>SJXQ01010408.1:86485-227877 GCA_006408695.1 Aepyceros melampus
CCACTAGACCATTCAGGTATGACCTAAATCAAATCCCTTATGATTATACAGTGGAAGTGAGAAATAGATTTAAGGGTCTAGATCTGATAGATAGAGTGCCTGATGAACTATGGAATGAGGTTCATGACATTGTACAGGAGACAGGGATCAAGACCATCCCCATGGCAAAGAAATGCAAAAAAGCAAAATGGCTGTCTGGGGAGGCCTTACAAATAGCTGTGAAAAGAAGAGAGGTGAAAAGCAAAGGAGAAAAGGAAAGATATAAGCATCTGAATGCAGAGTTCCAAAGAATAGGAAGAAGAGATAAGAAAGCCTTCTTCAGCTATCAATGCAAAGAAATAGAGGAAAAGAACAGAAGGGGAAAGACTAGAGATCTCGTCAAGAAAATTAGAGATACCAAGGGAACATTTCATGCAAAGATGGGCTCGATAAAGGACAGAAATGGCCTGGACCTAACAGAAGCAGAAGATATTAAGAAGAGGTGGCAAGAATACACGGAAGAACTGTACAATAAAGATCTTGATGACCCAGATAATCATGATGATGTGATGACTAATCTAGAGGCAGACATCTTGGAATGTGAAGTCAAGTGGGCCTTAGAAAGCATCACTATGAACAAAGCTAGTGGAGGTGATGGAATTCCAGTTGAGCTGTTTCAAATCCTGAAAGATGATGCTGTGAAAGTGCTGCACTCAATACGCCAGCAAATCTGGAAAACTCAGCAGTGGCCACAGGACTGGAAAAGGTCAGTTATTCCAATCCCAAAGAATAGCAATGCCAAAGAATGCTCAAACTACCGCACAATTGCACTGATCTCACATGCTAGTAAAGTAATGCTCAAAATTCTCCAAGCCAGACTTCAGCGAAAACTGAGCACAGCTAAAAGGAAAAACTTTTAAAAAATTAATACCATAATAACAGATGTCCCAAAAGGCTGAGTCTATGAACAGGTAAATGGCTGAGAATTACTATGGAAAATTAAAAACAGTCACCATTCAAACAAAGAAAATAAAATGTCTACTAAATTTTTATTTTCAATTTCTACTCAACTGAGTCAAAACTCTCTTACTCCATAAAAACACAATTCATGACAGGCTATCCTGGGTATTAAAACTGCCCTGATCACAGAAAACATACCCAGGATGAAAGAAGACAAGCTCGTCAGGCATCTTTCCAACAATCATCCATACTGAGGGTAAGCAAAGTATGACCAGTAGATGAAAATGGTTTCCAAAAGGTCCAGGAACAACACGAAAACCTTTTAAAACAAGGTGAATTTTTCTAACATACTCCCTTTGTTAACATCTGGGAGCACAATTATAGACACAAAATGAGATTTGAGGAAACTATATTCATGTCAAGCCCTTAAGAACATGGTCTCTACATATGATCAAGTGGTACTTAGAGGATTTCTCTAGAGTGTTCACAAAAGTCATCAACAGTAATAACAACACTGGTGATCCCGTGTAAAGAGACAAGGAATATTCCAGCTTCAACTCTCAATCCACTTCTCCATACTAATTCTTATTGAAAATACTACCTATACAAATGTTGAAGACAAAACCAGAAAGTAAAAAGACTTCATTAATCTGAATAGAAAATTATTTACTTATCTGCTCTTTTTAACATTTAAAAGATTCCAAGATTCCAGATTCAGTGACTTTAAAACAGTTTGGCAATATTACCTTTATTTATCAATAAGGCAAGTAAGAGGCACTTCCCTAGTGGTCCAGTGGTTAAGACTGTGCTCCCAATGCAGAAGACCCAGGTTCGATCCCTGGTCAGGGAACTAGATCCCACATGCCACAACTAAAGATCCCAAACACTGCAA
The DNA here is from genome assembly GCA_006408695.1 of Aepyceros melampus. Taxonomy (NCBI): domain Eukaryota; kingdom Metazoa; phylum Chordata; class Mammalia; order Artiodactyla; family Bovidae; genus Aepyceros; species Aepyceros melampus. Next base: position 88,317 of record SJXQ01010408.1, read on the forward strand.
CAAAGACCCCCACACAGCTAAATAAAAAAATAAACAGGGCAAGTTAGACATGGAGCTGATAAAAGATGTTCTGAAAAGGTTCAGAGCAGGTGCTAAGTAATAGCCATAAGAATTCTGTTTCCTAAAGTTTATCACAAAAAAAGGCAAGAGGTTTTTTTTTTTTTTAATAACTATTTTATTTCTGACATCCCAAAGAAATCCATCAGTGTTACAGAACTTTTTTTTTTTAATAACCTAGCTTGGGAGGGAGAAAAACAGCATGTACTCATTTCTTTATTTCCACCTGGATTTTCTAATATTTCTAGAACACAAAATCTTAAACTCTTTTCTGTTTGAGAACCGAGTCTTTTTTATCTTCCCCCATTTCATCAATAAAGCAAAACAAAATAAATCAAAAAAGGTCATTTAGCATGAAGTAACATTTCATCAGGTGACGACTGTGAAAGCTATTCACTCCTTGTTATGTGAAGTTTTATAAACGGAGTCATTTTGAAAACACATCTTCAAGCCTCGACATGCAAAGGAGGACAAAAGAGAACGGAATCTATTCGTCCTCAGTGGAAAAGAACCCAGTGATTAACTGCTGTTGAAACAGCAAATTCTGCAGGCACTGAAGTACTCTGGGGGAGGATAGATCAGCCTTTAGGAGGCCTTCCAGATTTTCAAAAGTTCTTAATATACAGAAAGTTCGGCTTCAAGGAGCAATGAAAATATAAAAAAGAAAGAAACCATTAAGCACAGCTTCCTACTGTCCTGCCTTAACTATTCAGCTCTCACCCCAGAATAATGCTACACCTTCTGTATCTAACGTGTCCAAGTCTGCACTGCTCCATTCCTCAAACCTTCACAACTAACATTCTAGCAGGGAAAGAAGCTGTCCCACGTGGATAAATATCCACCAACCCACGCCCCTTTGCCAGGATATAGATCTCTCTTTCAATTCTGCAAATTGCTGCTGCTACTGCTCCTAAGTCGCTTCAGTCATGTCAGACTCTGTGCAACCCCATAGACAGCAACCCACAAGGCTCCCCCATCCCTGGGATTCTCCAGGCAAGAACACTGGAGTGGGTTGCCATTTCCTTCTCCAATGCATGAAAGTGAAAAGTGAAAGTGAAAGTGAAGTCGTGTCCGACTCTTAGCGACTCCGTGGACTGCGGCCCACCAGGCTCCTCCATCCATGGGATTTTCCAGGCAAAAGTGCTGGAGTAGGATGCCATTGCAAATTACCCATCCTCAAAACCTCTTTGAGAATGATTTTTTTTTCCCACATAAACCAACACCCTCTCTAATCAAACAGCATAACCCCTTTGCTATCTCTTTACTGAAATACTTTGTCAAGTGTTGAATTTATAGGCAAAGTCTGCAGACTACTTTTTTTTTTCTTTGTCTGGTTTTTTTAGTTCATTTTTAATTGAAGGATAAGTGCTTTACATGCAAACTACTTGTTGATCTCACTTCTACAATTTTGTAGGCTTTTGGGGATACGAAGGCATATTTACTTGAAAAATTCACATTACAGGGTTATATGTGCCTATTAAGAAAACGTATAATTAGCTTCCAAACAGAAATGTCAGAGTATCTTCATGTGATAAGGTCAAGAATGAGGGAATGGCACAAGCCGTTAATAGCTGAGCAGGAACAGAAACAAAAGGGTGAACTCCAGCCATGAATTTAGCAATCACAACTGTAATCGCAGAAAAATGGCTGGAGGATGGATACCAGGGGCTACACGATAAAGAAAACCAGTCCGCTTATCTTGGGAACACACTGGCCTCAAGTTAAAATCTGAAGAAACTGAGTGATTTAGAACTATGCTTCCTATTAGAGGAAAACAAAACAAAATAAAAAACCACACACACAAGCTCTAAGCATGCTTCTTATACTGAAAGTCTCTCAGTAGGCATCCTCCTCCTTGATTGCAAGGCAATGTCCGTAATGTTAACTCGCTCTTTCTTCTTGAAACTCTCCTTCCAGGTGGCACCACTGCAATTCCCCTTCTCCTCTAAAAGTCTATTATCCCCTTCTCACGCTTCCTCCTCCCTCCCTTAAATGAAGTCAGGCCATCCCTGGATTGCTTCCCTTAATACCTGCTCACCACCTCTTCCTACTCTTTTCTCATCATGTATTCTAAGTTTCAATTCACTCACTTTGATTAAAAAAGACAGCCCTACTAAAGGCCTCTTAATCATAAAACTAGTTGCTCAATCTCTCAAGACTGATCTCCCTTGTGAAATGCTTTCCTTGCCTTCTGTCTTGCTTTTTATTGAGGTCTCCCACCTTCCTCTCTGACCTCTTCACTTCTCTGTCCTCCATTTCCTTCTTCCCCCTCTTCCTCCCTCTCCACACAAGGCACATTATACATGTTTCTGCTCTTCAGGCACCTCTGAAGTTGTCCACTCCATTCCCTTTCACCTACATACAAATGGTGTCCAAGTCTTAAAACTAGCCTTTGTACTGATCTCTCGTGAGGAAACTCTGATGAGCATTCCCCTCTGAACACCCGTTAACACCTCCTCTCAACAACTTACCTTTGTACAAACCATCATTCCATATTAGTGCAACTTTTCAGGAAAGCCCAAAATTAAAATTGATTTCTCCCTCCCATCACCTCTAAAAAAATCTATTTTCTTCATTCACCTGTTACTTTCAGTTGCTATCATATTCCCAGTTCATTCGTTCCTATAGTTCATTTGTTCTTAGTATTACTTATTCTATCCAGTCTAGTCTATCTTCTGTACAATATATCCAGCATACCATGTTAAAGACTTTACACTTCATAAAGCTACTCACTATGACACTTTTGTGCTTCCCACGTGGCACTAGCGGTAAAGAATCCTCCTGCCAATGCAGGAGATACAAGAGACGCAGGTTCGATCCCTAGGTCAGGAAGATCCCCTGGAGGAAATGGCAACCCACTCCAGTATTCTTGCCTGGAAAATTCCCGGACAGAGGAGTGTGGCAGGCTACAGTCCAAGGGGTCGCAAAGAATCGGCCATAACTGAGCACGCACAACACTTACAACGTCTGCTTTTCTCACGTTAGAGCAAAGTGCTCTTCTGCGTCTATCTTGGACTCAGTTAAAGTAAGGAGAAGGGGATCCATTTACTGCTCACCATAGAAAAATCAAAGACTGAAGGTAAGAGTTCAGGATTTCATCTCAGGCACGAGAGGGGAAAAAATACAAGTTGGACTTAGAAGGGGAAGTCAGAGTAGGCAGTCAAGATTGGTGTAATGAGATTTCTGTAACAGGAATTTCCCTCAATTATCTTTAGCAGTAATTTTCGACCATTTTTCAATTATGGAATATGTGACCGTCAGTAACAAAGCATTCGCAAGTATACTCATTTAGCAACAAAGTGAAAAAACTTAGCTTAGGAAAGCTCTGCACCAACTCAATCACTACACACTGGTACTGGTACTGTTAATTCCAGCCCAATGACTGACTTTGATGAACTTTATTTGTATCAGGTGAATATAGATATGGACAGGAGTGATATTCAAGTTATTTTTAAAGCACCTATTCAGCACAGACCCTGGCAAAAAAAGGACAGCAGCTGCTGTAAAAACCAATATAGTCAACAGCCTGTAAACTGACAGGCACAGACATCTACAGCTGCAAGTTGTTGCAACTCCCAGCAGGCCAGCCGTCATCACCTCTCTCTCTTCCCCCAGAGAAAGCACACCATGAAGCAAGAGCACTGAGCACATACAAGACACACTCTCTGACCTGAATTCTGCTCTGTTTTATTGGAAAAGCAGATCTTTCACAAACTTAATTACTTTATCATATTTAACAATGTACTTGTGTGACACTGACGTACGACATAACATCAACACTGAGAATGCTTATCATGAACAAAATCTTCTGCAGGACATTCACAGCCCTATGTAATACAGTCTAAACTACTTAACCAAAACAGATCTTAGTTAGTCTTTCTACTACAGCAAATAAAACTATTCTACTATTCCCCCAAACTGCACCTAGCTCCATACCTCTGCTCATGCCATGGGGAGTATCTTTCACCTCCTCCTGGTCATCTAATTTCTATGGAAAATTCAAGACCTTCAATTCCCACCTTCCAAAAGACCTTGCTAATCAACAATGAACTCAGTGGCTCACAATTCTTTTGTCACTATACTTTCCTGTATTTCTTAGCCTTTTCATGTGCATAAAGACTAAGTATCATACCTCCTCTCATGTCCAGAAATACTGAAACAATACTTTATATGTGACAGGCAATAAAGCAATTTTTGATTGACAGCAACATTATTCTCACATCTCTAGGACACACAATATAATAAAGAAGAAATTACCTGATTCAATTAAATGTAAACAAAGCACTTCTAGTGGATATTGTACAGTGGGATAGATGTTTATCATTCCTTCACAGGCCTTCTTCAACCTAGCAGTCTCATGAGGGAACTGAAAAGAAAAAAAGAAAAACTGAGTAGCAGTAAAATATATTTATGAATACTTTCCTAATTAGAATAGAGAAGTTGTATTAGAGATTTTAAAAAGCAACTTACTTTGGATAAACACTGAATGAAATGTTTATAAAGCACTTGGTGATCTTCACTAGGAATCTTATCTGATAAGCCCAGTGCATTCTCAAAAGCAGTTAAAAGCTGAAACAAAGAAACAAAAAAGCTATCATCTGTAGTTTACTTAAGTGACAAATGTAACAAACAGCTGAACACACAAGACTCACTTATAAGAAAGGACACCCTCAACTAGTAACTGAAGATATGTTTATTGTCTAGCCCTGACAATTTCAATGAGGGGTAAAAATGTATAAGCTTGGAATACATTCCAACTCCAACTGGCCAAGAGACTGAATTGAACTAATAAGGGACAACTATAAATTGCTCAACAACATTAATGAAACATTCTCATAAGTGCTTGCTGCTCTCTACTAAGTAGTTAAGAGGTGTAGTCTCATATGTCAGTGTAGCTTCTATTGCTCAGATCACTTTTAAAACATTCCTTCTGAAATCACCAGTACAGTCTTTGGAACATCTTCATAATAGCAAATCTTCAATCTCAAAAACAAAATGTTTCTGAAGTCATACTTTTGGTAAAAGAAAATGAGATATGACTGAACTATAATGAGATCATTTTTTTTATACAGTACTATTAATTGACTTTGAAGAAAATTCCAAAAGAAGCCTTCTAAATGTTTCCTCAGCAAAAACAGCAATACTTGAATACAAAAGGCAAGCATTTTTAAAGAGTACCATTCATTTGGTTACATAAGTTCCGTGTTTTTCAAAATGAATTTCCATGACTGTATAATGAAAATTCATAATGTACTTCACCATTTCAAATTCTCTTTGTAAAGGATGACATAAAGTCTGTATAAATAAGTAAAATTTTACTGCTTTGATAAAGTTAATGATCTTGAAGAAAATAAAAAAAGAAGCCTAACAAAGTCAAGCACGCACAACAGTTCAAAAACATAGTAAAGAAATTAATCCATATGTAAAATATACGACAAATTTTTTCTCTGAACACAAATGAAGCAGAGTATCACTAGCATTCAGGGTGAAAATAACTGCCCCCCAATACTTTTATCCTATTTAACAGCTAGAAATTAATTCTTAAAATGATAAGTATAATTAATTCTCTTTCATGAAGTAGTACAGTATGGATTTTTAAAAAATTTTATTTCAGCATGTCTCTGATACTCTGGTAACCTACACTATTTTAAAGAAAAAATGAAGTCAAATATGAAGATGTGGTTTAAGAGAAATCAATAAATCACCTAATTTTGTCACCATTCAATTTCTTTCTACAAGTGAATCTATATACCAGTAAATCAATATATACAATGGAGATAAGATAGTCCCTTCAACAAGTAGTGCTGGGAAAAATGGATGGCTATGTGCAAAATAATGAAATTAGAGTACTTCCTACACGATATACAAAAATAAACTCAAAAGGGATTAAAGACCTTAATGTAAGACCAGAAACTATAAAACTCTTAGAGGAAAACATAGGCAGAAGACTCTCTGACATAAACCACAGCAAAATCCTTTACGACCCAACTCCTAGAGTAATGGAAATAAAAATAAACAAATGGACAAAAAAATAAATAAATAAACAAATGGGATATAATTAAACTTAAAAGCTTTTGCACAGCAAAGGAAACTATAAACAAGGTGAAAAAATAAACCCTCAGAATGGGAGAAAATAATAGCAAATAAAACAACTGACAAAGGATTAATTCTCCAATATACAAATGAATGAAAATCTTTTTCTCATATTTTCATTCCTAGCACTTAGGACATTGCCTGACATACAGTAATAGTTTCCCCATACTTTCTCATTAAAGGAACAAATGAGTGAGTGAACAAATGAAGAAATGAGCTTCCAATCTTGCGCAGAATCCATAATTGTTAACATTTTAAAATTCTATTCAATTTAACAAGTGTACATTGAGTGCTTATTTAGTATAATAAGAAATTAAGCTACCTTTAAAACTTATAAAAAATAGAATGATGAAAATATTTTTCATTTACAGTTCAAAATCAATGATTTTTTAATAGTCTTTTAAAAGTTCTTTTCAATTACTTGAAAAGCTGCAGTTTAAAAAGAAATACTGCTAGGAATAAGTAATCTAAATACTAAATATAAACACTCTAAATATAATAGTCTACTACTGACAAGGGATTAATCTCCAAAATACATTTAATACAAACACTTCATGCAGCTCAATAACAACAACAAAAAGAAAAACCAAATAACCCCAGCAAAAACTGAGCACAAGATCTAAACAGACATTCCTCCAAAGAAGACATACAAAGAAGATGGCCAAGAGGCATATGAAAAGATGTTCAACATCACTAATTATTAGAAAAATGTAAACCACAACTAGAGTGAGGTATCACCTCACACCGGTCAGAACAGTCATCACCTAAAAGACTACAAGCAATAAATGCTGGAGATGGGGTAGAGGAAAAGAAACCCTCCTACACTGTTGGTGGGAATGTAAAATGGTACAACCATATGGAAAAACAGCATGGAGGTTCCTTAAAAAAACTAAATACAGAACTATCATGTGATCCAGCAATCCCACTCCTGGGTATACTTATAGTATCTGGAGAAAACCATAATGCAAAAAGACACATGCACCCCAATGCTCAATGCAGCACCATTTACAACAGCCAAGACACAGAAGCGACCTAAATGTCTATCGACAAGAGGCGCGGACACAGAAGATGCAGACACACACACAATGGACTAGCACGCAGCCATAAAAAGAATGAAATAACCCCATCTGCAACCACACGGACGGACCCAGAGACCGTCGTACTGAGGACAGTCAAGGCAGGCGCAGAAAGACAAACGTCACATGATATCACTTACATGCTGAATCTATTAAAAAATGGTACAGAAAGAGAGACAGATGTAGAAAACCACCTTACAGTTACCAGGGGGGAATGCAGCAGGGGAGGGATAAACTGGGAAACTGGGATCGACATATACACAGACTATATACAAAATACGTAACTAATAAGGACCTACTGTATCTAGCACAGGGAACTCTACTGAATACTCTTTAAAGACCTACATGGGAAAAGAATCTAAACAGAGTAGATATATGGATATGAACAACTGATTCACTTTGCTGTACACCTGAAATGAACACTATAAACCAGTTAATACTTCCATAAAAATTAAATACATAAATATATAAAATACTCTAATTTAATTGTTAAACCTGAAAGCAATTTAGTACTCTTAGTTCAGAAATATGAAGAAACATACCTTTAAGGTATAACTTTTTAGAAACAATAGTTATGTAAAAGTCAATTTCATAGTTTCTTCTTCACAGTTATTAAGTAACTGATATAGTGTGAATTCTTATGAATATAAGGATGTAAAATTTTGATACCCTGAATACCATTTCCACTCTGTCCAGTAGGCCTGTAATTCTTACTTTATCAGGAAGAGCCTCTATGAATTTAAAATATCTAGTCTGACATACAATGCTTTTCTATATTATATCATGTTTCCATTTTCTAAATATGATCAACTTTCATGATACAAACTGTACATGGCTCAGTACCAATTGCTGGGTCTCATTATTCTGATCCTCAGTGCACTCAGCCAGCAACTGAGTCAATTTCCTCCACAGCTGATGAAGCTCCTGGTTGTCTGCACCTTCTTCCTGTCGTATCTTTATCAATTTGTGCCATGTTCGGGCCACCTATCAAGGAGATTTAAAATGGTTACTATATCTAAAATATTGAAACACTATTAAAAACATTTAAATCTACAAATAAAAATGTTTTTATTTACTAATACATAAAAATTGCAAAAGCAGAGAGCTCCATCTATTATGAATTTCATTAAAAAAAAAAAGGATGATTGGGTAAACCCACATAGTCCTTATATGAGAAGTATGACTGAGACACCAGAGTACAGACAGGAACGACTACATGCCCCAGTCCTCATAACTTACAGCATCAGCAGTGGGGCACCACAAATGAGTCACTAAATTCTACAGATATATACTTTTACTTATTTATCCCTGCCCAGTTTCAAAAAAAGTTTGGAAGTTATGATACCTGAATTCCAAGTTACAGTTTTCAAAGCACTGTAATTTGTCTTGATGCCGTACCATATGTTAATTTTTTAAATGTTTCCTTAAGCTAAACAAAAGCTTCCTTTTCGTAATGGTTTTATTAAAAGAAATTTACTACCCAAGCAAATCATTAACCAACCTCTACGTGTTTCTTTTCTTGGTAATACAGATCCACCAGTTTCTTACAGACATCACACCACTTCTGTTTGTCAACACTTAGAATAGAAAAAGAGGATTTTGAATCTGATTAATGAAAAAAAACTGAGGACTTAAGACACAAAAATTAAAATATCCCCAAAATACTACTACTGGAACATATCCTCTATCACACTACAACAAAATTTCATAAAATGAGCCTCTCATAAAAAAAGGTTTAAAAAACATTATCTTCTATTATATTGACTAAAAATAATATCAAAGTTCTCAAATTAGTCAACCCCCCTACTATTACTGTTTCTATCACAAGTAAGAGATTCTGTAACAATAGTTTGAAGGAAAAATAATTTCCAATTCCCAGTAAATGTCTTCTATATAATTTTAATCAGTTTCTTCTACTTCAAGCGTTTAAAGAAACAAGCCTTTCCCCACACATTGATTACCTTTCATACAGATCCAGGAGTTTTTGGTAAACACCAGGTAAGTCATCCTTAGCATTTACGTGATTACATTTCTCATACAAACTTGCTAACCCCTAAAAGAGGAAACAGCAGCGATTACTCTTCCAAAGACACCTAGTGTGCTCACATTTATTTTGCTAAGTAAAGTGACAATCTGTAAAGATTATTTATGATAGAGATTATTAAAGTTTACAGATGAAATAAAACACCTGAGATTTGCCTCCAAATAATTGGAGGCAGGAGGGAGTGGGTACAAGTACATATGGAAAAACACTGGCCATGAGTAGGTTTTTATTGAAACTGGATGATGGGTGCCGGGAGCCAGCACAGAGATCCCACCCATGACAAGGTCATGAGAGGAGACCTGATAAGCAAGGCTTCAGGACTCAAGGGACTCCCTGGGCCATCCCACCCATGAAGCAAGGCTTCAACACTCGACAGACCCCTGGACCTGCTCGAGCATCTACCCTAAAACCAGAATCTGTCTGTCTTACTATTTTATGTCTTTCACCAACTCTTCTGACATTAACAGGGGGCTGTCCCCAACCACCTTTCTCTGGAAAAAGTTAACTTAGGGCTTTAGTTAATAAGTCTCCTGGACATGATAGGAGTGTTCAAACCCCTCTGATGGCTTTCTAGCTTGCCTGACAGGTTTATCCAGACTCCTGCAGCTACGCATATGATTATTCACAGCCTCCCAACTTTGAGAGGCACGGAAAACCTAAAAATATAGAGCCTTTCAAAGAGTTAAAAACTACTGGAGTAGTGCTAGTGTAGGATTTTACTGTTGAGCCAACGCTTGCTGCCAAGTTCCCATATCCTTTATCCATTGTGCACCTGGGAGTGCATTAGTTAACACAGTTGGAATTTAAGAAAAACAAGCAGTAACCTTGGAATTAACCACATCAGACCTCTGAGCTAACTGGTTCTTTCTTTGTTGTAATTCACTGCACCTTTGCTCCGTGAGAAATGTAACTCTGTTTATTACTTTCTGAGGCTGACATAGATTGGAAATATAAAGAAAAAACATTTCAAGGGAAAATAAGTTTTCTGGTTGAGCAGCCTTTATCAAAAGAGGGCCATAAAATGTTCACAGGCCTCCAAGGCCAGAAGATAATGTACACAACATTGTTTATGGGAAAAGTATGCAAAAAAAAAATCCTGGTTTCAATAAGGGCAAAACTGCTAGAGTGTTTGGGCTGATTCTGCATGACCTTGCATCTTTCATTTCCCTCTGTGTACAAGTCAAGGTATAAAAGTCCCTTTTGAAAATAAAGTTATGGGCCTCGCTCACCGAAGCTTGGTCACCCCATGTCATTCAATCATTCATTCATTCGCCAACAGTCCATCCGAGGGTATCCCTGGACCCTGCTGAGGCTGGACCCCGGCAGATGGGCACAGAGTGGTTCATTTCATCATTCTTTTTACTTTTGAAAATGTATTTCACACAAAAAATACTTTTTTAATAATTACTATGCAATTTTAACCCCTAAGGTGTTACCACACGACACTATTTCCACATGGTCAAAAGAAAGAAATCCAAGGACTCTGTGGAAATTATCATTTTTGCTTCAAATAAAGATAGATATCCTAAACCAATCAGTACACAATAAAAGCTGGCATCAGAGAGATGCTACCAGACAACCTACTCATGTTCTTGTTTATGTGAACCTGAGACAAACAGGTTCATGTTCTCCAGTCTTCTACCTCCTATTAATCATTTTCTAAGATGTGATTGAGACACAAAACAAAGTCTTTAAACATGAAAAAGCTGGAGAAGCCAAGTAAAAATCAGAGACCATTAAATAAGAAAAAAGAATGTAACTCATATTTATAGATACAGAATTTCAAATTTTTTCATATTATTTTTTAAAAAACACATTAATATACCATCTTTTCCCTCAGATAAGCATAAAGAATATTCTTGATAAGTCTCTCATATGTATACATAATTAAGTTGGAGATTTATATAATCATGTTTCAATTTCTGTCCTAACATTTGGAAACAATCCTTTGGATTAGATGTTAAATAGTAGCAAACAGCATGCTTGGCACCAACTAACTTTCAAGTTTACAAGATCAATAAATTTAATTTCTTTTCTCTTACACTGGGTAAATGGAGATCTAAATGCTTATTGTAAAGCTGTCACCTGTATTTTGTAAAAAGTTCTTTCCTATAACATAGTAAAAAAAAAAAAAAGAATGTCTACATACCTGCCAAGCTAGTAGCTGATCTGGCTCTAATTCAGCAGCTTTCTTGTAGGCACCCTGGGCCTGATCAGGCTGTTCTAGCTCGGCTGCAGCAACACCAATAAAAACCCAGGCATTATAGTTATTCTTCTCTTGTTTTAACACTGTCTGGTTGAAAAAATTAGAGACAGTTGTTACGTTTTAGAAACTTGTAGACAAACAACAATCAAAGACAGTCTACCTAACAGTCAGGAAATCTGGATCTACCACTAACTTGGTGATCTTAGAATACCACTCAACCTCTCTGGTCCCCAGTTCCCTCAAGGAGAGGGGGAGTTGGACTGGACCAGTGACTGCAGCGGGCCTGAAATATGAGGCATGTTTTACAGAGATGCCCAAGTAATCCTCGTGCCTCAGCTAAATGCCTCCCTCTGCCCCTTGAGAATAACACTAAGTATAAAAAGCACAATTAAGACTATTCTTACCACCCTCCATGGCACACTGCTACTAGTCACTTACAAAACTATTTTCTATATTGTATCCAACTCCCTTATCCAACCCCCATATTTTCTTTCCCCTACGATAGCATCTCCCCATATTAAACAGATAGATATTTTCATTGAAATTATATGCTAGGAAAGTATTTTGACTCCAATGTTGACTGCACCAAATATATTCAAAAGAAATAGTGGCGATGAATGTTTAAACAACACCTGTCAACTAGAATAAAAATTATACAGAGAGCTACTGCTTACAGAAGTAACAACTACTTGCTAAGGTAAAACAGTTTGAGATGGAAAGCAAAGATGTTCCAGTGAAAGGAACACAAAACTACTAGCTAAAATGAAATGAGCTCTTAAGGTTTTACATATTCTAGAGAAAAAGAACACTTCTGAGTTGAAGCAGGCAGATTATTAGTCTTATGTGCGGCCACATGACACTTCTAGCAATGTCACCAATATACAGCATAAGCTCCACTCTATCCCATAATGCTACCTCCCAAAAAACCAGCACCCATGAGGTAAGCACCAAAGCTAAGCTCCAAACTCTGAAGTCTTATTAACGTTTGTGTTCCCAACACCAAGGGCAACGACTGGTATACAACTGTGGAGCAAACAATAAACGCCATAGTCAACCCACAGTCAGTAAGGACCTGCTGTCTGCCTAATCACCGGGTTTGTCAAGATTGGAAACAGACTTTTTAAGAAATAATTATAACAGTGCAGTGAAAGCAGGTATGGAATTCTGAGACAAGGAAAAAAGTACCTGACTCCCAACTCCATCCAAACAAGTCAGACAAGGCTGCCTAAAGGCATGCTTATACTGAGTTACAGGTGCACCAGCAGAGGAGGTGATAAATCAGACCAGACACAGCAAATACACTAAGGAGCAACTTCTCTTACAATTTCAACATTCTAGGTTACTACATGTTAAGTCATCACACATTTGCCACTGACTAGTTCTCCATCTTTGGCTTTCCAGCTGAGCCTCTCAGGTATAAATTATAAACTGCTTGGTGGAATTCATATGAATCAGAAAGAAGACAGCTGCAGTATTTCTGTATATATTAACAGAAACAGATTCACATGTGTATTAGATCAGTCTAGTGCTGAAGGCAACAACCCCTCCCAGCACCCCCGCCACCTCCTCCTCCTTACCGTGAGTCTGAACAGCCCGTCCACCTTCTTCTGTATGAGGGTTAGTTCTGCCATGGCCTCCACCCTACTGGGCTCACTAGAAACCACACCTCTCAAGGGCATCCTTCACCCCTTAAGACTCTCATTCTATGCTGCTATCTATTTCCCCCAGGCTTACTCAGTTCTCTCCCTCCCACTGTCCTGAACTCTTTAGTGCAGCTGCTGAAACTCCCGATCTGAACAGCCAAGGTCCCTACATTCAGTCTTCCTTTGAACTGTACCGAGTTCTGTTGCAATGAAACTGGGCTGTGGCTGTAGCCCTACAGATCTTACATGCTGCAGCTGATTTCTTTTTACGTTCATCCCACATATCACAGGCCAGGAGCTAAGACAAGGGTTTCCGTTGCTCACACTTGTCACTTGTCATATATTCTTCTTCTGCCCCCCTCTCCTCCTTCAAAAACCCCAGCACCTTTGAAGATCAAACCACCAGCTTTGCTCTAGAAAATATCCTTCTTGTTGCTACCAACTACCAGCCTCCTAGGAATCCCCTTTCCTTCAGTGAAAATAGGGTATCCCTCCTCTCCACTCAATTCCAGTAATCATTCTATCAATCATGCAGACGACCCAATGAATGTCAAGGCTTCTCAGTTACTTATCCTCAGTACTCAGCCATCCAAAACCTGGGTTTCCAGCATGTACCTCTCCTAGCCTCCCAGTTCAATTACTGCAATGGTAACAATTCTTTAACCTCTATTATGACCAACTATTTTTAATCTCACCTCCTTCCAACTATCACTCTATTTCTCAGTTCTCATCTCTCATGTCCCAGCTTACACCTTATTACACATCACTGTCATCACTCCCTTGCAAACATCCTCAACTCCTTTGCCTCTCTTTCCCCTCAGCTTTCTTACTATATATTGAATTCATCATGTCCATCTTCAAGCCTGAGAAGGGTGACATGAAGGAAGAAACTACACAGCTGAATACACTGATCTCACTTTAATAACATGAAATTTTCAAAAGGACATTGACTAGAGTCTGGTAATCCTGCTAATCCTTACTAATAAATTTCTTCTCTCATGGTGAATGGCAACTATATCATACCTTTTTTTGTCTCAAGCCTCCTACATAACTCTTTCAGCCTCAGCTTATAGCTAAGAAGACAGGAGCCATCAGAGGGTGACATTTATCTTCTTACCACCACCACCCAATCTACAAACCTGATGGCTATGGATCTGTATCTATCTTCCCTCCTGTTTAGACAGAAGTGTCAAAGGCCTTCCTCTCAAGCTCTGGACCCCATCCGCACTCACCCTCCCAGGAACTGCTCTCCTACTGCCAGCCTGCATCTCTCTTGCACCTTCAGTTCCTCCTTCTGGACACGAACATTTCCATCAGCACAGAAAGGAGCTTTAGAATTCTAATGCTCACAACCGCACACCAAGCGGATGCTCCCATCAACATACCATTAAGGAAGGAAAACTTTAAGATACAATAGTGTTCCATAGTACAACCCATCAAAAGACAGCTAAGAGACATTCAGGTTTTGGGAACTTGGCTTTGACAAGTTACCAATAGAGAAAAAGACAAAAGTAAGTGGTAGAAGAACTTATCCTGGCACAACTACATTAATGGTTCTACTAACAGACCTGACCACTTTTGTTGTATTTAGACAGAAATGATTCACATATTACAAATCAGTGATGCTTACAGCTGTGAACATTTCTGTCCTGGAAGGAAAAAAAATATATTAGTTACCTTACAATGTTTCAAAGCTTCTTTGTATTCTTTGTTTCTGATTGCATCTCTAGCACTTTTCAGAGCAGTCTTTACTTCCTTGCTGGACATTCTGTCAAAACAAAAAGCCTGTTTATACTTAAACAAAGGCAAAGGACTATTCAAGAGGACTATATACTAATTTCAGCCTGAATGAAACTACAATGATACCTAACTGTTTAACAGTTCCAACAAATGAACAAACAGAACCTCTGAAAGAGGCACTCGTAATTCCTTCCACGTGGAGCATTCTTTCCTCTTAAAATAAACAAGAAGATTGTATACTAATTTCAGCCATAGATATTTCAATTGGTAGACAAAATATTCCCTGAAGATATATTAGTGTAATCTTAAATAAATTAACATATTTTAAGATGTCACAACTTATTCCATTTACCAGTAAACCAGTCAAATTCAATCACAACTTGATCTTGAATAAAGAAACATTTGTATTTTTTTGCCAACTCCATTGAACTCTAACCTCAAGAACATAAAACAAAGCTATGTACATACTAGGTCATTATAGATCACTGATGCTCAAGGCAGCAAAATGAACAAAGAAGATGGCTCACTGACATGGTAGCTGACAGTTCTTTACATCCAAACAGGCTGAGGCACAAGCATAAGATGAAAGAAATTTAAGAAGCCAGAGAATTAAAAAAAAAAATCCTTTTGACTTAAAGAAGTTTAGATTCAAATAATACAAAAATTAAAATATTAAAATATCAATTTATGTATAGCCAAAATAAGATTTCCTAAATAGACAGAAAAGGGATTTTTTGCCTAGTTACAATAATTAGACAATTAAAGCAACTTATTTCATATGCTCTTGTTTTGGACACTGCTCTGTTACCAAATTGATATTGGCATAAATTTACAGATGTAAAACATCAGAAGGATTTTTATACAATCTGCAAATCTTGCTTGAAGCAATCAAGTCTGTATGCTGATGCAACATTATACTTCTCACACCTAAGTTATCTTTGGTAGATAAACCTGCAGACTGAAAGAGAATGACAGTGATGACGACAGCTAATCTGGACTGACAGAAAGGGATAAAAAGAGATATCCAAGAAGAAGAAAAAAATCAAGAGATACCCAAGTTAAAGAAGAAAAAAAGCAGTTTCAAGATAAGACCAAGCAAAAGCAAACAGAAGAATGCAACTTTTCCAGGACAAAGATCACCATCTTTTCTATCACCCAACATACAAGTAAAAGCACTTCTGAACAAAGCAGAACCAAGCAGCACCAACCCAACATGCAGCTCCCAAGCTATACGCTGCCTTTGACAGAAGACACAGAAAGGCAGGCCTCTGCTCTGCAGAATATGATTCCAATCCAGAGAAAGACCTCAGGCATATGAGTCACTGAAGAATCAAATTCTAAACTAAGGCTAATGTGTGCAAGTGCAATACAAGTGTAGAAGACACAAGTGTGATGTGAAGTATCAATAGCTACGAGGTGGAGAAAGGAGCCGAGAATGGAGGGAAGAAGGACAATAACTCCATCCAGAGGCACTGCATTAGCAAAGTCCGAGAGAGAGGAATGCATGTGGAACGTGTAGGCAACAATAAGGAAGCCAGGCTAAATGGAAGAGGAAGGACTTGCTGAAGAACAGAAGAAAATTAGGCTGGGTAGGTAGAGCACCAGTTTACATAAGACTTTGAAAATGAGACAGACAAATTTAGACTTAAATGGAGCAGCCAACATGGAGCTGTCAAATGCCTCGAAGTGGGTTATTTTTAAAGATCATATGAGACAAATTCTATTCTTCTCTTGGGTGCCAATCCAAATGTTCAATACCCTTCTATAGCCTGACATGTCTTCACAGGTAATTACATCTACTGTTGCTGTACAAAAAAGGTCTTAATGACTGGATAACCATGATAGTGTGATAACTCACCTAGAGCCAGACATTCTAGAGTATGAAGTCAAGTGGGGCTTAGGAAGAAGCATTACCACGAACAAAGTTAGTGGAAGTGATGGAATTCTAGTTGAGCTATTTCAAATCCTAAAAGGTGATGCCGTGAAAGTGCTGCACTCAATATGCCAGCAAATTTGGAAAATTCAGCAGTGGCCACAGGACTGGAAAAGGTCAGTTTTCATTCCAATCCCAAAGAAGGGCAATGCCAAAGAATGTTCAAACTACTGCACAACTGCACTCATTTCACATACTAGCAAGTAATGCTCAAAATTCTCCAAGCCAGGCTTCAGCAATACGTGAACCGTGAACTTCCAGATGTTCAAGCTGGATTTAGAAAAGGCAGAGGAAACAGAAATCAAATCGGCAAAATCTGTTGGATCACAGAAAAAACAAGGAAATTCCAGAAAAACATCTACTTCAGCTTCACCGACAATGCTAAATCCTTTGTGTGAATCACAACAAACAATGGAAAATTCCTAAAGAGATGGGAATACCAGACCACCTTACCTGCCTCCCGAGAAACCTGTAGGCAGGTCAAGAAGTACAACTGGACATGCAACAATGAACTGGTTCTAAACTGGGAAGGGAGTATATCAAGGCTGTATATTGTCAACCTGCTTATTGAACTTACATGCAAAGTACATCATGCGAAATGCCAGGTTGGATGAAACTCAAGCTGGAATCAAGATTGCCAGGAGAAATATCAACAACCTCAGATATGCAGATAACACCACCCTTATGGCAGAAAGTGAAGAGGAACTAAAGAGCCTATTGATGAAGGTAAAAGAGGAGAGTGAAAAAGCTGGCTTAAAACTCAACATTCAAAAAATGAAGATCATGGCATCTGGTCCCATCACTTTGTGGCAAATGATAGGGCAACAATAGAGACAGTGACAGACTTTATTTTCTTGAGCTCCAAAATCACCATGGGCAGTGACTGCAGCCATGAAATTCAAAGACTCCTGGTCCTTGAATAAAAGCTATGATGAATCTAGACAGTGTTTTCAAAAGCACAGACATCACTTTGCCGACAAAGGTCCATATAGTCAAATCTATGGTTTTTCCAGTAGTCTTGTATGGATGTGAGAGTTGGACCATAAAGAAGGCTGAGCACCGAAGAATTGATGCTTTCAAACTGTGGTGTTGGAGAAGACTCTTGGACAGCAAGGAGATCAAACTAGCCAATCCTAAAGGAGATCAATCCTGAATATTCACTGGAAGGACGGATGCTGAAGCTGAAGCTCCAATACTTTGGCCACCTGATGCGAAGAGCTAACTCACTGGAAAAGACTCTGATGCTGGGAAAGATTGAAAGCAGGAGAAGGGGACAATAGAGGATGAGATGGTTGGATGGCATCATCGACTCAAAGGACATGAGTCTGCGCAGACTCTGGGAGACAGTGAAAGACTGGGAAGCCTGGTGTGCTGCAGTCCATGGGGTCACGAAGTGCTGGGCACAACTGAGCGACTGAACAACAAACCTGCTGCAGTGGACCCTCTGTTCTCCTCCTAAGCTAGCACTAACACCTTCTCTCTTCACCAAAATCTAATGCATATATGTAAATAAATATTAGTTTCAGGGGATTATATTTTTCTGAAAGACAAAATAATCTGCCTTTCTAGCCCTCTTTCTAGCCCTGAAAATGTCTTCCTCTTTTTTAGGAAGTGTTACGGAGAACGAAGAGGCTCATTCACTCATTTTCTTCACAAAGCTTCATAAAGCACTAATCATCTACCCATTTCGCAAAGTAAAAACCTACTACTCACAAGGATTCCACATAACCTCATATTGCTCTGTTTGGGATACTTCCTTCTATTCCAAGCATTTCCAACACTTCAAAGAAAACCGCAGCCCTTTTAAAAGTGTCTTTAATATTCTTCCACAGCCCCACAAACTTTATCCTTATACCTCTCCTCCCATTTTTTATCTTCAATCTCAATGATAAGAAAAGGGTATATTTTAGTACATTCTCACTCAATGAAGGGTGTTTTGTTTGTTTTTCTACTACCACTGAAAGGGTTTTGATTCAACATAGCAAGCATAAAAAGCAACAACTGCACCTAATAAAAAGTTACAAAGTGACAACCATGCCAAAAGACAATGATATACCTCAAAACTAACATTTAGATGACAGGTAGATGAACTGATATGTCCTACACACACCAGCTAAAGCTATGGAATTTGAAGCCACATGCAGCAGTGCCAGATACAAACATTCCACAAAGCAAAAAGAAGAAGAAAAAAAATAGTAACGATAACAACAATGGAAGTTAATCACAGAAAAGCACAAAAATGACACCTTTAAATCTAATCACAAAAGTCTAAAGGCGCTTTGTGATGACCTATAATTTGGGATGACAACCCAGACCATTTAACCTTCCTTCTCGAAAGGACTGGTAGTATCAGTCATTAAGTAAAGGTGGAGTCTACCTGCCTATGATTCACACTCTAGACACTCACCTTCCACCTATTATCACACACTATCTTCCTTGTTACCTGAGCTTCAGATTGTTCCTTAAATGTTTATCCATCTAGATTAAGTAAAACACAAGATAGTTAGGCACATAAAAAAGGTAACATCCACCACCCAAAACATGTTGAATTTTTTAACACATCAGATTCAGGTTCAATTTTCATAATTTATAGTTTAAAACATGAGAAATAATTACATACAATTTTCCAATTTCTTTCTTTCCCAAAGATATTAATTATAATCTCCAAATTTCTGAATTGGTCTAAACTGTGTTCCCATGGCCTCAAAGTGATAAAAGAAACTTCCATAAGCAATCACATTTAGAAAAAATTACAGAAACTCAAAATACACTGACTTCAATGTAAAAAACTGAGGCAGAAGAGAATAGTATCTACTTCTACACTTTCTTTTAAATCTAGAACAATTAAGGGCACTTGTGTGTGGGTTAGTCGCTCAGTCGTGCCCGACTCTTTGCAACCCCATGGACTACAGCCCGCCAGGCTCCTCTGTCCATGGGATTCTCCAGGCAAGGACACCGGAGTGGTTGCCATTTCCTTCTCCATTAAGGGCACTTACTTACTCCCAATTTGCAACCTAATTACACTGACGTGAATCTTGTTCTAAGCCACATAAAGAATTCTAAATATGAAAAAAAGGTGATAAGGCAACTAGTTTGTAAATTTAATTAAACAGACCAAACTTTCTTAGATATTAATAATCCATCTAACTAGCCATCTGAAATACTAACACAAATTCTACATGACTATAAATTCTAAGTATCTTTTGATACTATCTCTGGAATGGATTCTGTCAAACAAAATTAACCTAGAATGCTTCCTGGAGAGAAAAGAGGTGGTTTTAAAAAACGGAATAAAGGGGAAAAAAAATGCTTATTTAGAACTAGGAAATGAACAAAACTTAGGTGAAGCAGGTGGAGGTGAGTAAGAAATAGTAAATTTGATAAACCATGCACTAGTGATAAACCTATTTAAATAGAAGGGTTAGTTCCACAGAAGAGGGTCTTACTGGTAAGAAAAATGTATCATGATCCTCACAATGTCTAGGAAAGTAAAATAAAAGTTAAACAAGAAGCAGGGAGGTAAAATAAAT
Organism: Aepyceros melampus; assembly: GCA_006408695.1. Lineage (NCBI taxonomy): Eukaryota > Metazoa > Chordata > Mammalia > Artiodactyla > Bovidae > Aepyceros > Aepyceros melampus. Next base: position 108,639 of record SJXQ01010408.1, read on the forward strand.
GTTAAAACCTGACTCTCCATGTCACTAACTTCCTTAAGCCCCTATTCAGCTACAAATGATTACTCTCCTCACTCAACTTGATTTTACTGATTAACTCAGTCATTCCAACTCTGTTCTCAGAAAATATCCAAGATTTTGTCAGCCCCTTCATTCTGCCACATGCACCCACCAAGTCAACAAAGGCAGATCTGGATTCAAGCCTCCACAGATCCTGGGCACCTTACTTCATGTCCAAGTCTATTTCCTCACTGGTGAAGTGAGGATGACATCACTTACCTGATATGTACATAGATGGAGTAGCTGACACACTATCTGCGAGTTCTGCAGGCCTTAGCCCCTACCACCCTCTCAACCAACTTCACCACCTTCCTCTCATTCCTAACTCACAGTGGTTATTATATACTTTTAACACACATTTAAACCCCCCAATCCTATCTTCCTTGATCCCTCAAGAGTAACCTTCTCTATGTTCCTCAAAAAATGGCTATCACCAAACACAAGTATCCTCTTTAAATTAGTTACTACACAAATACTAAAGACTACAGCTTGACAAATGCTTTATGTCCTGGAGCAGAAAATGGCACCCCACTCCAGTATCTTGCCTGGAAAATTCCATGGACAGAGGACCCTGGCGGGCTGCAGTCCTTGGGGTCTCAAAGAGTCAGACGTGGGCATGCTTGTATGTTCTAAACAAATATATTGTCCCTCAGGTCAAAAAAAATCCCTCTATAAAGGGAACGTATTTCTGGAGTTCCTTATGTATCCAGCATCTATCAAGTATCATGACCTTTCAGCTTCCAAACTCTACTCAACTACAGTTTGTTTTTAGTTTCCCTACATTCAAAATGCAGTAATTTTCAATTAGCTAAAGTGAGAAAGGAAGAATCCCCTTTTCAGTGTTACCTCATATTTCCTTTTTCCACCATTCCCCAAAGTTTTTCCCATCTCTGTCTTTACTTCTCCCATTCAGCCTATTCATATTTGCCTCTGTCTACTCAAACGCTATGTGTAATTCAAGGCCAAATTAAAGTGTCAAGCATAAAGTCTTCTCAGACAAATCTCACACAGGTCTGAACTTATAACACTCACTGTCTAGACTAACATTTCCACAAATATATTTGGAACATTAACATGCTTAAAGGTGTTACCATATCTAGCAGTTTTGTGAATACTGCACACTATATATCACTTTTTTAAAGTCACAGTGCATTTTAAAGGCCCTGAGAAGTTCTACAGTAAAGATCCAAATACAGTTTAACCTAGAAACTCCAAAACTTATATTACCATGGAACATTTATTTCAATGAACAGTAACTAACATTGTGAAATACACTAGCATTCTCCAAAGTACCATTTGGGATTTTCTGGTTTGGGGCTTTGTTTGGCAGCTAACTGTACTTTTTGATATCTTTTACACAGTTATTCCTCTTTCAGTATCCTATCATTTTGCCTTTTCATACTGTTCATGGGGTTCTCAGGCAAGAATACTGAAGTGTTTTGCCATTCCCTTCTCCAGTGGACCACATTCTGTCAGATGGAAAAAGCAAGCGAGTTCCAGAAAAACATCTATTTCTACTTTATTGACTATGCCAAAGCCTTTGACTGTGTGGATCACAATAAACTGTGGAAAATTTTGCAAGAGATGAGAATACCAGACCACTTGACATGCCTCTTGAGAAATCTGTATGCAGGTCAGGAAGCAACAGTTAGAACTGGACATGGAACAACAGACTGGTTCCAAATTGGGAAAGGAGTACATCAAGGCTGTATATTGTCACCCTGCTTATTTAACTTATATGCAGAGTATATCATGAGAAACGCTGGACTGGAAGAAGCACAAGCTGGAGTCAAGACTGCCGGGAGAAATATCAATAACCTCAGATATGCAGATGACACTACCCTTATTGCAGAAAGTGAAGAGGAACTAAAAAGCCTCTTGATGAAAGTGAACCAGGAGAGTGAAACAGTTGGCTTAAAGCTCAACATTCAGAAAACGAAGATCATGGCATCCGGTCCCATCACTTCATGGCAAATAGATGGGGAAATAGTGGAAACAGTGTCAGACTTTATTTTTCTGGGCTCCAAAATCACTGCAGATGGTGATTTCAGCTCCTCTTGATGAAAGTGAACCAGGAGAGTGAAACAGTTGGCTTAAAGCTCAACATTCAGAAAACGAAGATCATGGCATCCGGTCCCATCACTTCATGGCAAATAGATGGGGAAATAGTGGAAACAGTGTCAGACTTTATTTTTCTGGGCTCCAAAATCACTGCAGATGGTGATTGCAGCCATGAAATTAAAAGACGCTTACTCCTTGGAAGAAAAGTTATGACCAACCTAGACAGCATATTCAAAAGCAGAGACATTATTTTGCCGACTAAGGTCCATCTAGTCAAGGCTATGGTTTTTCCTGTGGTCACGTATGGATGTAAGAGTTGGATTGTGAAGAAGGCTGAGTGCCGAAGAATTGATGCTTTTGAACTGTGGTGTTGGAGAAGACTCTTCAGAGTCCCTTGGACTGCAAGGAGATCCAACCAGTCCATTCTGAAGGAGATCAGCCCCGGGATTTCTTTAGAAGGAATGATGCTAAAGCTGAAACTCCAGTACTTTGGCCACCTCACGCGAAGAGTTGACTTGTTGGAAAAGACTCTGATGCTGGGAGGGATTGGGGGCAGGAGGAGAAGGGGACGACCAAGGATGAGATGGCTGGATGGCATCACTGACTCTATGGATGTGAGTCTGAGTGAACTCCGAGAGTTGGTGATGGACAGGGAGGCCTGGCATGCTGCAATTCATGGGGTCGCAGAGTTGGACACGACTGAGTGACTGAACTGAACACAGTTAATTAAATTTATTGATGTGTGTGTATTTCCCACAACTAGAGTCTAAGTTCCTTAGGAACAAAGACTTTCTCATTCTCCCTTTTATTTCCCAGTGTCTGGTACACTTCAGACAGTCAACAAATAGTCACAGAATCTCAGCAGGTGAAGACAATACTGAATTTATTCCACATAGTCACTAACTGCACACTTAGCAGCATGTGCTTTTCTTAGGGCAGAATACAGTGCTGCTGGTATGCTGGATGCTAAAAGACTATGAAGAACCAAAACCTACACCCAGACTTTAAAGTGAACAATTTTCTGAACTGCAAAGTTAAGTATTTCACTAAAGCAATTAGCCCTTAACACAGCATCTTTAACTGACGACTTAAACATACACATAACAGAGCCCTTCCCTCAGTGCAACACACTATACACACACAGGTACACACACAGAGATGTCACAGAGTGGTATACACACACAACTCAAAAGTACCTTTTCTGATATGGTAAGTGCTGCTGCTGCTGCTGCTGCTAAGTCGCTTCAGTCATGTCCGACTGTGCGACCCCATAGATGGCAGCCCACAAGGCTCCACCATCCCTGAGATTCTCCAGGCAAGAACACTGGAGTAGGTTGCCATTTCCCTCTCCAATGCATGAAAGTGAAAAGTGAAAGTGAAGTCGCTCAGTCAGGTCCGACTCTTAGCGACCCTATGGACTGCAACCCCCCAGGCTCCTCGGTCCATGGGATTTTCCAGGCAATTACCTACTGGAGTAGGGTGCCACTGCCTTTCCCGATAATGGTAAGTTACTGGTTAGCAAATATGCTTTATATCCAGAATAGAGTGTTCAAAAACAAACTGAAATTATAATTACAAAGGAACTGGCCTGGGCAGGGGGGGAAACCTCGGGGGAAGGTGAGAAGGGTAGCTGAAAAGGAGCGATTACTCATGTAAAAGTGAAGATAACTGGACTAATGAATGGTCAAAGGTATACAGAAACTGACTTCAGCTCAAAACACGAGCTTTTAATAATTACACCAATAAAAATATGGAATGGGCTCCTCAAAGAAGTGTGTTTCCCATCACTGGAGATGAAAAGGCACAGACTGCACAATCCACTTGGGAGGGATACTGTAGACAAACCAAGTGTCGGAGGAGAAGGAAGACAAGAAGGCTCTAAGAGGTCTTCCAGAGCTATATATCCGGGGCCCTAAAATATCCATCTTGCTCCAAACTACTATAGCATCTGCTCCCACTAACACTGCCAAAAGGAGAGCCAGGAAGAAAAAGATGTGATTCACTCACCCTGACGGGCAACTCTGAATACACGTCCTGAGAAAGAAAGGCCACAGAGAGTAAAGAGTTCACAAAATCAATACTATCCCACAGATAAAGTTAAATATATTTTTAATGACTCTAAATGTCAGTCAACATTGTTTCTCTGACAAAACGTGTTCTATATTCCAAATTAACTCGAAACAATATTTGAAACAGATCCTGTTTGTGAGGGAGCCTATGTGTATTACCTCTCCTGCTGTACTATTATTTCAGTTTTTCCCTAGGGTGTAAGTTCTCTACGGTCAGGGACTATTGTTTCTGTCTCTGTCTGCTCCCACAGATGTTTAGCATGCTGCCTGCCTAAACAGCGCTGCTTCACTAACACAGATTAAGTTGATGGGAATGCCGTGGCATCCTACAGTTAATTAGACAGCAACGCAATGAGTCAGGGCAGACTACTCAAATTCAAGTCCTACCCAGACTGATTCCCTCTGTAACCTTGGGCAAGCCATTCAACTTGTCCAGGTCTCAGATTTCCTATCTGAAAAAATGGTGAAAGTGGGGATAACAGAAAATACTCCACGTAAAAGTACTTGGCACACAACAGGTGCTCAACAAATGCCTAGCATAATGCTCAGCGCATAATAAGTGCCCTGCGAGTATTAAATAAGTAAAGTCTGTCTCTTTCTGTAATTATTTTCGGCAAAAAGCACTGTCGGATATTAGTATGAAAAGTTGATTTCACAGAAAGAAATACTACAACTCTTCCTTTTTCGTATCAAAAGATTAAAGCGACTAATGTGATGCAAAAACTATACACCTGAAACTATAATAACCACATCAGGAACTTGGCTCTGGGACCAGAAATCTGCTTCCCCCACCCCTCTCCCCGGCCCAGATTTCTCCAAAGGAGTTCAACGGTCAAAAGAACCAGAGATCTTTTAAAAACCACTGCAGCGGAACAATGGTATTCTGAACCTATGTCAGTTTTTCGAACAAGCCACACAGCCCAGCCTTTCTTCCTCTGAGGGCCCGTCCAGCTCTTCTCTCCTTCACACTCTGGAGGCAAAGGGCGCCGCAGCTCATTCTCACTCCAAAAGATGAAACTTGTCTTAGTAGGCCGCAACCCTCACCCCTCCGGAGCGCATCACTGCACGGGAAAAGCGGGAAACAGGACAAGGCAGGCTGGAAATACTCTTCGGGAGAAGGTGTTCGAGGCGCCTCACGGACCCGCGTCCCGCGTGAGGCGGTCCAGACGCCCCACAAGGAACCGCCCGCTTCAGCTTCAGCGACAGACGGGCTGCCACCTCACCGTCTCCCGGTCTCACCTGACACTCTGCCAGGCTCGCCCCGCGCCAAACCGGCAGCCCGCGGCACCCTATCCTTTCTCGCTCTAGGTAACAATTCCACAGGCCGACTGGCTTCAACTTCTGCAAAAAGCGACAGCAACCAAAATCAAAAAAAACCCACCTGGGGAAGAAGATGCTCCTCTGCTACAAAACGCCCAAGCACGGCGCATGCGCATTTCTCCCCCAGGCATCGATCACGTGACGGAAGTGGATAGGGAGGTTTAGTTCGCTCGGTATTTGATTAAAAGGTCTTAACGAGAGTTGAGAGATGCGCTCCTCCTGTGCGCATGCGCTCGCCTAGAGCCTCATGGGAGTTGTAGTTCTGTGGGTGAAAGCAATCCCCGCCCTCCTTTTCTCCCGAGGAACTTCCTAGAGGGAGGGGGAGGGGGGTGTTCGGCGTCCGGAGGCCAGGCTCCCAGTAAGATGCTGCTGCTGTGGGTGTCGGTGGTTGCAGCCTCGGCGCTGGCAGCACCAGCTCCTGGGGCAGGTGGGCAGAGGCGGGGAGCAGTTCAGGCTTGGCCCGATGCTCCTAACGTGGTGCTAGTCGTGAGCGACTCGTTCGTAAGTATGGAAAGGCAGGGGAGGGGGCGCCCTGCTGCACAGCCGTGATTGGCCCAGCCCTTCTCCTGCTTGCAGGCTTCGGGAAGCAGAATCTGAGACTTTTAAACATGTTTTATCCTGATGCAAAGCAAGAAATGCATTTTATCTTGACGCCCCGTACAGACCTACGTGTACCTCATAGATATGCATGTAACACACATAAGAACATACTTTAGTAACATGCACTCCGATTCTCAGCAAAATTTTTTTTCTTTGCTGGCCCATTAAATTACTAATAAACTTTGAGTCCATATCCTCGCTTGATTCACTTCTGGGGAAAAATAACATTCTGCATCAACTAAAAGCCTATTAGTTTTCCAGTGATCAACGTACTTTTATTACCCAGTTGTCTGATAATCCTGTTAGTGTTGATTTGTATTCATTAGTTGACATAATTTGACCCGTTCTCCCATATTCCGGATAAACTGTATGCGTGTATGTGTTGTTGTTTAATCCCAAACTTAAATATTTTTTGTAACTTTCCCAAACCATCAACTAAAAAGAATACAAATATTAACATTACCTGATATTTTTAGTATTATCCATGATATTAAAACTACTGCTCAAATTTTTGCTTACTAAATATAATATTAGTTTATTATGACAGGGTGTCACTGTGGTCAGGTAGGTGTTAAGTATGTCTGGCAGCAAAGAGCACTTTTAATCATTACGTTGTATTCCTCATAAAATAACCCAGGATGATTAAAGTTATGTAATATGGATATACCCCTAGAATTTATTGAGAATATTACTTAAAGTAATCTTTATGATTATCTAAACTTAGGATCCTAACAGGCAATCTTGGAGAGTAACAAGAATGAGTTTATTATCAGTGCTCTTGAGATTAAACAGAAAGGAAGAAAGCAGGATCGTGCAAAAAGAGAACTAACTGTTGCCGCTGTCCCAGTGGAGGCCTCAGCTGATCTTGTGCTTAGTTCTCAAACTCATATGATGCTTCAGAGCTGTTTCCAGTCTGGGGGAGGAGACCAGGCCTTTCATGTTGGATGGCCATTATTTGTGGAATGCACCCAGAATGGGACACCATTTGGAGCAAGACAAACTACCGTCAGCAGAGGCAATCTTTCACTCTAAAGGGAATCTGCGTGTTGTGTCACAACATCCTAGAAACTTCCGAAGATGACTGAAATATTTGGGGTTTGTTTGTTTGTTTTTAGTATAGTATAACTGAATAAAGGACAAAAAACAGGTGATCATTTCAATAGATGCAGAAAGAGCATCTGACAGAATTCAATAACCTTTCATGATAAAAGCACTCAACCAAGTAGACATAGAATTTTTTCAACCTGATTAAGAACATCTGAGAAAATCCACAGTTAATGTTATAGTTAACTATAAAAGACTGAATGTTTTCTCCCAAAGACCAAGAACAAGACAAGGCTGTCTATTCTTACTGTGTTTATTCAGCAGTTAAGCTGACAGTTTTTTAGGAAGGGAATTAGACAAGAAAATGAAATAGAAGTCATCTCGATTGGAAAGGAAAAATGTCTCTATTTGCAGATAACATAACCGTGTATAAAGAAAATCCTAGGGAATCTACTGAAAAACGTTTAGAACTAATAAGTTAGTCTACACGGCTGTAGGATGTAAGATCAATATATAAAAATCAATTGTATTTTTATACCCTTGATTGATGAACAAACTAAAAATAAAATTAAGAAAATAATTCTATTTAAAATAGTATCCAAAATATAAAATACTTAGGATTAAATATAACCAAAGAAGTACAATTCTTATACTGAACTGTAAGAAAAACTATAAAATATTGTTGAAAGAAATTAATGAACTTCTAGATAAACATCTTATGTTTATGAAATCGATTTAATATTATTAATATAGTAATAATCATCAAATTGATCTACAAATTCTATGCAATCTCTTCGGAAATCACTATGACATTTTTGCAGAAACAGAAAAAAAGCCATCCTGAAATTCATATGGAAATTCAAGGGACCCAGAATACCCAAGGCAGTCTTGTAAAAGAACAACAAAATTGGAGGACTTAAACTTTCTAACTTCAAAACTTACCTTCACCTCAAAACTATAGCAATCAAGATAGTGTGTCACCGGTATAAAGATAGACATATAAATCAATGGAATAGAATTGAAAGTAGAGAAATAAACTCTCAAACTCTCATTCAATTTTTCAGTAAAGATGCAAAGATCATTTAATGGGGAAAGAATAGTGTTTTCAACAGATAATGCTGGGAATACTGATCATCCACATGCAAAATGTCTCACTCCATTTTTAAAAAGTAGCTCAAAGTGAATTGATGAATTAAACTTAAAAGCTGAAACTATTAAACCCTTAGGAAAAAACATGGGGCAAATAAATCTGTGACTTTGGATTAGGTAGTTTGCATGCATGCCAGGTCGCTTCAGTCATGTCTGACTCTTTGCAACCCCATGGACTGTAGCCTGCCAGGCTTCTCTGTCCATGGGATTCTCCAGGCAGTGGGTTGCCATTTCCTACTCCAGGGGATCTTCCCCACTCAGGGATCGAACCTGAGTCTCTTATGTCTCCTGCATTGGCAGGCCAGTTCTTTACCACACGCACCACCTGTCAAGCCCTTAGGCAGTTTAAAAGTGGGCAAAAGATCTGAACAGGCAGTTCTCCAAAGAAGATATGCAAATAGTCAATAAACATGAAAAGATACGCAATATTGTTAATCATTACGGAAATGCAAATCAAAACCACAATGAGACACCAGTTTATACCCACAAAGATGACTATAATCAGAGATACACTACAGCCAGGAGAATATGAGAGAAATGCAACCTTCATATGCTGCTGGTGGGAATGTAAAATGGTGCAGCCACTTTTGAAAACAATCTAGCAATTCCAAAAATGTTAAACATGAGTTTAACATTGATCCAGCAATTCCACTTCAAGATATATATCCAAAAGAAATAAAAAACATGTCCACACAAAAACTTGTACATAAATATTAATACTTCCAAAAAGTGAAAACAACTCAAATATATATCAAGTGATAAATGGGCAAATAAAATTTAGTAATATTTTTCAACAATAAAAAAGAAATGCAATATTGATACATGCTGCAACGTGGATGAACTTAAAGTCATTACGCTAAGTGAAAGAAGCTACTCAGAAGGGACGACATACTGTATGATTCCATTTGTCCAAAGAAAGCAAATCTACAGAGACAGAAATTAGAGACAGACCAACAATTACCTAGATTTGGGAGAACAGGAGGATTAGCGGGTGACAGTTAAAGAATACTAGGTTTCTTTTGGACATGATGAGAATGTTCTAAAATCGATTGTGATGATGCTTACACAGTTCTCTAAATATACTAAAAAACCACTGAATTGTATAAATTAAAGGGTTAGTTGTATGATGTGTGAATTATATCTTAATAAACCCATTTTTAAAAAGAGAAAATAAACACTTCAGCGTGAGTCTTAAAGGTGTAAGGGCATAAGCATCCTCCCTGCCTCCCTCCTTCACCCCTGCACCTGTGCTGTTTGTAGTTTTCATGAGGTTTCAGGAGTGCTATATACAGGACTGTGTAGCAGTGTCTAGTGAGGCTCTCATTCAGTCTGATGAACAGATCTGAAAAGAATGCTCTAAACAGTCTTGCTTGATAATAAATCAGACAGTTAAGATTACTATTATATTCTTTCATTCGATTGACGTCTTGAAATCTAAACTTCACTGGTTTTCCTTGACCCAGAATAAGGAGTTGCATACCAAGTCATGAATATTCATTGGAAGGACTGATGCTGAAGCTGAAGCTCCAATACTTTGGCCACTGGATGCAAAGAACTGACTCATTGGAAAAGACCCTGATGCTGGAAAAGATTGAAGGTAGGAGAAGGGGATGACAGAGGATGAGATGGTTGGATGGCGTCACTGACTAGATGGACATGAGTTTGAGCAAACTCCGGAAGTCAGTGATGGACAGGGAAGCCTGGTGTGCTGCAGTCCATGGGGTTGCAAAGAGTCAGACACGACTGAGCAACTGAACTGAACTGAACCAAGTCATGGCTCTAGAAGGAGTGATCCAGATCACAGAATTATATCTACCAAAAAGCTTATCCATCCCAAGGAGGGAAATGCCTGCCTCCCAGGAGAGTCAAGAATAATAGCAGAATTCAAAAACTAAGGCAAAAGGCAATTGGTATCATTTCTGGTACTTTCATGCAGAAAGCCAATTCAGTTCAGTTTAGATCAGTCACTCAGTTATGTCCTACTCTTTGTGACCCCGTGGACTGCAGCACACCAGGCTTCCCTGTCCATCACCGACTCCCAGAGCTTGCTCAAACTCATGTCCATCAAGTTGGTGATGCCATCCAGGCATCTCATCCTCTGTCATCCCCTTCTCCTCCTGCCCTCAGTCTTTCCAACATCAACGTCAGTTCTCATCAGGTGGCCAAACTACTGAAGTTTCAGCTTCAGCATCATCAGTCTTTCCAATGAAAACTCAGGACTGATTTCCTTTAGGATGGACTGGTTGGATCTCCTTGCAGTCCAAGGGACTCTCAAGAGTCTTCTCCAACACCACAGTTCAAAAGTATCAATTCTTTGGTGCTCAGAAAGCCAATTAGCAGGTCTCTTTTTCTTTTTTAAATGCCGAGTTTTAGGGTACTCTATTTGTTTAAACAGTAGGAATGGCCTTAGGAAAACTAAAATGGGCTATTATTAAATTATGGAAGTTATTCTGAAAACCATTCTGTAAGATTTTCTCTCTCCCAACTAAAATGTGCTAGAACTGTTCTTAGACCTATGGCTGACTATTCATTGTGAACTACACTATGGAAAACTTACTTTCTCTGTGGTTTTCTTCAGCTAACCATGTTAAGATCCATTTCAGTTCAGATTGAATTACTATGTGAACCACCTCCCATCGATACCCTGAGCAGTGGTACCACTTTAGCCTCTTTTTTAAAGTATTTGCTAGTGTGTAAATGGCACCCCACTCCATTACTCTTGCCTGGAGACTCCCATGGATGGAGGAGCCTGGAAGGCTGCAGTCCATAGTGTCGCTGAGGGTTGGACACGACTGAGCGACTTCACTTTCACTTTTCACTTTCATGCATTGGAGAAGGAAATGGCAACCCACTCCAGTGTTCTTGCCTGGAGAATCTCACGGACGAGGGAGCCTGGTGGGCTGCCGTCTATGGGGTGGCACAGAGTCGGACACGACTGACATGACTTAGCGGTGTGTAAAAACTACATGAAGTTAAAAAGCCAAAACTTCTAGAAATGTTCAATATCTTCTCTAATAATATAGTTTTGATCTTCATTTAAAGTATTAGTATGCTTTTGACATTGAGAATATGTGTAGCATAATTTAAATATTTTCCTCAGAACCTAGTCAAATATAAATCATTCCATTGATGCACATAATCCAGGTTTATTTATTAGTTTTACAAAAATGCAGTGTTGAATTTTGAACATATTGAATTTGTCTTTTGTAAATTATACAGCTCTGAATTAAAGACTTGTTTCATTTCACTCACTGAATATTTATTGAGTGCCTTTATATCATAGGCAGTTATCTTTACATGGACCACTTTTTTTTACATATTCTGTGCTAGAAACTTCCCGAAGTGAGGTAGTTATCACCTCCCCCATTTGCCATCTTTGCTATTCTGCTCTTTAAAGATACCTGCTTTCTAGCCTGTTTTCCATGGAAATGAGTCAAGAAATTGCTAACATGAGTAACAAACACACTGCTGCATCCATTCAGTGGTCATTACACCCATCTGAAACTAGCCTGCAGGACTTGGAGTCCAAGCTTCACTGTCTGAATTGTGTGGCATCCCAGTGCTTCTGCTACAAGACCTCCTGCTCCACCCCTCCAAAAGGATGAGCCTGGGTGGCTGGGTTGTCTAGAATCCAGCCAGTGGCCACAAGTGGTTATCATCCCCCATGTCCAAAAGATTGTAGGAATGAGACCTGTAGGCATTTGGGTTTTATCAAGATAAGTTTCCAAAAGTTTGAATTTATGGATTTAGTGAAATTCTTACAAGGGTAGAGTGTGCACTTTTGTCTTGGGCTCCCTTGCTCATCATTTAGGAAATCAGGAGTTGCTTCCTTAGTATTCAGTGATTACTTCTGCTAGAAGTGGGATTTATTTCAACATATAAGCATGCTCTAACTTTCCCCATCTTAAAAAAAAAAACAAAAAACCTGACCTTAATCCCACATTTCTCCTGTATCTAACCCTCTGTTAGCTAACATCCATCCCATTTTTTTTTTGTTTTGTTTTTCTTTGCAAAAAAAATTACTTAGAAGTGGTTTCTTCACCTGCCATCTCACCTCCCATTCTCTCTTCCCTTTCTGTTTTAGGTGTCCATTCTTACAACTCCATTGGAAGTGCTCCTGTCAGCATCACCAGCCACCAGTTCCAATGTGCATTTTCTAACCTTATTTACACACCCTCCAACACAGCTATTCCCTCTCTCTTGACACACTGTCCTCTCAGCTTTCATGAGACTCAGTCTCCTGATATCTTCCTCCCTCACTAGTCATTCTTTCTCAGTTTCCCCCTCTGCCTTCTCTTCTTACCTGGGACTCCTCAGGGCTTCTTTCTTTCCTCTCTTTTCTCTCTCTCCCTAAAAGATTTCACTGTGTCACAGTTTTCAATGCCATGAATATACTAGAGCCTTGTTTCACCAGAATAGACTTCTCTGAGCTCCAGTTTCCTATCTGTACCCTAATTTATATCTCCATTTGGAAACCTCAGCCATCTCAAAGATGTAGGTATGTCCTGTAGTTTGGATTAGCTCACTTTTAAACTGTATTTTATTTACAAAACTACATTGAAAACATACAATAGATATGACTCCAGGACTGGAATATTCCTTTTTCTCTCTTTTGCTCTTTACCAAGAAGAGTTCTTCAATTCCCAATTCAATTCCAAAATAAGTATCTCCAACCTAAACATCTCTCCAGTCTTCCGGCTCATTTCTCCAGCTGCCTAGTTGTCTCCACTTAAGTCCTGCAGGTGTCTCTACTTTATTTGAGTGGGTGACCCTCCTCATTCTTTAGCTGTCACTTCCCAGAGAAGCCTTCCCTGTTCACTCTTATCAAGAAGGTTTCCTTTGTTATTCTGTATCTTTAGATTTTTTTCAAGGCCATATCACAGTAATGGTATTGTAATTATTCTTGGTTTATTCTTGGTTTCCCTGATGCTGGAAAAGATTGAAAGCAGGAAGAAAAGGGGACGACAGAGGATGAGATGGTTGGATGGCATCACTGACTCAGTGGATGAGTTTGGGTAAACTCCAGGAGTTGGTGATGGACAGGGAAGCCTGGCGTGCTGCAGTCCATAGGGTCTCAAAGAGTCGGACCCAACTGAGTGACTGAACTGAACTGATGTTTTCGCCTCTCCCACTAGACTATAAGCTTCATGAGGCCAGGGACTCTTTTTATTCACCATTGTATCTCCAGATCTTTTATAGTCCTGGCACCTACCAAATACTCAACAAACATTGGTTCAGTCAGTCCACCCAACTTTCCATTAATTTCTTTCATTTATTTTCTGTATTCAAATGGATCCAAGTCTCACACAACATGAATTTGCACTGTTATGAGCCAGAGAATGATAACACTTTCTTGACTTGGTTTCATTATTTGAAGGTTCTTAGGATCGTATTGAAGTTTTTTGCTACTTGTGAATTTTTTTTTAATATTTATTGATTTGGCTATACCTGGTCTTAGTTGCACCAGGCAAACTCTTAGTTGTGGCATGTGGGATCTAGTTCCCAGCTCAGGCATCAAACCTGGGCCCTCTGCATTGGGAGTATGGAGTCTTAGCCTCTGGACCACCAGGGAAGTCCCAACTACTTGTGAATTTTATGGTTAAAATTGAAATTATTTTCTTCTTTTGTGATGTAATCAATGCTTCATAAACAATTAAATTTCTTTATTCCAGGATGGAAGGCTAACATTTTATCCAGGAAGTCAGGTAGTGAAACTTCCTTTTATCAACTTCATGAAAGCACATGGCACTTCCTTTCTAAATGCCTACACCAACTCTCCAGTCTGCTGTCCATCACGTGCAGGTACGAGCATGCTTGATTTTACTGGAAGTAGCCCCACCCTGAAAATGTGTTCCCACTTTAAAAGACTATACTCCAAAATAGGATAGTAAATCATATTTGGCATCTAATAAAAGATTTTGAATATATGTGAGGTGTGTTTTAGGGTATATAATGAGTATTGGGGGTTTCCCTCATGGCTCAGCGGTAAAGAATCAGCTCCCTAATACAGAAAACATGAGTTTGATCCATGGCTTGGGAAGATTTCCTGGGGAAGGAAATGGCAGCCCCTCCAGTGTTCTTGCCTGGGAAATCACATGGACAGAGGAGCATGGCAGGTTACACTCCATGGTGTTGCAAAGAGTCAGGCCTGAGTTAGTGACTAAACAACAACATTGGGTATTGGGCTTTTTTAAGAGTAGAAATCTTATCACCTAAAATGGTTTTAGTTCAAGTATTATTGTTTCATTTTCTTATGACTGGTGACTAAGAATCTCAGCTCTCCGGGCAAATTTGGAAATGCTTATATTTCCTAGAGGAGTTCCATTTAAATTTTTCAGTAAGAGATAAGTAGTTGGGAGGGGACTTTAAAGTATACTAAGGAACTGAACTGAAGGAGTGTTAGTCACTCAGTCGTGTCTGACTCTGCAACCACATGGACTGTAGCCTGCCAGGTTCCTCTGTCCTTCGGATTCTTCAGACCGGATTACTGGAGTAGGTTGCCATTCCCTTTTCCAGGGGATCTTCCCAACCTGTGGATCGAAGCCAGGTCTCCTGTATTGCAGGCAGATTCTTTAGCATCTGAGCTACAAAGTAGTAAAACTTCTCAGGTATACCTGGAATTTTCTGTATTATTGCTGATTAGATATTTTTTCCTTCAGTCTCAATTCACTCCTATCCCAAATCTGTTTACTTTTATTATAGTAATTTAGGAAATAGGCAGTTTTAATAAGAAAATATCAGTGATATTAAGCCATGACTAACTGAAAAATAGAGGAAATTGACATTTTTATAAAGTCTGTTCTCTGATAGAGTTGTCTTTTTCTTCCACTTTATGATGCTTTGCACTGGAACTCATAAATAGCACCCAATGATTTGTCCGTTAAGTTCCTGACATCATATTCTCTGTGATCTGAGCCACACATTTTTATTTTGTGACTACATTTTCAGCACTACCACCTATATAATCACTGATGATTAAAAGAAAGCCAAAGTCCCATGGATGGAGGAGCCTGGTAGGCTGCAGTCCATGGGGTCACTAAGAGACGGACACAACTGAGTGACTTGACTTTCACGTTTCACTTTCATGCATTGGAGAAGGAAATGGCAACCCACTCTAGTGTTCTTGCCTGGAGAATCCCAGGGACGCAGGAGCCTGGTGGGTGCCATCTATAGGGTCGAACAGAGTTGGACACGACTGAAGCGACTTAGCAGTAGCAGCAGCAAAGTATATTATAAATGATGTCCCATGATGAAGGACCAGGTGTATTACAAACACTTTTGTTCATTTTTTGTTCTTTATTGAGCAAGTGGAATGAGATCTGTGCTAGGGTGAGGTGAGGACTGGGTTCCAGTCCTCAATGGACCATGTCAGGAGCATCCCTCAGTTTCCTAATCACAGAATGCTGCACGTGCTGTGTCCCTCACAGGGTTGTTCCTAGTATCAAGTGAGATAATGGATTTTAAAAGTGCTCAAGGAACTCTAAAGATTTCAGAAATGTTAGGTGATGCTTTTCCTGGAAGAAGTATATTTTGAACAGTTTGAACAAAGAGAAGGGAATAATCGTAATAAAAACTCACATGTATTTATTGCATTCTTACTGTGTGCCTGACCATATTCTAACTGCCTTGCATGTCTTGATTTATGTAATTACCCACATTGTCACAAAGTGGAAATTGTTGTTGTAAACATTTTGCAGATGAAAACTAAAGTACTGGAAGGCTATATAACTTATCAAAGGTCTAGCAGTGTTGGGATTCAATGCCAGGTGATAACCTATTCCACTTCTCATAAAGAAAGCATTTTGTTAGACGAGAAAAGGATTCAACCCTACTACATGTGTACACAGAAAAGGGAAAAGGCTTTTTTTTTTTCCTGCTTTACTGAGAAATAATTGACATAAAGCACTGTGTTAGTTTAAGGTATACACCGTATTCTAGAGAGAATAAGAACATTTTCATAAGCTGAATCAGTCAGATTAGGTTTATGTGCACCACGCAACACTTCTAGCAATATACAGCCGTAATGCTCCCTCCGACAAAATCAGCAACAATGAGGCAACTACCAAAGCTAAGCTCCAAACACTGGGGCCTTACTAACGCTTGTGTCCCTGGGGCCAAGGTCAATGACTAGGACATAGCTGCAGAGCCAGTGATTTTAAAAAAAGAACAAACTAAGCCCAAAGTTAGTAGAAGAAAGAAAACAAACAAAGATCAAAGTGGAAATAAATGAAGTAGAGACTAAAAGCACAACAGAAAAAATAATAAACTAAGTTCTTTTTTTAAATAAAATGGACAAATCCTTAGCTATACTTTCCAAAAAAAAAAAAAAAGAAGAAAGGACTCAGAAATTAAAGAGGAGACATTACGACTGATACCACAGCAAGGTATTTATAGCTATGACCTTCCTTCTTAGAAATGCTTTTTGCTGCTTGCCATTTGTGTTGCTATGCTGTAGTTCCATTTTCATTTGTCTTGGAATAGTTTTTTCTCTTTTCTTCTTTGGCCTATTGGTTGTTTAGGAGCATGTTGCTTAATCTCCACATATTTGTGAGTTTTCCAGTTTTCTTGTAATTGATTCTAGTTTCGTATCATTGTGGTCAGAAAAGATGCTTGATTGATTTTTACATTTCTTAAATTCTTGAGAATTTAAGTCTTAGTAAATTTAATTACTAAGTCTTGTTGTATGACCTAACATATGATATTCCTGGAGAATATTTCATTTGCACTTGAAAAGAATGTACTTTCTGTGTGTTTAGATGGAATGTTCTGAAAATGTTAAGTCCATCTGTTCTAACAGGTAGTCTAGTGTTTCCTTTTTGATTTTCTATCTGAAAGATCTATTTGCTGTTGAAAGTGGGGGTATTGAAGTCCCCTAATATTTGTGTCTCGGAGAAGGCAATGGCACCCCACTCCAGCACTCTTGCCTGGAAAATCCCATGGATGGAGGAGCCTGGTGGGCTGCAGTCCATGGGGTCGCACAGAGTTGGACACGACTGAGTGACTTCACTTTCACTTTTCACTTTCATGCATTGGAGAAGGAAATGGCAACCCACTCCAGTGTTCTTGCCTGGAGAATCCCAGGGACGGGGGAGCCTGGTGGGCTGCCGTCTATGGGGTCGCACGGAGTCAAACACGACTGAAGCGACCTAGCAGCAGCAGCAGCAGCATTTGTGTCTATTTCTCCCTTTACTCCTGTTAATATTTGGGGAAAGATTTTTGACTAAACAGTCATAGCTGTAGAAAATAAGAGAGGAGACAACTAAAAAGTACACTTAAAAAGTACACTTACTTTTTTGTAGCAAGCCAGTAACAAGACAAGAAACAAGGAAAATCCTTGAAAATTTTGGGGAAATGAGATCTGTACTTCATTTGACCAACATGGAAAGTTGACCAATGAATACATAGTGATTATTTTTATGATTGAAAGAAACTCAAGTAAGATAGGCTTTATATTTAATTCCATCTATTTGCCTTAAACAACCTGAACTGTAAGCTTTAGAGATTCACCTGTAAAGTGGAAATAGGAACTCATTTCAGTTTTCCCCTTAATAAAACAAGGTAACAATCAAAACTGTTAGGTAAAACCTCTAATGCAGGTTTATCTTATTGCAGAGCCTGAGCTGTAAACTAGTCATCTCTTTTCTCTCTTGGTATAATTGTCTCAGTCATTAAAATAAATTGTTAAGCCTTGTTTACACTGATCCCATTTTTTTTTTCCACCAGCAATGTGGAGTGGGCTCTTCACTCACTTAACAGAATCTTGGAATAACTTTAAGGGCTTAGATCCAAATTACACAACATGGATGGATGTCATGGAGAAGCATGGCTACAGAACACAAAAACTTGGAAAACTGGACTATACTTCAGGACATCACTCCATCAGGTAAAAAATAAAATAAAAGTGATTCTCTGGCGGAGAATGAATACGTATACCTATGACTGATAGCTTTTTCCATCCACCTTAAACAATCTTTACATTGCTGATCAGCTAGACATCAGTCTAAAATAAAATGTTTTTAAAAGTGATTTTCATAGACAGCCCACTACTGTAATACATACATGTACCCTTTTTGACTTCTTTTATTTCTCCACAAAGCTGAAAGTAAATCTCTTAATCCCTAGATTGTATTAATTTGGCTAAACCTTTAGCTTTCTTTAACCTTCTTAAAATATTGAAATTACTTATATGCTAGTAATTTTGTTTTCCTTAAACATTAAACGTCTATAAAATTGTGTAGTCCATGAGTTACTTTGATTTATATATACAATGGCTGCTTTATTTACTTTAAAATTTGTTTCATAGACGATAACTTCTTGTTACTTGCTTTTGTCAGTTCTCTCCAGCTTTAATTTTATATTGTAATTTGTTTCTTTCTTTTATTCAGTCCTCAAAATTAGGCAGCCAAGCATAGGGGGTAAGAGTAGAAATCTAGAATCAGATTGCTTACTTTTGAATCCTAGTTTCTTGGTTTACTACAAACCAGCAGTATAATCTTAGTATTATTTAAGCTAACTTCTTTAAATTTAAGTAATTTTTAAAATAAAATTTAAATATTAAATGATATTATTTAAATTTCTTTGTTGTGAATACTAAAAGAAATAGTATGTATTCATTTCATGGAATTTTACCAGTTTCTCTTTAAAATCCTTCTACTTTTTAGAAAGTAAGGTTAATCCAAAGTCAGATACACCTATTCATATTATCCTTTTGAAATGTTTTATTTTGTTTTTGTTGTTTCTTCAGTCAGTCCAATAATGAAAAAGAATCTAAGATTGAATGCCATGTACTCCGTATCACTATTGCTCTCTGTGTGAGATGGTTAAACTTTGATCTAAATGTTATTCCTCAGTGGGATAATCATTCTTGGAGTGTACAGATCCTGTTTCTCCTTTGTACTGCTTTATTCCCACTGCCACCATAGTGCCTATACACTGTAGGTACACAGTTAAATGTTTTGGTTAATGAATAAATGAATGGAATAAAAAGTTATAGCTTATTATTTGATAAATAATGATATTCTATTTTACCTAGGGTTAAAATCAATAAAAGGAAAAGAGGCACTTAAACATTGATATTTGGGAAATCAAAGATGGTTTTCAGTGTAATAATTGCTTATAGCATATTTTCATTTACTGATCCTCTCACCAGAGCTTCAGTTCAGTTCAGTCACTCAGTCATGTCCGACTCTGCGACCCTATGAATCACAGCACGCCAGGCCTCCCTGTCCATCACCAGCTCCCGGAGTTCACTCAAACTCATGTCCATCGAGTCGGTGATGCTATCTAGCCATCTCATCCTCTGTTGTCCCCTTCTCCTCCTGCCCCACTCCCTCCAGCATCAGAGTCCTTTCCAATGAGTCAACTGTTCGCATGAGGTGGCCAGAGTATTGGAGTTTCAGCTTTAGCATCAGTCCTTCCAAAGAAATCCCAGGACTGATCTCCTTTAGAATGGACTGGTTGGATCTCCTTGCAGTCCAAGGGACTCTCAAGAGTCTTCTCCAACACCACAGTTCAAAAGCATCCATTCTTTGGTGCTCAGCTCTCACATCCATACATGACCACAGGAAAAACTATAGCCTTGACTAGACAGAACTTTGTTGGCAAAGTAATGTCTCTGCTTTTTAATATGCTATCTAGGTTCAGTTCAATTCAGTTCAATCGCTCAGTCAAGTCTGACTCTGCGACCCTTAGGAAACTTAAATAAACTGTCAAGACTGTTTGTATTCTTGCTGTATGTGCCCACATACGGCACTTGACTGACACATATGTCAAGGCTGCTGTGAATGGCATGTCTGCATGAGTTACAGCACAGTATCTTTCAGATTTTTCTGTGCAAGTTTAAAGACGAGTTTCAGGGGGGGAAAAGGTCTCTCGTGTTGTTTGGTAGAAAGCAACACAGTACTGTGAAGCAATTATGCTTCAATTAAAAATAAATTTTAAAAAAAGGTCTCTCACTATCCAACATCATAAATAGGTGCATTCAGTGTTTTTTGATAGACTGACTCTCAAAACTAGTTTTTATAACATTGTGCTACCTTTACCACTAAGGATTAAGATCCACTTAACAGTAGTATTTCAATTTTTTTAGAATCAACAAAATCAAAGAAAATGTTAATTTGGAAGTGTATAGAATTAGAAGGTCTTGAATAATTGATTTTTATAGATTTTTAAAAACAAGATTTCTAAGATCAGCACATTAAAGAAGGTAAACATTAAGTAACATTCCTTAAAATACTAAGACTAAGATGATCTTTACTAAAGTTACAAGGGTAAAATCATGTATGGAACACCCATCAGAAAATACCTATTAACCCACCTACAGAGTCCCAGATGCTATTTTTAAGTGATGGGAATCTGTAGTGACTATAACACAAACATCTGTAGCCTCATGGAACTTATATATACTCTAGTGGCAAATTTAATCCAATCAGGAGCGAATATAAGCAAACTGCTGCCTTGTCTCTCCTAGCTGAGAGTTTAAAAGCTAAAGTCAGACGCCCTGGCACTTCGTCTCACTCCTGTTGTTCTCATCTTACTGCATAAATATTCTCAATTCATGTGTCTTAATGTGTTTCTGAAACCTGTCGCAACAGGCCATACTTAATCCCATGAGACAAATGAAGAATTAGAAGCCTACTTCCCAAATGAGAGAACTGCTACGGTAATATTTTTAGCTTGAGTTTCTTGACAAGCAGCAAAGGGCAGCAAACCACGGGCTGCCTTCGCATCTTCTTGTTCCCTTGGCCTCCAGACCAGAAGCACAGGCTTTCTGACTAGAACCTAAGTGGCCAAGAGGGAAGCAGCAGAACTCAAACAGCAACCATAGGGTCCCTTTCAATTCTGCAGCCCAATGAATAAGTCTGTGTTTATCTCATCCTTTTCTACTTTTATTTTAACTGTATAATCTAAGATCCTACATGGGGCTTCCCAGGGGGCGCAGTGGTAAAGAATCTGCCCGCCAGTGTAGGAGACCTGGATTTGATCCCAGGTCAGGAAGATCTCCTGCAGAAGGAAATGGCAACCCACTCCCATATTCTTGCCTGAAAAATCCCATGGACAGAGGAGCCGGTAGGCTACAGTCCATGGGGTCGCAGAGTTGGACACAACTTAGGAACTAAACAATAACAACAGGATCCTACATGCCTTAGATCAGATTTATCCATACTAAAGAGCGTATTTTATTCTTTTCCTTATATAATGGAAAAAGATATCCATTCCTCTGGTCATTTTAGAAGCTTTTTTAGAACCCCACAGCTACATACCTTGCTGTTTTTAATGAAATTCAGTGTCTAAAACAGCCTGCATTATTCTGAGTACATTCCCAGAATGACTGCTGATAGTGAAAAAGCATAATAATGACTGATATTATTTTATTTATTGCTCTAGAACCCTCACTTCTGATAACTAGCAAATTCTGGCTGAAGCAGCTACTGGGGCTATCTTCAGAATGCTGTCTACCATAACTCCTATGTCAGTTTCTTGGAATACCAGTGATAGTTCTAAGTTTACAATTTCATTACGATTCTTGGATTTTTTCCCATTTATTACTCAAGTTTAAGGTACTACGTGTAGCTGCCCTCAGTGAAGTGTGTCTCCCCATTTTGCCAGTGCTGACCATTCATGGAATTTATTCAAATCTACTTTTCGAAGAACCTGAAGATATCTAATAAGGTGGAGATTTCACTTTTTAATTTAACATTAGCATTAGCCAGATATGACCTGGCTAAAGTGACTTATGGTTTAAAACATGAGATTTTTTTTTAAGTCTAAAAAAATTACAGTATAGGACAAAATATGGTGAGTTCTGTTTAAAGGAAGAAGCAAACACATCCAGATTTTTTTCAAGGGGTGGGAGAAAAAGCTGTGAAGTGCTACATTTTGTCTGTTCTAAGGTGCACAGTTTTTCTTCCCACAATTTAACGTCTCTGAACTTACAATGCATCTTACAATTGATGACTACAAAATTCTGTTATAGTCTTCTTGGTAGTGTTTTCTCTTCATAGTATATATTTTTGAAAAGAGTACATTTCATATTAATAGCCTTTTAGATTTGATAAACTTGCAGAAGTAGAACATCAATAGGCTTAGGTGGAGGACAGGAAGAAGACTTCTGAACAAATGCAACCAAGCAGGAAACTGAAAACCTTTTGGAAGACACTGGATAAACCCGAATTCCTGTTTAGGGTTTCCTAAGGAAACCATGAAAGGTAAAACTGTAATATGTGAGAAGGACTTGAGCAACAAGCTGAGACACTGGCAGAAAACAGCCTGCCTGTTTCATCAGAGAAGCTGAATATGAGAATCTCCATAAAATTTTTGTTCTGTAAAAAAAAAATAATAACAACCTTGGAGTAGTTCTGTTCTATTCTTTTCATCCTTGAACATATTTCTTGCCCTCGATCAAGTCCCATGGTGATTTTAGATCAGTTTTTTGGAGTTCATGTAATTACTTGATTGATCAAACCTGTCTCCTTTGACAGTTTCACTTGTTTTCTAAGTAGTCTTTCCATCCTCCCAGTTGGCTCTTTCACTGACTACATCCTATTGCAGTTAGCCATGAAGAATCTGGCTCTTTTTCTAGTATGATCCAGAATGAAGAATTTCAAAAGTAAGGTATTAAAAAAATAGAAAAAGCAAGATACTTACTCTATAAGGAATATATTAAAAATTTAACTCATCCTACAGTTTCTAAAGAAGAATATTAAAATGTCTGGAAGTACATAGGTAAATCAACCCTCTTAATATTAAAAATAAAGTAACAACCACAGTATCTACTGTATTCTTTTGACTCAAGCAAGACAAGAATGTGTTTTAAAAAATTACTTGCAAAAATATTGCTCAAGCAGATGAATTAAAAGTTGGTATCTGTCAACAGGAAGAACAAAACTCATTAATGGCAGACAAAAGAACTAAAAAAAATTGAGATCTAATTTAGTCTAAGGGAAAATATTATAAACCAGAATAATAGCTTATTTTCATCATGACAATCCTTAGTTATTAAGTAGCTAGGAAGCAAAACACAGTGCTAACCCAAATTATTAGCTTTGTGAGGGAGTTTCTGTGTTTTTTAAAGAAGCTAAGCTGCAGGAAAATTCAGCTTTCTAAAATGACTGGCCCCACATGACCCCCACAGAACTAATTTTATAATCAGTGGCAAAGGATATTTATTTATTTATGTTCTATACTTGTATAAAACATTTTGAAGAAATGCATTTATTTTTAAAAATTATTTATTATTTTCATTATTTCATTCAGTTCAGTTCAGTTCAGTTGCTCAGTCGTGTCCAACTCTTTGCAACCCCATGAATCGAAGCACGCCAGGCCTCCCTGTCCATCACCAACTCCCAGAGTTCACTCAGACTCACGTCCATCAAGTCGGTGATGCCATCCAGCCATCTCATCCTCTGTCGTCCCCTTCTTTCCTGCCCCCAATCCCTCCCAGCATCAGGGTCTTTTCCAGTGAGCCAACACTTCGCATGAGGTGGCCAAAGTACTGGAGTTTGAGCTTCGGCATCATTCCCTCCAAAGAAATTCCAGGGCTGATCTCCTTCAGAATGCACTGGTTGGATCCCCTTGCAGTCCAAGAGACTCTCAAGAGTCTTCTCCAACACCACAGTTCAAAAGCATCAAATTTTTGGCGCTCAGCTTTCTTCACAGTCCAACACTCACATCCGTACATGACCACTGGAAAAACCATAGCCTTGACTAGATGGACCTTTGTTGGCAAAGTAATGTCTCTGCTTTTCAATATACTATCTAGGTTGGTCATAACTTTCCTTACAAGGAGTAAGCGTCTTTTAATTTCATGGCTGCAATCACTATCTTCAGTGATTTTGGAGCCCCCAAAAATAAAGTCTGACACTATTTCCACTGTTTACCCATCTATTTCCCATAAAGTGATAGGACCAGACGCCATGATCTTTGTTTTCTGAATGTTGAGCTTTAAGCCAACTTTTTCACTCTCCTCTTTCACTTTCATCAAGAAGCATTTTAGTTCCTCTTCACTTTCTGCCATAAAGGTGGTATCATCTACATATCTGAGGTGATTGATATTTCTCCCAGCAATCTTGATCCCAGCTTGTGCTTCATCCAGCCCAGCATTTCTCATGATATACTCTGCATATAAGTTAAATAAGCAGGGTGACAATATACAGCCTTGACGTACTCCTTTTCCTATTTGGAACCAGTCTGTTGTTCCATGTCCAGTTCTAACTGTTGCTTCCTGACATGCATAGAGGTGGTCTGGTATTCCCATATCTTTAGGAATTTTCCACAGTATATTGTGATCCACACAGTCAAAGGCTTTGGCATAGTCAATAAAGCAGAAGTAGATGTTTTTCTGGAACTCTCTTTTTCGATGATCCAGTGTATGTTGGCAATTTAATTTCTGGTTCCTCTGCCTTTTCTAAAACCAGCCTGAATATCTGGAAGTTCACGGTTCAGTACTGCTGAAGTCTGGCTTGGAGAATTTTGAGCATTACTTTACTAGCATGTGAGATGAGTGCAATTGTGCGGTAGTTTGAGCATTCTTTGGCATTGCTATTCTTTGGGATTGGAATGAAACCTGACCTTTTCCAGTCCTGTGGCCACTGCTGAGTTTTCCAAATTTGCTGGCATATCAAGTACAGCACTTTCACAGCATCATCATTCAGGATTTGAAATAGCTCAACTGGAATTCTCGTGTCCAACTCTGCGCGACCCCATGGACGGAAGCCCACCAGGCTCCCCCGTACCCGGGATTCTCCAGGCAAGAACACTGGAATGGGCTGCCATTTCCTTCTCCAATGCATGAAAGTGAAAAGTGAAAGGAAAGTCGCTCAGTCATGTCTGACTCTTAGCGACCCCATGGACTGCAGCCTACCAGGCTCCTCCCTCCATGGGATTTTCCAGAGGAGAGTACTGGAGTGGGGTGCCATTGCCTTCTCCAGAGCTTATTTCATTAAAAGTACCCAAATCTTAAATGTCAAATACTTAATACATGTTTCAAAAAGTATTGAGTAGGGAATTCATTAAATAAACTGAGGTAGATATATACACAGTGAAACATTAGAAAGCAATTAAAAACTGGTAGAGAATACCTAATGGCATTTGACACAAAGGTATTCCAAACACATATAATTTAATTAAAATTATGAAACAGTATGTTCCATATCCTTTTTTAAAATATATTTTGTACATACACATGCAAGATAAAACTGGGAAGGTACATGTCAAAATACTACAGTGGTTGTTCCTCTGTAGTAGAATTAGTGACTTTTATTGGCTTTTTGTTAATCAGTTTTTTTTTTTCTAAATTTCCTAATGAACTTTAAAAAAAAATTATTGCAGAAAGAGATCTTAGAGAAAGAAGATTATGGGAATTTAATAAATTCTCTCAAACTTGACTGAGAAATATCCTACCATGACCTTCTAGAGACATCTGGCTTGGAAAGTTGTAAGAATTAGAAGATGCATTTAGACTTTTAGACTAGCCTGAAAATAAACCAAAAAATGACTGTTTCAAGGACAATTTTTTGTAATCAAACCTTGGAGATATTTGAATTTTGAGAGAATCACAACAGATATTATCTTTGTAAAATTCACAAAGTAATAAAGAGTTGTGGTTAATAAAGGCCAAAGTGAGAAAGCTGAATATTGAGAAACTGAATATTTAGCATATGAAATATCTATGTTGGAATTACTAAAAATTTATTTATTTGCAAAAAAAAAAAAACCTTCAAGCAGCAATTCCTGTAATGTGTTTCAGTCTGAGATCACTTGTAGCTTTTTTCTGTAAGAATTCTCAGAATGCTCATTGTTAAATGCAGTACTTTTTTTTTTTTGCATATAAAAGCTCTAATTAGAATCTAGTCTTCTCAAGCTCTGAAAGTATGCCTTTGAGAGGACAGTATGTCCAGTCCTTCCCCTGACATCTCTTACAGACTCTTAAAAATACCTTTTGCACTAGAGAAAATGTCAATCCTATTTTGTAGTAGTTTTATGAAGTTATTTATAGGTATCAAGCCTCATGAGAAGTGGAGGATTATGACAGCAAAACTGTCTCAGAATATCTACACAAAGTTGTTAGATCCTCCAAAGTTTAGTGCCTATATCTGTATTGAGCTTGACTGTTGTTTCCATAAATTGATTTTTTAAGCAGTTTTGGATATATATATATGTGTGTGTGTATATATATATGCTACTGCTGCTAAGTTGCTTCAGTCATGTCCGACTCTGTGCGACCCCACAGACGGCAGCCCACCAGGCTCCCCCGTCCCTGGGATTCTCCAGGCAAGAACAATGGAGTAGGTTGCCATTTCCTTCTCCAATGCATGAAAGTGAAAAGTGAAAGTGAAGTCACTTAGTCATGTCCGACTCTTCAAGACCCCATGGACTGCAGCCCACCATGCTCCTCCATCCATGGGATTTTCCAGACAAGAGTACTGGAGTGGGGCGCCACCGCCTTCTCCCATATATATACATATAGGCAGATGCAAAGATAAAAATACTATCCACTTTAAAGTATAAAACTGTGAACTTTTGAGACTTCCCTGGTGATCCTATGTCTTTGTCACTCTCTCAAGATTCAGAATCCCAGGACCTGAGTGTCAAATGGGCAACCTAAATCACTAGCCTACTCTCCAGGTGCCTGGGGTCATAGCCGGAGGGCTTATCACTCACACTTCGGCTTCTGTAATGGACAATGGCATTTCCCCTTTCATTAGAACCCACATAATAGGAAATTCTGCCCCCACAAGGACAGGTGGTTTGGAAAACACATCACAGCAACAACTTGGCTGTCTTCGTATACCATATATCCAGTAACTCACTGAGCTAATCTGCCAAGTTTTAGTTACCTAAGAGATTTTAAATAATTCTTACAGTGATGTCATTAATACCCCCATTACCATGAAAGTTACCCAGTCTAAATGAATTTCTTTGATCAGACTGACCTAGAGAATAATGATATCAGTAATGATTAAGCTCTTCCTACCTTCTAGGCACTGTGTTAGGTTTAAGATAAAATATTTCCAAAAAGTCACTGTGTATCTTCATAGGCTTCGTAAATCATATATTCAGAAATATAGATTGAAGATTTGCAAAGAGATCAAAAGATTAATTATAAAGTGAAAAGGAATTTGGATTATCAGCCTAAGAACAGGGACTGTAGTTACACTGATCTCAAGAGATGGAATGAATGAATGTGTTAGTCACTCAGTCATGTCAGACTCTGTGAACTCATGGACTGTAGCCCACCAGAATTCTGTGGAATTCTCCAGGAAAGAATACTAGATTGGGTTGCCATTTCCTTCTCCAGGGAATCTTCCTGACCCATGGATCGAACCCAGGTGTTCTGCATTGCAGGCGGACTCTTTACTGTCTGAGCTACCAGGGAAGCTTCAAAAGATGGAACTGGGAATAACTCTTGATTCTAATACAGCTTTAAGGACCTCAGCAAGCAGGAGTCAGGAGAACTTTATCCTGGTTCTCTGTCGTTAACTTATGACTTGTTTGTCTCCTCAGCTCTGGGTTTTTCTCAGCTACATCACTTCCAGCTAGAACTCTGACCTGCACAATGCTTTTTGACTCAAGCTCCATCTCCTTTTAGTGACTTTCTCGACCTCATAGCTGCATTCTAGAGAATCACCAGTTACCTGTTTTTCTTTCCAAATTCAAATTCTATAAACAAGGATGATGGGCGCAACACATGTTTCATCCCAGATTCCATCATAATCACTGACCAGGTTAAGGACCCAAGGGTCTGGTCCTCAGGTCGGGTGCCCACCCATGGCCAGTCGACAAGATAGGAGAAACCTTGAATCCTACACAGGGTAGTCATCTGGGTCACCTCTTCAGCAAGAGTTGTGGACATGGTAACATGTTCAGTGCAGAGATTACTTAGTTAATTAATGAAAGATTTACTGGGGGATAATCCACCCACTTTATCTTTCATATATGATGACATTTTATCCAGGTTGTATTTTCTGTATAATACTGAAAGGCAACGGCTTACAAAAAATTTTAAATGTTAGTCACTTAAGTTGAGATGTTAAATTACTCTAAAAGGGTAATGAAAGTCTTCTCCTTATCTGATGTAAGTAGTCAGTGTGATCTAAACTATTAGAGGTGTAATCAAAACCAACTGTATTTTATCCCAATTGCTTCTTCCGCAAAGTAGCAAATTGTCTTTTAATTTTTTGAAGTATAAGAGTAGAAGGAGTTTATCCTTGAGTAGATATGAGGTGGTAGTATTATTTTGATTGCTGAGGGAGTTACCTCAAGTTCCAGCCTAGCACAATGCCTTTCACATGGTAGACGTTCAGTAACTGTTTCTTGAATTAAATCAAAAAGCCTGCCTTTATTTAAAACCAAACTGCAGCAAATATTCTGTTAAGGGCTACAGTCACTGTCACGTAGGAATTCAAAGTTCTAAAAATTGATGCTTCCACAGTGATGAATTCACTAACAGACTAGAAAATGGTTACAAAGAAGTTCACAACCTCAAGTCCATGAAACCCCTGAGCACCCACCCCCACATCAAGAGAAACAAACCTTTGTTTGAATTTTATTTACTATCATACCATTGTATAATAATGTATAATTGCATAAATGTATTTACAATAAATATATAATAAAATAACAGAATTAACAACTATTATTATTCATTCAACTAAAGCAGACTGTTTTGTGAGTAATCATGAGTATATGCAAAGATAGATGACAGCCTTGTGAGTCCCTTTTAAAAAAGTGGTGTGTTTCTCAACTTTGAGAGAAGAACATGTAATGGGAATGAATATGAATTCCATTTTCTCTCATTGAATTTATTAGGTTGATAGTGAAATTTGCAAGGACATGATTCAGAACTGTAATTTTTCCATGCAAGAGACTTATTTGAGATATATTAGCTGTTAATGTCCTGTTAAGAACAATGATTCTTTGTGTGAGAGAGATCCATTTCCATATAATTCTTAAAGTCTGAGACACTTTAATTATTTAGTAATCTTAGGAAGCTGAAGGTTTATGCCTAGGCTAATTCATTTTGAAAGAAAACTGTTATGTTCTCATCAATTTTAATGTGTGACATTTTTTCAAAGGTTATTGTTGCTATGTATATTCACCCAGTGCTACATGTGAGCTGACTGTATCCAATACTGCAGTGGCAGAATTTGGCACATTGGCACAGAAAACCCACACAGCAATGGCATAGATACAGAGTTATGCAATAATTAATTGCTAATATGTTAGTTTTATTTCCCATCCATATTAGGAGATTTTGCTGTTAAAAAGAATTAATAAAATTGCTGATCATTGGACAGTGCATTTAGCCATCACCTTGTTTTTTGGAATAGATGCAGTTCTTATTCATGGGCTACTATGGAAACTATTTTAATTATCTCATCTAAAAGTTGAGGCTCTTAAGCATAAAAATTCGTATACTGTTATGTGGAGCAGTGCATCTCAAAATGTGACATACCTGCAGATCCACTGGGCATCTCATTAAATGCCCTTTCCAATTCAGTGGGTCTGGGATGGGGCTCAAAATTCTGCTCATTTAACAAGGTGATGCTGATGCTGTTGAAGTAGCAAAGATGTAAGGAACTGGACCTCAGAGGGAGGTAAGCCAGGTATATAGTCAATTGTGAATGCCTTTATCAGAAACACGTGGTTACTTTTGTATCCCTTTGAGAAGCCTCACTTGCATTTCCTGAAAGAGCTAAAATAAACTTTGGACCACTTAGGGGGGGCGCTTGGTATATATGTGCAAAATGACGCATTGAAGCCTAAGTTTATAGAGAACAGTTTCCTTTGAGATTAGGTGTACTCCACAACCAAGCTCCTGCGTGAGGCTTCATTACAGTGGTCTCTACTACTGTACACCCAAGAGAGTGAAAAACAGCAAAAAAAAAAAAAAAAAAAAAGTCTTACTATCATTAGGATAATAGTTTTGACCTTGTGGACCTCCTGAGAGCTTCTTGGGGACCTCCCAGAGATGGCTGGGCCACACTCTATGAAATGCTGGCATGTAGGAAACTGTACATTGTATGTTTGTGCCTATTTTCAATTTCAGTTCAGTTCAGTCACTC
The DNA here is from genome assembly GCA_006408695.1 of Aepyceros melampus. Lineage (NCBI taxonomy): Eukaryota > Metazoa > Chordata > Mammalia > Artiodactyla > Bovidae > Aepyceros > Aepyceros melampus. Next base: position 139,003 of record SJXQ01010408.1, read on the forward strand.
AGTCGTGTCCGACTCTTTGCGACCCCATGAACCGCAGCACACCAGGCCTCCCTGTCCATCACCAACTCCCAGAGTCCACCTAAACCCATGTCCATTGAGTCGGTGATGCCATCCAACCATCTTATCCTCTGTTGTCCCCTTCTCCTCCTGCCCTCAATCTTTCACAGCATCAGGGTGTTTTCAAATGAGTCAGCTCATCAGGTGGCCAAAGTAAGAGTGTAAATTTATAATGAGAAGAGTCAGTGAATCAGTATCTAAACCAGGGATCCCCAAGCTCCCCCAGTACCTCCTGTCAGATCAGCAGCAGCATAAGATTAGAAATAACATGCAAAATATAATGTGCTTGAATCATCCTGAAACCATTCCCCCGCCCCCACCCCTGGTCTTTATAAAAACTGTCTTCTGTGAAATCAGTCCCTGGTGCCAAAAAAAGCTTCAGTTCAGTTCAGTCGCGCAGTCGTGTCCAACTCTTCGCGACCCCATGAATCGCAGTACGCCAGGCCTCCCTGTCCATGACCACTAATCTAAACCACAGGTAGTTTTCATTCCTCACCATAAATACAAGCCTTTTTATTTATTATTATTATTATTATTGTCCTGATTGAATGCACACTCTTAATATTCCATACAAAGTACACAGAAATGGAATGAAAAGAAATTTGTCCCAAATACCCCCAGTGACCAACTAATTAGAAAGTTTTCTATTTTGAGGAGGTTATAGCAAGTCACAGAGAGTAGGAGGTCAGGGGAGGCAACGCTGAACAGTAAGACAAAGCAGGTCTAAGTACATGGTCAAAAGATAATGTTTCCTGGTGCAACAGTTTGACCCAGTTAAAGAGGGATGAAAACATTGGTTGTTTAGTAGAGAAAATTATAACTTTAAGAGTTATCTTTCTGTCACAGTGAAAAAGTGAAAGTCACGTCTGACTCTTTGCAATCCCATGGACTCTACAGTCCATGGAATTCTCTAGGCCAGAATACTAGAATGGGTCGCTTTCCCCTTCTCCAAGGGATCTTCCCAACCCAGGGATTGAACCCAAGTCTCCCGCATTGCAGGCGGATTCTTCACCAGCTGAGCCACCAGGGAAGCCCAAGAATACTGGAATGGGTAGCCTATCCCTTCTCCAGTGGATCTTCCCGACCCAGGAATCAAACCAGGGTCTCCTGCATTGCAGGCAGATTCTTTACCTACTGAGCTCTCAGGTCCTGATGGCAATTCTGTCACAGTAATTGCCGTCAGTGATGCGGTCGTATATTCACATTGTCTTTCCCTATTTTCCTTATTAGCATTACTTGCCAAGGGAACTTTGGGCTGGGAAAAGGGACTCTGAACTGAGAGGTGCTCTTCACCAGCTGAGCCACCAGGGAAGCCCAAGAATACTGGAATGGGTAGCCTATCCCTTCTCCAGTGGATCTTCCCGACCCAGGAATCAAACCAGGGTCTCCTGCATTGCAGGCAGATTCTTTACCTACTGAGCTCTCAGGTCCTGATGGCAATTCTGTCACAGTAATTGCCGTCAGTGATGCGGTCGTATATTCACATTGTCTTTCCCTATTTTCCTTATTAGCATTACTTGCCAAGGGAACTTTGGGCTGGGAAAAGGGACTCTGAACTGAGAGGTGCAGCTCCTGGAGCACCGACTGCTTATACTACATCCGTGTAACAAGGGCCCAGGCTGACCCAGGGAACAGTGAGAGCAGAACAGTGAATCAACACGAATTATAACTGTTCGTAGGTACTGGGCTTCCCAGTGGGTACTGGGTGGCTCAGTGGTAAGAATCTGCCTGCAGTGCAGGAGTTGCAGGAGGCAACGGGTTCGATCCCTGGGCCGAGAAGATTCCCCTGGAGAAGGAAATGGCAACTCACTCCAGTATTCTTGCCTGGGAAATCCCATGCACAGAGGAGACTGGTGGGCTACAGTTTATAGGGTCGCAAAGAGTTGGATGCAACTGAAGTGACTTGGCATGCACACATGCATTAATATGTATTGAATATATAGAAAGTGCTAAATGTTTTTAAGTTATAAAAAAAGTTGTTACTTTATACTTAGGCACAATGCTGGAACATGGGTCAACTAATCAATCAAAGTATTACCCTCTTGATCAGCTAGGTTACTCAGGAGTTTTGGGATAGCCAGAAAGAGGCAAAAGGGAAAATTAGGAGAGAGGAACCTTTACCCTCAACCATAATCCTGTCTCTGCCGCCCTAGTAATGATAAAAGCATTTGTTCTACTCCACTTCCAGCAGTTACAGGAATCATGCCAAAAGCCCACACATTCAGAAACAGACAAAAGAAGATGCCACTAAGATACGAGGGTAAATCACATGTTATTTAGAAAAAATGGGAATGGAGCTAAGTTTGAAATTAGTTGTAATAGTAAGACTGGGCCAAAATTAAATTGATTTAAGCCTTTTTATCCTTAAGGGGACCAACTTGGGCCAAAAAGAACCTCAGAAACAAAGAACTATTAAAAGAAAAAAAAAGGAAAGGGGCATAACTTTCCAGAAAGATTAAATGAAATCACACTTACTCATGGCTGTGGCAAAAGATGGTAATCTGAGTTCAATATAGCCATCTTTCAAGCACGGTCTTTCCTTGAGACATTCTAGGCTCACTCGTGACTGCATTGTAAGGTCGACTGAGGAGGCTGGTTAGCCCAACCAGAGCAACAGTCTACACCTGTGTCAATCCAGAGCTTAATAAAGGCTCTGATCACCATTCAGGGCTCTGCCCCCAACTCCAGAGTGTCCTAAAATGTAGCTCAGTTCTGCAAGTTGTGGGCTCAGTATGCAAGAGGCCCCGCTACCCAACTTCAGACGTAAATCACGTGTCCAGGCTTGCTACCCATGCTTGTGAAGTGACCAGCTGTAAAATCAGAGGGTCCCATGACCTCTCCCTTGGGTTAATGTGCTACAGTGGCTCACAGAACTCAGAGAAACATTTTACTTACTGCTGCTGCTGCTGCTAAGTCGCTTTAGTCGTGTCCGACTCTGTGCGACCCCATAGATGGCAGCCCACCAGGCTCCCCCGTCCCTGGGGTTCTCCAGGCAAGAACACTGGAGTGGGTTGCCATTTCCTTCTCCAATGCATGAAAGTGGAAAGTGAAAAGTGAAAGGGAAGTCGCTCAGTCATGTCCGACTCTTAGCGACCCCGTGGACTGCAGCCCACCAGGCTCCTCCGTCCATGGGATTTTCCAGGCAAGAGTATTGGAGTGGGGTGCCATTGCCTTCTCCTTTACTTACTAGATTACCAGTTTATTATGAACCAGTGAAGTTGCTCAGTTGTGTCCGACTCTGCAATTTCATGGACCATAGCCTACCAGCCTCCTCCATCCATGGAATTTTCCAGGCAAGAGTACTGGAGTGGGGTGCCATTTTGTTCTCCAGGGGATCTTTCCAACCCAGGGATCGAACCCAGGTTTCCTGCGTTGCAGGCAGATGCTTTACCGTCTGAGCCACCAGGGAAGCCCAGTTTATTATAAAAGGATATAATTCAGAAACAGCCAAATGTAAAAGATGCCTGGGGAAAGGGCACGATGCTTTCATGCCTTCTTCTAAGCCCACCCCTCTTCCACCCCTCCCTCAACTCTCTCATTGTTTGGATTTTATAGGGAGGTGTGTGTGTGTGCTAAGTCACTTCGGTCATGTTCAACTCTTTGCCATGCTATGGACTGTGGCCTGCCAGGCTCCTCTGTCCATGGGATTCTCTAACCAAAATGGGGGTTGCCATACCCGCCTCCAGGGGATCTTCCCAGCCCAGGGACTAAACTGGTGTCTCCTACATCTCCTGCATTAACAAACAGGTTCTTTGCCCCAGTCCACCTGGGAAGCCTTTATAGGGAGACATGATTGATTAGATCACTGACCACTGGTGATTAAAATCAATTTTGATTCCCTCTCCAATCTCCTCCCTCCTTGGAGGTCAGAGGCGGGCAATAAATGTCAACCCTCTAATCTCTTTGTTGTTTAGGGCAACCAGGCCCCAACCCAGGTGAGGTGCAAAAGTAACCTCATTAACATAACAGAAGACACTTTGGTTGCTTTCATCTCTTAGAAAATTCTGAGGATTTTAGGAAATTGTATCAGAATCCATGATGGAAACTAAATATATACTTTTCATTATAAATCACAGTATCACACTGGACAACTAATTAGGTTGCGTTAGAAAGTTTCCTGTAATTTCCTTGTTCCCTGTAATCATTTCTCAGCCATTTGTTCCCATATAATACTCCTTGGTTGAAATGAAAGCACTTTGGTTCCTAAACATCTTGTATCAATCTCAGTGAGCTATTTCTGCTTACCACAAAATCGTAGAGCTCTACCACAAGTATTGCTGGTGTGATAAACCCCTAGCATCCCACTCTTCTGCAATAATAATGATCACACAGGGTTTTCTCATTCAGCAATGATATAAACGAAAGATTGAGAAACTGTTACATTGTTTGGTAGTGTGATAACTTTTACCATACTTACTGTTTTAGGGATTTCCATTTGCTATACAGAATTAACTAAAATCTCTTAGATGTGATTCTGCTGAGATTCTGGTTTTCATTACTTTTATCAAACTATATTGAATATTTGCTTCCCTGTTAGCTCAGTAATAAAGAATCCACCTGCCAGGGGAGGAGACATGAGTTCAGTCCCTGGGTAGGGAAGACCCCTGGAGAAGGAAATGGCAACCCACTAGCGTATTCTTGCCTGGAGAATTTCATAGACAGAGGAGCCTGGCAGGCTACAGTCCATGGGGCCACAAAGAGTTGGACACAACTGAGTGACTAAGCATGATGCTGAGTATCTACTGTGAAAAATTATGTTGTTATTATGGTTGCTTAAACTTATTATGTGTCTTCAAGAGGCAGATAAAAGTTCTATTTAGTTCACCTATGAACCATTAGCTACTTTGTGTGGTTTGAAATTTCCATTATGTGGAGTATTATGTTTTAATATTAAAAAGTCTTTATTTCTATGTTGGTGTTTGACTTTTTTAAGCTCTTTTCTTAATTGATAAGGTATTTCAGAGGTGTTTGCCTTAACAAAAACTTATAAAAAAAAAAAAAAGGCTTCTTAGAAATTGCTTCCTGAACAGTTATGCCATTCAGTATCACAGTAATCCAGGTCTATGGCCCAAGAAGTAACACTGAAGAAACTGAAGTTGAACGGTTCTATGATGACCTACAAGACCTTCTAGAAATAACACCCAAATAAGATGTCCTTTTCATCATAGGGGACTGGAATGCAAAAGTAGGAAGTCAAGAGATACCTGGAGTAACAAGCAAATCTGGCCTTGGAGTACAGAATGAAGCAAGGCAAAGGCCAACAGAATTTTGCCAAAAGAACAGCTGGTCATAGCAAACATCCTCTTTCAACAACATAAGAGAAGACTCTACACATGGACATCCTCAGATAATCAATACTAAAATCAGACTGATTATATTTTTTGCAGCCAAAGATGGAGACTCTCTATACAGTCAGCAAAAACAAGACCAGGAGCTGACTGTGGCTCAGATCATGAACTCCTTATTGCCAAATTCAGACTTCAATTCAAGAAAGTAGGGAAAACCATTAGACCATTCAAGAATGACCTAAATCAAATCCCTTGTGATTATACAGTGGAAGTGAGAAATAGATTCAAGGGATTAGATCTGAGAGACAGAGTGCCTGAAGAACTATGAACGGAGGTTCGTAACATTGTATAGGAGGCAGTGATCAAGACCATCCCCATGGAAAAGAAATGCAAAAAAGCAGAATGGTTGTCTGAGGAGGCCTTACAAATAGCTGAGGAAAGAAGAGAAGCTAAAGGCAAAGGAGAAAAGGAAAGATATAAGCATCTGAATGCAGAGTTCCAAAGAATAGCAAGGGGAGTAAGAAAGTCTTCCTCAGTGATCAGTGCAAAGAAATAGAGGAAAACAATAGAATGAGAAAGACTAGAGATCTCTTCAAGAAAATCAGAGATACCAAGGGAACATTTCGTGCAAAGATGGGCTTGATAAAGGACAGAAATGGTATGGACCTAACAGAAGCAGAAGAGGTGGCAAGAATACACAGAAGAACTATACAAAAAAGATCTTACCAGATAACCACGATGGTGTGGTCACTCACCTAGAGCCAGACATCCTGGAATGTGAAGTCAAGTGGGCCTTAGGAAGCATCACTACAAACAAAGCTAGTGGAGGTGATGGAATTCCAGTTGAGCTATTTCAAATCCTAAACGATGATGCTGTGAAGAGCTGCACTCAATATGCCAGCAAATCTGGAAAACTCAGCAGTGGCCACAGGACTGGAAAAGGTCTGTTTTCATTCCAATTCCAAAGAAAGGCAATGCCAAAGAATGCTCAAACTACCACACAGTTGCACTCATCTCACATGCTGGTAAAGTAATGCTCAAAATTCTCCAAGCCAAGCTTCAGCAGTACGTGAACTGCAAACTTCCATATATTCAAGCTGGATTTAGAAAAGGCAGGAACCAGAGATTAAATTGCCTACATCAGCTGGATCATCAAAACAGCAAGAGAATTCCAGAGAAATATCTACATCTGCTTTATTGACTACACCAAAGCCTTTGACTGTGTGGATCACAATAAAGTGTGGAAAATTCTGAAAGAGATGGGAATACCAGACCACCTAATCTGCCTCTTGAGAAATCTGTATGCAGGTCAGGAAGCAACAGTTAGAACTGGACATGGAACAACAGACTGGTTCCAAATTGGGAAAGGAGTACGTCAAGGCTGTATATTGTCACCCTGCTTATTTAACTTATACACAGAGTACATCATACGAAATGCCAGCTCAGAGAAGCACAAGCTAGAATCAAGATTGTTGGGATAAATATCAATAACCTCAGATATGCAGATGACTCCACCCTTATGGCAGAAAGTGAAGAAGAATAAAGAGCCTCTTGATGAAAGTGAAAGAGGAGAGTGAAAAACTTGACTTAAAACTCAACATTCAAAAAACTAAGATCATGGCATCCGGTCCCATCACTTCATGGCAAATTGATGGGAAAACAAACAATGGGAACAGTGAGAGACTTTATTTTTGGGGGCTCCAAAATCACTGCAGATGGTGACAGCAGCTATGAAACAAAAAGACACTTGCTTCTTGGAAAGAAAGCTTTGAAAAAGCAGAGACATTACTTTACCAACAAAGGTCCATCTAGTCAAAGCTATAGTTTTTCCAGTAGTCATGTAAGGATGTGAGAGTTGTACCATAACAAAAGCTGATCACTGAAGAATTGATGGTTTTGAACTGTGGTGTTGGAAAAGACTCTTGAGATTCCCTTGGACTGCAAGGAAATCCAACCAGTCAACCCTAAAGGAAATCAGTCCTAAATATTCATTGGAAGGACTGATGCTGAAGTTGAAGCTCCAGTACTTTGGTCACCTGATTCAAAATACTGACTCATTGGAAAACACTCTGATGCTGGGAAAGATAGAGGGCAGGAGGAGAAGGGGATGACAGAAGATGAGATGATTGGATGGCATCACCGACTTGATGGACATGAGTTTGAGCAAGCTCCGGGAGCTGGTGATGGACAGGGAGGCCTGGCGTGCTGCAGTCCATGGGGTCGCAAAGAGTTGACATGACGAGTGACTGAACTGAACTGATACAGTTATGCCAACTAAAAATATATATTGATTGAGAAAAAGTAGTACTACTACTTACTTATCAAGTGATAAGATAAAATATTTGAAGAAATTTAATTGATCATAACATTTAGCTTTTAAATTACCAGCTAAAGAAAGCATATCTAGTTTATCATGGACAGGATATCTGCATGACATTTTAGCTTAGTTAGCTTTGCTGTTGTTTAGTCGCTAAGTTATGTCTGACACTTTGCGACCCCATGGACTGTAGCCCTCTAGCTCCTCTGTCCATGGGATTCTCCAGGCAAGAATACTGGGATTGGCTGCCATTTCCTTCTCCATAGTTAGCTTTAGTCATATTCAAAATTGTTCTCTTTATAAGAAAAAGTAGGGCTGGAAACAATGTAGAACATGAGAGTTGAGAAACACATAAGGTACCCATGGGAGGGAAGAATTTTATAAATACAAAGATTTGGTGATAGGAGGAAATTATAGCAGCTTTGGTTAGAAATACTACCTCTCTTATTCTAACAAGAAAAAAATGTTAAAATTCAGAAGCAATACTAGGAGTTTGAAGTACTTTTGTTATTTTACTAAATATTATGTTAGGAGAAAAAGTAACCTTCACAAATAATGTCTTAGTTTTGAAGAACATATAAGGTAATATTTGATTCTTATTATTTTTTTCTTGGTTGTTGAATTTGCAGTGCTCAGCATCTTTCTTAATGAGACCTCATACAATCAGTCCGAACATTTACATGACCTAGCCTAAAAATTCTTTTCCATATTGCTCTCATATTTATGCTTGCTGCTGCTGCTGCTGCTAAGTCACTTCAGTTGTGTTTGACTCTGTGCGACCCCATAGATGGCAGCCCACCAGGCTCCCCCGTCCCTAGGATTCTCCAGGCAAGAACACTGGAGTGGGTTGCCATTTCCTTCTCCAATGCATGAAAGTGAAAAGTGAAAGTGAAGTCACTCAGTCGTGTCTGACTCTTCGCGACTCCATGGACTGCAGCCCACCAGGCTCCTCCGTCCATGGGATTTTCCAGGCAAGAGTACTTAGTTTCTAAAACTTGTCAAACTTGTCCTCTTTTGGCCCCTCAGCAATCGTGTGGAAGCCTGGACAAGAGATGTTGCTTTCTTACTCAGACAGGAAGGCAGGCCTATGGTCAATCTTGCCCCTAAAAAGACTAAAGTAAGAGTGATGGAAGCGGACTGGAAGAATACAGACAGAGCAGTAAACTGGTTAAGAAAGGAGGCAAGTAATTCCAGTCAACCATTTGTTCTGTACTTGGGATTAAATTTACCACATCCGTATCCTTCACCATCTTCAGGAGAAAATTTTGATCTTCAACTTTTCACACATCCCTTTATTGGCTTAAAAAGGTAGGTGTATACTGTGTGTCCTCAAAAGCATAAGCTAACATTTTATCTATATGTTATTGTTACTTGCCCACTGTTTCTTTTATTATCATTTTAAAGAAAATTTTGAAAATTGTATACTCACCTTGAATCTAACCTGACAAAAACTAAAGGGACCATTTTACAAAAATATAATGTGTTAAAACTCAGAAACTGCTTCTAAGTTGAATACATTGAGTATAATATGTCTGTTATATGCATTGCATATATATGTTTAAAAGACATTCTCTATAAGAAGTCCAGGCAGTCTTCACTTTGCACGGCTAAGGAGCATAAGAATGGCTGTGCAAGCTGAAATTGTACAAGGAGATCTTAATAGTCAATTGGGAAAACGACCATTTTTCTAGGACACTAAAAAGCATTGGTCAAAACACTTAAAACTCTTCTTTTGGATTATAAATGTCTAGGGAAATGACAAAATAGTAAAACCGATGTTTATTTAATGCACTGCAATTGAAAACACTGGAAACATTAAGAATTAAAATGTTTTTGTTTTTGTAAAAAATCCAAATCAAGAGTGGTTTGAACAGTGTTTGCCTTCCCATTGTGTGACTTAAGATATAGAGCAAGCGTCTTCACTGTGTCTCGGGAATTTGCCATATTTCTTTCTAAATCTGGGTCCCCCTCCATGTTTGACCCTTTGCACTTTCATATTTCGGAGAGCTCCTTTACTGTGCAGATTTCTGCTGGTGTCATTCCCTCAAGGTCATGTTCATCCTTTTCTCCATAAACACCTTCCTCAGTGATGTCAGTGTTTTCACTGACTTCCTCTCGCTGTGTATCTTGCGCACACTGCACGGTGGCAGAGTCAGCACTCCAGCTATTTTGTCTATAATTCCAGTTAATGTTTGATTAGAATTTCACTTCCAGTGTTATTGCTTATCTCTTTACTATATATTCATCTTTATTGACCAATTTCCTCTTTTGATTATCCATTTTAATGTCCGTGGATGTATCGGTGGGAGACAAGGAAGCAGGCCACCTACATACTTTGCAGTCTGTTTATGTACGGAATAAAAGATGTGCAGTAACCGATCATTGATAAATGTGGAAAGAAATGACGTGATTAACCACTGATACACAGATGGAATCTACATCGTGACGTGTAGACTAAAGAACTAGCAGCATGTGAATGTGAAAGCTGCTTCTTTATGAGGCAACTCACAGTTAATACACCTTGGTAACGCTGCTGCTGCTGCTGCTGCTAAGTCGCTTCAGTCAGGTCTGACTCTTAGCGACCCCATGGACTACAGCCTACCAGGCTCCTCCATCCATGGGATTTGCCAGGCAAGAGCACCAGAGTGGGGTGCCATTGCCTTCTCCGTGGTAATGATGACAAATTGATATTATAATAGAGTAGTCAAATCAGAGTCAGGCATACAAACTGGAGTCAAGCAGCCATTGATCTGGTCTCAAACACGCCTCTGTACCACTGAAAACGAACTGTCTTTGAACTGTACTAGGTCTAAGATACCACCAGTCGTAATGAGAACAACACGGACCAGCTGCAGCCTTCTGCTCCCAAGGTCTCCCCTTGTAACTATGCAATCATTTCAAACCCCAAACAACCTAAGCATCCTTACTGCTCACCAAATCCAATTACAATTCTTGATAAACAACTCATGTAACTGACCATGGCCTTGCAGTTTTTTGCCTTTATAAGCCTCTCCCATTTTGTAATCCTGTGAAACTCTGGAAAGTGCAAACCCCAAATAAACACACTTTTATTTCAATCAGGTCTCCATTTCTGAAATTTTTGGTTCATAGTAGCTGAAATTTGAACCCTGCTATAGGAGAACTGATATTATTAATATTTAAACTGTGGTAACTAATATATGTGCATACCTGAGTTATGCAAAGTGAGGACTGCCTGTGTTTTGAAATGTGTCACGTTAAATCAAATTTAAGTTACTTTAAAACCTCTATCAACTATGTAGTGCATCCTATTTTAAAGGAAATAATGTCAAGTTTGTGTCTTCTTAAAAAGTTCCAGCTGGCTCTATGTTGAAAAACTTGTCAGGAGTCAGTACTAGCCTAAAGAAATGAGTCAAATAGTTTTTAAGTAAACAGTTAAGTATATATTTGAATTTTTTAAAGCTGTCTGATTAGACGATATATATGACTTAAGTCTAGTCTTAATGATTTTTCACCCAAACTGTAAGCATTTACATATATTAAAAAGTTGTATTTGTTCTTAACAAATATTTGGCTCTGTCACTAGATATTGGCATTTTTACTAGTGAACTACTGGAAAAAAAGAGCTTGGATTCTTAGGTTATTGATTCTGAAGTTTTGAATTGATCACACAACTATAGTGAAGTGATTGACACTTATTATGGATTAGAATACTGTCTAATATAGCTCATGTTTTTCACTGATACATATAATTTTTTTTAACTGCTACAAAATTACTTTAAACAGGTTGGAGGTAGGGATATGGCTTCATTCTGCTGTATCTCAATCACATCTGGCAGTTTTGCTTACCTAATTCTGTTTCTAAAATAAGTAACGTTAAAGCAGACAAGAGTCAGGAATGTGCCAATGTGTCCAATATTTCCAGGTGCTCCCTGATATCAGCCCTTCTTCCTGGCATCACTGAGCTTTCTCTCCCTGATTCCCACCATTAGGTGGGCCAGTTCCTTTCTCTGAACTGACACAGGGGTCATCAATCATATGTACCCAAAGTCTTCCGTCTTAAGAATGATTTTAGAAGAGGGTACAGGGCTGTTCACCCTGACACCACCTCCTTGGCGAGCAGAAGTGAGAAAGTCACCCCTTCTCAGGAAGCAAGCAAGGCTGACATAGAGGGCATGATGCTCTGTAACTTCTGATCAGATTCAGACTACAAAAATTATCCTTCTGGTCTCAGAAAACCAGTCTGAAGTCAAGGTGATCAGCTTAAGTCAGGTTTAAGCCCCTTATGAGTTTACCAATGGCTCTTTGTTGATGCTGATAACCACAATTCTTCCACTAACTACCATAGTACAATCCCTGTAACTTAAAAAATAGGAGTGAAATGAAAGTGAAGTCACTCAATCGTGTCTGACTCTTTGTGACCCCATGGATTGTAGCCTACCAGGCTCCTCCCTCCATGGGATTCTCCAGGCAAGAGTACTGGAGTGGGTTGCCATTTCCTTCTCCAGGGGATCTTCCTGACCCAGGGATCGAACCCAGGTCTCCCGCATTCCAGGCAGATGCTTTAACCTCTGAGCCACCAGGGAAGCCAAAAAAATAGGAGAGGTATATTTAAAAATGGGCTAATTTGTTTGTTTTTTTTAAAGATAATTCCACATAATGCTACCAGTGAGCTAATGATGGAATTCAGCTTGCCACCCCACAGGCCACACTCCAAAGCAAGCTGCCTTATAGAACTTTCCAACTGTGCAAGAATTTTGGAGTTAACTAGCAACAAGCCTGAAAATTTGGTTATGTATATAAATACAAAGCTGGTTCATCAAATCCCTATTCTGGCCCCGGACCCAATACATTTCAACTAAGGCATCGTCTACCTCCTTCTTAACGTTGGTCAGACACTTGAATATGTAATGTCTAGCTATTCCTTGGAGATGGTTCCCCTTTTCAGACCCTGGGTTGCTGAACTGCTCAGAAGCCTTGTGATTCTGGGTTCCATTGCTAGAGCCTTTACAACTTTCCGGAACCTCGATCTCTCCCTTTTCTTACTCCTTTCACCCTCCGTGGGTTCTGGGTTTTCCTCCAGGGAGAGTCTGCCACGGCCCTCCACAGTGGTAGTCTCACCTCCCAGTGGAACAAGCTCTCCCAGGGCACTCTCCTGGGGGCCCCGAGTCACATCTTGGCTACTGCTGGACTTTTTGAAGGGGGACTGTTTCTCTTCCAAGGCTTCAGTGACGTTCTTGGAGCTAAGGGACCTCTCAGTTGTCCAACTGTCTCTTTTCTTCCTGCTTAAGTGAATCCAGGAGTTATCTCTATGGCTGTTAGAAGAAAAGGGCTAATTTCCTCCTTTTCACAGGGAACTCATTTATTCTGGACCTTAGGTCAGTGAGAAGTTTTTTTCAATCCATGTCATCACACTACTATGCCTTCCACTGTCTCAGAGCCCAGCAATGATGCTTGAGGGCTAGTTCTTTCATCACAGACTCCAGTGCGACGAACGCAATGGTCTTCCTTGGATTCTTTTATGTTCTTCGCTTACTTGGTGGTGATGGTACTGTTACATCATCATAAAAACTCCAAGCCAAAGCCCATCTCATTGTCTGACCTTGGCAGAATTCAGTGTAAGTGACTTTAGGAACCCCTTATATGCAAAATTCTTCCTTCAGAGGAGCCAGGCAGCATTTCTTTCTCAGCATACAGTTATACCACCTTAATCTCTTTTTAAGTTGTAAACTGTCATGGATGATCCTTCTAACAAACTCTAATTCACGTCTTTCTGCCACGATCTCCGTGATACCTCCTGTATTTACAGAACTTGGTGGGGGTCTTCAAGGATTCTAGGCATCTATTTCCTGAGAATAGACACAACCAAGGGCCAAGTCAGAGTCAAGGGAACCTGGGAAAAACAGTCTCAGCCTTGATATTATGATGAACTCCTTGATCAAGCTGTTCCTGAAGTCCATGCTATTGCTGGATTTCTCAAATACATAAACCAGTAAACTTTCTTGTGAAGTCAATCTGGAATTGGCTTTTCAGGTGCTTGATACCAGAAGCACACAAATTGATACAACTTCCAAAATAAAAGCTGCTCTTATTTTTGCAAACAAGGAAGACTTAAATATTCAACTACTTTAAAGGAGAAGATATTTTACCTTGGCTTCCAACTGACTGGGAAAAAAGAGAGGGTTGCACATGCAAAAGTCACAGATTATCTGAGATTCTTCCTTAAGAGCATCCATCAGGAGTGTCTTCTGTGGTACTTTTACCACCTTTATAAAATCAGATAAGTTATTCTCTTCCACATTCTTCTTTGCATAGTTGAAGCACATATCATCTACTTCTGTTGCATGAAATACTAGCCATTTAAAGTTATTCCAAGTAAAGGATAGATGCAGGATGCCCAGGACGGATGTCAGTTCCTCGTCAAGAGAGTACTTTTGTAGAGTCCTGATGACCGACCAGATCCTCTACCCAATGAATATAGTTGAGTCTCAAGGAAACTGAAGGATTTATTCTCTCCAGCAGAGTATCAATAGAAAGTTCAAAATCTTCCCATAGGAGAGTACAAGTCAGAGCTGTGACTGCTTTAGGGTCTTTAAAATTAAGACTCACTTTTCCATAAAGATTTATCTGAACGTACTGCTTAAAATCTGGATATTTGGTTGCCTGATATGCAAAGTCAGGAGGTCTGTCTTTATATCTATTTCTTACATACATTGATTTATTCAGAGCCACCTCTGAGGTCAAAGTTCCTGCCAGACGACTAGTCTATGGGCTTCTATAACTGCAGGGTCTTAGGCCACCTGCACTGGGAAGGCTCTAGAAATGCAGGCATTACGCTCCCAGTGTGCCGCCCTCTTGGGCCTCCCGCCAGCCTCCACACGTCAGTTCCAGTTCCGTTCAGTCGCTCAGTCGTGTCCGACTCTTTGCGACCCCATGAATCGCAGTACGCCAGTATAATCCCTAAATATTTTCACAGCTGTCTTACCATGTATACAGATTGATATACTGATATTTGTTGTTAGTGGGAATAGTAAAAATCTGTTCCTAATTTAGGTATTTGATTTGCTGTTTTCTTTACATAATTCATAACCATTCTTTTCTGCTAACCTAATTAATGAAACGTCTGGTGTGGCTTACATTCTAGTTGGAAGGAAGGATTATTACAACTTGTTTTCTCCCCCTTTAGGTGTCATATGATGCCATCAAAATCCCAAAGTGGTCACCTCTGTCAGAAATGCACCCTGTAGATTATTACTCTTCATATACCAAAAACTGCACTGGGGAGTTTACAGAAAAAGAAATTAAGAATATTAGAGCATTTTATTATGCTATGTGTGCTGAGACAGATGCTATGCTTGGTAAGTAGTATAATTAAAATGCAATTAGATGAGGAAAAAGTATAATATTTTTCCAACAAACTTGATCATGCTAGTTAGTGACTTGTATGAATATCCTCAGATAATTTCTTACAACAGTTGCTGAGATACTTCAGACTTAGAATTATAAGATCCTTGATACATATAAAAATTGGATAATTTATATTATTAATAGAATAAAAGTATTTTCTATTTTAATTATTCATAAATTCACAGATGCTTAGATTTGTTCATATATTTTTAAAAGGTCATAAAAAATTATCATCTGCTGGAAACAAGACGTCTTACTGGATTTAATCAGGAATCAGTATTCAGCAAAACACAGTTAATTATAAGGGAACTTCAGTTCTAGGAGATGAGAGAGATTAGACATAGAATCTTGTGAGTTCTCCCAGACTTGTAAAAATTGCAAATCTTGTGACTTCTCCCAGACTTGTAATAATTGCAAAACACATCCATTTTCCCTCGGCCAGTGAGAGCAAGACTTAAACTGAAATCAGTTTCCCCGTGTACATTATGGTCCAGAATTATATTAAATTTCCTTCTCTAACTCAGCTCAAAACCAAACCTGCCTCCTTGAGATAACCATCAAGACAGTTTACTTGTCCATTTATAAAGTTATGGCAATTTCCCATTCAGATGCGGAAAAACCCTGGTTTAAAATATCTCCATTTTTAGGACAAATTATTTTTATAAAACCATATCATTTATTTTGCTGCACTTTGGAGTGGAGGATAATTATAATTACTGAAGTGTGGGTAGCACTTCTTCTGAACAAAGTAAACCTTGGGAATGAGCAAATAAATGGCTATTTCTTAAAAAGCATTCACTCGGCAAAAATAGAAAGTATAAAAAAGAAAGCCAAAAAAGCCTTATGGATACACTATAATAAAGCAAGTATGTTTTAAAAGTCCTAAGAACTTTCCAAGTACTCAATCTTAAATACAAATGAGATTTTAAGTGAATTTCTTCAATCCTAAATCCATACAGTTACTGAACTGTGTTTCAATATTTTTATTATTAATGAATATTTACTCATTTGCACCCTTGAAATCACTTTTGAAAGGCAGCTATCCATTCATCCAGATCAACAAAAGTGAAATATTATATATACATAAAATATTGCTGCAGGCAGTGTGGGAATACCTCTTTAAGTCTCTTAAGAGAAAAAAGATGCAACAGTTCACTTCATGTTACAAAATTTATAGAATATATTGTATCTCTTTGTTACATCTAAACTAGTCTAGTCCCTGAATAGTATTCATTACTATTCACACTGGGCTTCCCAGGTGGCACAAGTGGCAAAGAACACGCCTGCCAATGCAGGAGACACAAGAGACATGGGTTCAGTCCCTGGGTTGGGAACATCTCCTGGAAGAGGGCATGGCAGCCCACTCCAGTACTCTTGCCTGGAGAATTCCATGCACAGAGGAGCTGGGCGGGCTGCAGTCCATGGGGTTGCAAAGAGTTGGACACAATGGAAGCAACTTAGCATGTACGGTTCACATTACTTTGGGCACTGGTAGTACTAAGCTGAATATTATTAAGAAATTAAAATCACTCTAACCTCTTACCCTACCTCAGGCCTTTATATTTGCTGCTCCTTCTGCCTGGAATTGGAGAAGGAAATGGCAACCCACTTCAGTATTCTTGCCTGGAAAATTCCATGGACAGAGGAGCCTGGTGGGCTATAGTCCATGAGGTCACAAAGAGTCGGCCATGACTGAGCATCTGAGCACTGCCTGGGATGCCCTTCCCTTTGCTTTTTTACATGGCTGGCTTTTTTTTTTTTTTTCGGCCCCACAAAACTGTTTGCGGGATCTTAGTTTCCTGACCAGAGGCTGAACCCAGGCCCCTGGCAGTGGAAGCGTGGGGCCCTAAGCGCTGGATCACCAGGGAGTTCCTTGAGTATTCTCAATCTTTAGCTGTCAGCCCAGATACTACCTCCTCGGGGCTATCTTCCCAGCCACTCTAAATTAGTATAGCAGCTCCATCATCTTACTTAACTCTATTCCATATCATCTTGTTTGTTTACATCATAATCTTTAATGATTTTGTCTACTCACTTCTTTACTGTCCATTTCCCTTAAGAATGTGGACTTCATGAGGGCAGGGACATTCCTTCTCATTCATCATTGTATCCGAGGTGGCCAGCTTGCATCCATGGTGCCTGGCACATAAGTAAAAAGTCAGTAAACATTTATGGAATGAATATAAACACCAGCAGTTTTAACATGGTGGTGTAACTACAGCAGTATACACGTTGTAGGGTCCTGGGGACAGAGGACTTCACTCTGCCTGAAAGAACAGGAAGTGCTTCACCAGGGAGGTGATGCTTGAGCTGGGTCATAAAGGAAGCGTGGGGATTTGCCATGTAGACTGTGGGAGAAAGGGCATCCAACACAGAAGGCAGAGAATGTATACAAAGGCAAGGAAGTCCAAGCTGATTATTGTTAGTTCAAGGAGCTGTAAGTTGTTCAGGATTGGGAAAGGCAAAGATTTAGGGGGTAGCTAGCTGAAGGTGCTAAACTTACACAAGAGTTAGACAGTGGGAAGCTATGGAAAACTTTAAGCTGGGGTGACATGATTAGATGTTTTAGAAAGATTATTATGAAGGGGAAAAAGGAGTGGAGGCAAGCAAACCAATTAGGAAGCAAGTACAGTTGTCCAGTTGAAAGATTCTGATGGTCTACACCCCATAAATAACTCCTCAGAGACTGGGTCTCAGATCCAACTAGACCTCAGAATTGCCTATAGGTTGTTTTTATGTTTGTTTTTTTTTTTTTAATAATACAGACCCCTGCCAGCCAGATTCAAGAGCTTTCAAAATAGAAATGATGCTTCTCTCTAGACTTGGGTCTTACTGTGTTCTCTTAATTAAAATGATTAAGTTTCAAGTCCCTTAGAGACAAAACTGGTCAGAGGAATTTTACTGTCTAAGAATATGCCAAATCACATTCATATATCATCTGAGCTGCTTCCAGCCTTTTTTTCAAAGGTGGGATTTCCAAAAGACTCAGCCAGCTTCATGGCATGATCTAGTGATGGGGAATTTGAGAGAAAGTGTATCAGGAGGAGGAGTTCTCACCCCTTTTTCCCCTCCCGTTGGGAGCAATCGTGGGTCGATGGTGACACCAGTCCTTTCCTGAGACGTGCACAGCGCTGATAGCCAGGCATGCCTTTCTTTTCTCATTCGAGTCCCTGGAGGTAATGTTTTCCCCTGCTCCCTGACAGAAACACAAAAAGCAAGCCAGGATGATCTCCAAATAAAGGAACTTATCCTTAGGTACTGCATTTTCTCCTTCCTCTCTTTAGTCCATTCACTGAGCAGCAAGCACATGAAATCTGACATAGGTTATTTACTGAAGAACAGTAGATAATGTTCAGGTGTTAAGAAACATCCTGTCAAATTCTTAGTGGGTAGAATCATTATGAACTTATTATGATAGGGAAAAAAAGTGAACTAAAGGCTAATTAAGATTTACTTCCATTTATATTGCAGGTGAAATTATTTTGGCTCTTCGCCAGTTAGGTCTTCTTCAGAAGACTATCGTCATATACACCTCAGACCACGGGGAGCTGGCCATGGAACACCGACAGTTTTATAAGATGAGTATGTACGAAGCTAGCTCCCATGTCCCACTCTTGATCATGGGGCCGGGAATTCAGGCCAACCTACAAGTATCAAGTGTGGTGTCTCTGGTGGATATTTACCCTACTATGCTTGGTAAGTAATGCCATTCTGTGAATATTTATTTGTAATAATGCTGGGAAATGAATAAACAAGATAGGTTAGGGGCCCCTGCTGACTTGTTCATAACTTTGAGCAACTGATTTAACTGTGAGTCAAATCTATATCTGAAAAATGAGGATAATATCCCTCAGGTTCCTTTGGCCTTCACTTCCTCTAGTCCTTCTTCCTCCAAAAGATTCACAACCAGGATATGACAGTAAAGTAAGCCACGTAAGATACTCAGTTCTATAACGTTATAGATGTGATTTGTGTATCATTTGATTCTCTACTATCCCCTACCTAAAATGTAGGCATTTCCCTTCTGCATTATTCCATCTACTTTGAAACTACTAATTTTTCACAATGTGTCCCTTGATGCTATGTGCATTTTTCTCCTCAAACCTTTGGAATGTTCTATATGACTTGTTTTACTAGCTTCTTAATGTCTATAAGCACAACCATAGGTCTCAAACAGCAACATTTGGATGTGGGTATTTAGCAATTTTTGTTAAAAATACTAGAATAAAGCCATCATAAATTTAGAAGTTATATAGAACTGTTAGCTTCTAATTTAGAGGAGACTTTAAATTCAATAACATCAAATACTCTGTTCTAAGGCACCATCAATTGCAAAAAGTACCATCAATTTATAAAGATTTTGGTGAAAGAAAAATGTAACATAGCATAAGATATATGTGTTTAATATGTATACATTAAAATGTGAAACAAACATATCTGGAAATTAAAGAAATAAGAAAAATCTTATTATCTCCTTTTTTTCTGCTACAAAGTCTTCCCCTTCATTTAATTAAAGACTGTTACGGGGTCTTAAATTTCTTTATTGTGCATTTATATCAGTGCTGAGAATTCTCTGGTGGTCCAGTGGTTAGGATTCGGCACTCCCTGTCACTGCCTAGGTCCCAGGTTGAATCCTCGGCTGGGGAACTAAAATCCCGCAAGCCTCATGGCCAAATTAAAAAAAAAAAAAAAATCAGTGCCCTTCTTTTCTCTTTCAAATCACTTGCGTATTTGACCACACTTCTTTGTTGTTCTTTTGCCTGGTGTATATTTTTAATCTCTTCAGTTTCTCACTCATCATTTGCTGGTTCCCTTTTGTCCCAAAGCAATTATCACACAGTCATATCTTTGCCGCTTTCTGGCTCCATCAATTTCCAGGCACTACCTATTACTTTTCCTCACTTCTGTTTTTCATTCAAAAATGGGTGTGTGTGATTATGTATATTTTAAGTGTCTCCCTTATTATCATCTTTGTAGCTGTATGAAGATGCAGCTGTGTGAATGATTATTTACAGTGGCATTTCCTTAGTTTCCTCCCCTAGTTTTTTCTCATCTGGAACTCTCCCCACCCAAATTTGCTGAACTTTTTACCCTTGATCTGCTTCCTTGAGGTACAGTGATCAAACTGCAAAAGACTGTTAAAGGCTGGGATGATTCTTTCTCAGTTTTCCCTCAATGTATTTCATAGTGATATTTGGCATTTTGACTTAGCAGCTAAATAGTCCAGTATCTGTAGGAAGCTGTCTGTGATGAGTTCTCATCTCTTTCTAGTCAATCACTTTATGTGTTAGTTAATTAATAGGCACTGTATAAATCATTTTTCTTTGAATATTGTTTTATATTTGCCTATAGTGCAATCTTGATACACCATTATCACTACTTGCCAATCTCATGAAAGTTAAAAATCATCTGCAAACTGGAAGATTTCATAACGTATATATCTTAACAGCTTATTTAAGAAAATACTAAATAAAGTTGTTTGGAATGAGGGAATTGTCATTTATCCACCTAGGGGGACACCTTCCTATCCCTGCCTATTTTTTGTTGCGTGACAATAAGCATTTCTTTAGCCAAACAAAACGTTCCCAGAAATCCCTTTGCATTTCTTCCATACTCTTCTGGAAATTATGTTAAGTTCCCTGAAATTGTAAATTTTAAAAAATAATTTGTCACTTATTACAGTTTTTAGAAACTCATATGTCTACATAGGTTTTTGTTGTTTTTAACTTCAGCGTTTGTTAATAGACTCCTTCTGAGTCACATTTCCCAGCAGAATATGTTGTATTAACAGCATTTACATCATGTGTTGATTTGACCTGCCCAACTCAAGTAAGTAAAGCCAAAGATCAGTGTCTCTCCAGTTCTAAACAGGAAATTAACATCTTCAAGGCTTAATGTGTTTCAGAATATTTTTATTATGAAAAGGGAAAAAATTACAGTTACATGGTTGGCAGAGGAGAATGAAGAGAATATCTAGGCATGGAACTTTATATAAAACACTGAAGCATCCTATTAACCAGATGTTAATCAGAGATAAGGTAGAAACAGAAAGATGCAAGGGAGAGCCTTAGGGGACTTCCCTGGAGGCCCACTGGTTAAGACTCTGTGCTTCCACTGCAGGGGGTGAAGGTTTGATCCCTGGTCTGGAATTAAGATCCCACACATGCCACACATCAAGGCCAAAAAATAAAAAAACAAGTACCTTTGCTGGAGCTGGGAAACAACATGTAACATTATTTATCTAAAATTAACCTTTTATAAGGGATAAAAGGTTAATATTAATAGAACTCTCACAAGTCTATAAAAAAGAGGCATACCCTATTAGCAAATTGACCAGAATATATAAATAAGCAGTTCACAACAGAAGACATACAAATGGCCAAGATATTTTTAGAGCTTCAAACTCAGTAGTCAGAAAAATATTAAAACAAGAAGACACCATTTTTCTTTCACACATAGAGTTTGCAAAAGATTTTTTTAAAAAGCAGAAAAGCTCATATTGGAAATATGCCTTCTCATGTTCCACTGCTGGGAGTATAAACTGGCACAGATTTCCTGGAGGCAAATGTGGCATTATGTTCCAAATTACTTAGAAATATGCATATATTTTGACCTAGAAAATTCCAATTTTAGGAATTAACCTATTCGGTTCAGCTCAGTTGCTCAGTAGTGTCTGAGTCTTTGACACCCCATGAACCACAGCACACCAGGCCTCCCTGTCCATCACCAACTCCCAGAGTTTACCCAAACTCATGTCCATTGAGTCGGTGATACCATCCAACTATCTCATCCTCTGTCATCCCCATCTCCTCCTGCCTTTGATCTTTCCCAGCATCAGGGTCTTTTCCAATGAGTCAGTTCTTCACATCAGGTAGTCAACGTATTGGAGTTTCAGCTTCAGCATCAGTCTTTCCAATGAATATTCAGGACTGATTTCCTTTAGGATGGACTGGTTGGATCTCCTTGCAGTCCAAGAGACTCTCAAGAGTCTTCTCCAATACCACAATTCAAAAACCATCTATTCTTTGGTGCTCAGCTTTCTTTATGGTCCAACTCTCACATCCATACATGACTACTGGAAAAACCATAGCTTTGACTAGACAGATCTTTGTCAGCAAAGTAATGGCTCTACTTTTTAATATGCTGTCTAGGTTGGTCATAACTTTTTTCCAAGGAACAAACGTCTTAATTGCATGGCTGCAGTCACGACTTTCAGTGATTTTGGAGCCCAAAAATATAAAGTCTCATACTGTTTCCACTGTTTCCCCATCTATTTACCATGAAGTGATGGGACCAGATGCCATGATCTTAGTTTTCTGAATGTTGAGTTTTAAGCCAACTTTTTCACTTTCCTCTTTCATTTTCATCAAGAGTCTCTTTAGTTCTTCTTCGCTTTCTGCCATAAGGGTGGTGTCATCTGCATATCTGAGGTTATTGATATTTCTCCTGGCAACCTTGATTCCAGCTTGTGCTTCATCCAGCCCAGCGTTTCTCATGATGTACTCTGCATATAAGTTAAATAAGCAGGGTGACAATATACAGCCTTGACATACTCCTTTTCCCAATTTGGAACCAGTCTGTTGTTCCATGTCCAAATTAACCTATAGATGCACACAAAGATTTATCTCCATGGATAATATTACATTATATTAAAGAATTAGAAACAATATGAATATCTAGTCAGAGAAGACAATGGCTCCCCACTCCAGTACTCTTGCCTGGAAAATCCCATGGACAGTGGAGCCTGGTAGGCTACAGTCCATGAGGTCGCAAAGAGTTGGACACGACTGAGTGACTTCTCTTTCACTTTTCACTTTCATGCATTGGAGAAGGAACTGGCAACCCACTCCAGTGTTCTTGCCTGGAGAATCCCAGGGACGGGGGAGCCTGGTGGGCTGCCGTCTATGGGGTCACACAGAGTCGGACACAACTGAAGTGACTTAGCAGCATGAATATCTAGTAGTGATCAACTGGGTAAAAAATAGTCAATTTTACTTTAAAAAGTGAAATAATAAATGGCAATGGCCCCCCTGTATTATTGAAAAGAAAACTAGGCTTTTAAAGTATATAAATAGTTTTTTGTTTTGGTGTGGTTTGTTGGTTATTGAGATAAAGTATCTACCTAATTTATTGTCCAAATCAGCACATTTTTTTAGAGTAAAAGGATACTATTAACAATTAAACGAGGATAGCGTAAACTGAATCTATTGCCCTGTTTAAACAGACTTTCAGGTCAACAAAGCAAAGATAATTCTGATGGTCTGGGTTTAATCTGATGTTTAATTCAGCCTTTTAAAATGAAAGTATTTAGAGTTTAAAGCTACTTTTAGTAGTGATTAATAACTCTAAATTTAGACCTGTGAGACAGTGTATTCTATCTAAGCTTAATAAACATACAGATTTTGATAAAGTGTCTATAAAGGACTTCTTATTTTGTGACTTTTCCTAACAAGTTAGAAGCTTAAAACAGACATAATCTATTCTGAGACTTCCAAAGGTCCTTTCTATATTACCTTAACCATACATAGCTGTATTGTTTTGTATGAATCCAGTTTATACAGAATATGGGATTAAATTTCTCAGACCAAAACCTCAAGCCAGACTTCCTCTTCCCTTCCATTCCTTGAACGTTAGAAATACATAAAAGATGGTGACTCAAAAAACCTTAAGTAGAAAGACATTAAATAGGAAAGACCAACTGGTATTCCTATTTTAGTAAAGTACCTTACTATAAAAAAACCTGTTGAAATTTAAGATGGTACAATGTTTTTATTAAAAACATTGAATTTACGAACAGTTTTTAAAGATATTTTGGAAGAGTGATTATTTTCTATGAAATGATATTTGATGATAAAGTAGGAAGAGTTCTTTTTGTCTAAGTATCGTTGTAGGCCCTATCCCATTGTCATTTTCTAGGGCTGGCAGAAAAGTACCATATCTCTGAAAAGGAATTCTTTATACTGTTATAAAGTTAATATCATTAATTCAGAGATTATGCTTTAAAAAGTACTCCCCAACCTGTGATAAACCATAATGGAAAGGAATATGAAAAAGAATGTGTATGTATATGTATGACAGAATCACTTTGCTATACAGCAGAAATTAATACAATATTGTAAGTCAGCTATACTTCAATAAAATAGTTTTTTAAAATAATTACTTCCCAAAATGTTTTCTTCTCTAATAATCTAGTATCAGCATCCTTTAGCTCGTTAGAAATAATATCATTTTAAAATTAAAATTGTCTTGACATTCTCTTTTAAACTTATTTTCATGTGAATTTTTTTCATTTAATAGTTGGCCTTTTTTTAAATACCTACCTACTTTTCACATAAAGGATAAATCCAGGATCTGTTTAAACTGTGAACATGTAATTGTATAAAAATGCAGTTGTGTTTAAAAGAATGCTTCAATGCTAATGATTTAAATTGCAAAACCTTCCTTGTTACAGGATCTTAGTGGAGGGTTGGGAGGGTCATTTTACATAGATTATTTTGTTTTTAATTGGCTGAAAAATACTGTAAAGTTGAATAACGATAGCAAATCCAGACTTGTGGAGCAGTATTGAAGACTCCAGAGATCCTGGAGTCAGACTGCCTAAATTCAAATACCTCCTTCAGCATTTACCAACTGTATACCCTTGAGAAAGAAACTTAACATGTCTGGTCTTCAGTTTTCTTATCAATAAAATGGAAATAACAGTGACTGTTCCATAGCCTAGAACAATGACTGGAACGTGGTAAATGGTTAAATGTGAGATATTATTAACATTAATATTTTATGTTATTTTATATTTTTATATTAATGTCACTAAGCTGTGTCTGACTCTTTGTGACCCCAGGCACTGCAGCCCACCGGGCTCCTCTGTCCACGGGATTCTCCAGGTGAGAATACTGGAGTGAGTTTGCCATTTCCTGCTCCAGGGGATCTTCCTGACCCAGAGATCGAATCCACATCTCCTACATCACCATGCAGTAGCTACCATCTAAACCATGACATGATTCTGTTCGAAATCACTTAGCGTAAAATCCAGAATCTCTGATTAGACCTGTGAGTCCAACATGATTTCTTCCTCCCCACAACTGATCTCAAACAACTTTACCCTCACGTACTCTGCTCCAGCCATGCTGGACTCCTTAGTGTTTGGGGAGCAGATAGAATGAAGCAGATTCCTGCCTCAGTGTTTACAAGTGCTGTTCCCTGGGTGAATGCCCTTCCTCTCCACTTCCAGAGTCTGCTGGGCTCACTGCAGCCCTTTCTCCTTGGGTCTGTTTACATCACCTTATCAGAGAGGCCTCGCCTGACCATCCTGTATAACACGGCGCACACACACATTCCTGCCATCACTCTCTAGCCCTCTTACCCTGCTTTATTTTTCTTCGTTGCACTGATTACCACCTGGCATATTTATCTGTCTCCCCACATTAGAATGTAAGCTCTTAGAGTCTGAGAGAGCTTACCTGCTTTGTCCACTGTTGTTTCCCTACCTCTGGAATAGCAACTAACTTGTTAGATGAGTAAAAAATATATATATATATACTTAAATGGATTCTTATCCCAGTTTAACATGAATAAACACAAGAGAATTATTTAAATTTTCTTTAGTCTAACAAGCTTTTTTAGGAAAATTAGGCTAAGATTAGATCTGAAATAAGGCATTTCTAAGTATTATAATTTATTAAGATGCTAAATACAGGATACTCCCCAGTCATGGATGTATGCCAGTTGGCCCCTGCTTTCAGGCCGTCTCCAAAGCCTCTCCCTTCCTCTACCTCCCAGTGGTGCCCCTGATGGCTGACACACTGACCAGCCTGACCCAGCCTATTCCCGGGCCACTTTCTTCTTACAGTAAAAGTGAGGTCACTCAGTCATGTCTGACTCTTTGCGACCCTATAGACTGTAGCCCCCCAGGCTCCTCCATCCATGGGATTTTCCACGCAAGAATCCTGGAGTGGGTTGCCATTTCCTTCTCCACTTCTTACAGTAGACCTTACAGTAAGTAGCCTACTGTCTTGCAGCATAATTAGTTTCATCATGGGCCATCCTGTTTATTATTTCTTTAATTATGTAAAAGTTTTGGCCTCACTGGGCCTTCGTTGCTGTGCATGGGCCTTCTCTCGCTGCGGTGAGCAGGGGCTGCTCTCTAGTTGCAGTGAGCACGTGGGTTTCTCGTTGCCTTGGCTTCTCTTGGTGCAGGGAACAGACTCTAGAATGCGGGCTCAGTACTTGTGGCGCAGAGGCTCAGTTGCCATGTGCACATGGAATCTTCCCCCACCCGGGAAGCAATGCTGAGTGGCAGGCAGATTTTTTAACCATTGGACCTCCAGGGAAGTCCTGAGCTATCTTTTCTCTTGTGCATCTTGTGTATTTGCTCTCTTTAACATTATTGCTCTTTCTTCTCCTTTTGTTATTAACCAGTTATCTCAAATATTTCTCTTCCTTTCTTTCTTTTACTTGTCATTCTTTCTCAAAAAAAGTCCCTGATGATGGATGGTTGGCAAAAGATTAGGACTTGTAATATGCCCCTTCCAAGGAAATGGAAGATAGTTTTTTTTAAATTAAGTTATAGTGGCTCAGATGGTAAAGCATCTGTCTGCAATGCAGGAGACCCAGGTTCGATCCCTGGGTTGGGAAGATCCCCTGGAGAAGGAAATGGCAGCCCACTCCAGTATTCTTGCCTGGAAAATCCCATGGACCACAGAGCCTGGTAGGCTACCGTCCGTGGGGTCGCAAAGAGTCGGACATGATTGAGCCTGACTTCACTTTCATATGTAAAACAAGTCCCTTTAGAAGATTTGTATTAGAGGCCTTTGTCTACTTCCTTATTCTCTTTTAATTAATCTGTTTTGCCTCACATACCTTTATGTGTGGGCTCAGTTGCTCAGTTGTGGCCAACTCTTTGCAACTCCATGGACTGTGGCCCGCCAGGCTCCTCGGTCCATGGAATTTTCCACCCAAGAATATTGGAGTGGCTTGCCATTTCCCTCTCCAGGAGATCTTCCCAACCCAGGGATCAAACCTGGGTCTCCTGCATTGACAGGTGAATTCTTTACCACTGAGCCACCTGGGAAGCTTGCTTAAATATGTACAGTCAAGCTAAAATAATTTTATTATTCAATTTTCTTTAATTTCTAGCACTGCAGATATATTACTTTCTATTTTTCATTGGAAATATAATTATTTCTAAAGTAATGTTTCTAAAAACATGGAAGATTGGAACCAGAGAAACTGTGGGGGAGGCAACTGCAGACTCCTTTTGGAACTATCCCAAGTCTCCGCCATAATTAATGGTAATTGTTTTTTCATGGCTTGCAAGATCTTAGTTTTCCTACCAGGGATTGAACCTGGGTGCATGGCAGTGAAATCACAAAGTCCTAACACTGGACTGCCAGCAAATTCCCTTTTTTTATAGGAAAAAGATAGCTTGAATTCCAAGCAAATGCTTTTAAACCACTTTTAAAAAGTACTGCTGCTGCTGCTGCTAAGTTGCTTCAACCTCTTTTTTAAGTTAGACATTTCTTATGCTTTGTTTTTTGTATCTATATTTGATAAGGTAAAAATAGATTATTTTTCTCTAAATCAGTATGATCCAGGATTTCCCAACATGTGTTCTGCAAAATATTAGTCCCTCAAGATGCTACTTAGGAATAAACAGAAATTCTGTCATCAAATAACTTTGGGATACATGGCACACTATATACCTTGAAGATTTATGATACATATCAGCAATAAATTTACATCTACGATAAATGTATTTAATTTTAACCGTTGTTGGAAAACATATGTAACTACTAGACTCTTTTCTCATATACATTTTGTTATTATTCTGTGGAACAAATCTAAGAGATACCTGTGATCTCTTAATCATTCAGAAATGAAGTACTTATGATATTAACTAATATTTATTGAGGGTTTCCTATGTGTCAGGCACTATTCTCAGAATTTTACATAAGTTATCAGATTTAAACCTAAAATAGATCTGTGAAATACAGGCACTATTATTATTTCCCTTTTACAGATGAAGAAACTGAGGTTCAGAATGGTTAACAACATGCCCAAAGTCACAAGGCTGGGAAGTAAGCATCTGAGTCTAGGCAGTCTCTTTCAGTTCAGTTCAGTTCAGTCACTCAGACGTGTCCAACTCTTTGCGACCCCATGAATCGCAGCACACCAGGCCTCCCTGTCCATCACCAACTCCCGGAGTTCACTAAGACTCACGCCCATCGAGTCGGTGATGCCATCCAGCCATCTCATCCTCGGTCGTCCCCTTCTCCTCCCGCCCCCAATCCCTCCCAGCATCAGAGTCTTTTCCAATGAGTCAGTGTTTCGCATGAGGTGGCCAAAGTACTGGAGTTTCAGCTTTAGCATCATTCCTTCCAAAGAAATCCCAGGGCTGATCTCCTTCAGAATGGACTGGTTGGATCTCCTTGCAGTCCAAGGGACTCTCAAGAGTCTTCTCCAACACCACAGTTCAAAAGCATCAATTCTTCGGCACTCTGCCTTCTTCACAGTCCAACTCTCACATCCATACATGACCACTGGAAAAACCATAGCCTTAACTAGAGAGACCTTAGTCGGCAAAGTAATGTCTCTGCTTTTGAATACACTATTTAGGTTGCTCTTAACTTTTCTTCCAAGGAGTAAGCGTCTTTTAATTTCATGGCTGCAGTCACCATCTGCCGTGATTTTGGAGCCCAAAAAAATAAAGTCTGACACTGTTTCCCCATCTATTTCCCATGAAGTGATGGGGCCAGATGCCATGATCTTCATTTTCTGAATGTTGAGCTTTAAGCCAACTTTTTCACTCTCCTCTTTCACTTTCATCAAGAGGCTTTTTAGTTCCTCTTAACTTTCTGCCATAAGGGTAGTGTCATCTTCATATCTGAGGTTATTGATATTTCTCCCAGCAATCTTGATTCCAGCTTGTGCTTCTTCCAGTCCAGTTTCTCCAACACCACAGTTCAAAAGCATCAATTCTACGGCACTCTGCCTTCTTCACAGTCCAATTCTCACATCCATACATGACCACAGGAAAAACCATAGCCTTGACTAGATGGACCTTAGTTGGCAAAGTAATGTCTCTGCTTTTGAATATACTGTCTAGGTTGGTCATAACTTTTCTTCCAAGGAGTAAGCGTCTTTTAATTTCAAGGCTGCAGTCACCATCTGCAGTGATTTTGGAGCCCAGAAAAATAAAGTCTGACACTGTTTCCACTGTTTAGGGGTATATTTAGGGGTAATTCAATTTTCTCATGCAGAATAAAAGATAAAACTCATCCATCTCTAACATAATGGCCATCTTAATACTAAATGTAATTAATTCCAAAATTTGAGAAACACTGCTTTCATTTAGCATGCTATCCTTTCTTTTAAGCAAGCTGTTTACTTAAATGTACAACTAATGAAACTCAAAATTCTCATAATCAACCACATCACCCTGTAATATGCATAATATATTCCTGTTTTCAATAATGTAGACTGGAGTTCTCTGGTTGCCTAGTGGTTAGGATTCTGGGCTTTCACTGCCATGGCCTGGGTTCAGTCTGTGGTCAGGAAACTGATATCCCACAAGCCCTGAGGCACAGCCAAACAGTAATAATAATGTAGACTCGTATAAGCATATAGTTGAGGGTTACACAAATTAAAATACTCTCAACTCTATAAAAGTAAAATGGGTTAATTACATCAGTTGTAATGATGACTATTAGATTAGGAATTAGAAGTACTAGAATTTTTATCAGTCAAGGAATGGTTCTGACATAATCATAGTTTCCTGTCTCTCCTCACTTACTTTGTTCATCATCAATGAAATGCAGTTGCATTTAGACATCAGTTTAAGAAGAGAAGAAAACAAATAAAAGGCAAGGGACTGATTCTGCCATTTAAAAAATAGATGAGATCACGTAGAAAGAGAAGAAAAGAATAGACAAAATCAACTTAATTTTTAATGAAATAAATTGTAAGGTTTTATTGATAACAATAACTAATGCCATTCCCTTTCAGAGCAGAATACTTAAGTGCTCATCCTAAATCTTTTGGTCACATAGAAATTCTTAACTCTTCAAAAAACACTCACAAGCTGACAGAACTGTACAAAGCAGGTTTTCAATAATCCACAAAGAATTGCTGAAGCTAGAATGAAAAAAGAGAGAAACACTGCAGTCCAATGGGTTGTCATAACTCAAACACGTTATTCTTTGCATGAAAGTCTAAGATACTTATTGAATGATGTTGTAGGGCATAACTGCACAATTCTCAAGTTTAGAGAACTAAGTCTGGAATTACTGCATTTTCAGGAGAAGAATAAAGCATGTACATTATTGAGACAAGGAAAAGTTTCATACTATGAAGACTAATAACATTGGTTACTAGCCTTTCCCAGGTGTATGTAATTTTATCAGTAACACCAAAAAGTAGAAGAGATAACCCTTCAGAGTGGAAGGTTACACTTAATGACTTCTAATGTCACAATTTCAAAGTTCTACAATGCTACATAACTGTCGTGTATGTACAGCTACAATGGTAATGATCAAGTTCATTTTCTTTGGAATTTACGCAATACTTGCCACTCTATTAAGCATGAGGAATGGAAACAAATTTCAAACTGCCCTTGAAGAAGCTGAGGAAATTAATTAACCTAAAATAACATCACCAGAAGAAAACTCTTAACAACTAAAAATCAGCTGATCTGAACTCTACAAAAACAACGTTACAAAAAGATGGACAAGCTAGTTTTAAAAGATCAAAGAGACACAACTGAAAGCTATATGATCTTTAACTTGGTGTAGGTTGGGCAAATAGCTAAAAAGGGCATTTTCAGGCAACAGGGGAAAATACGGTGTCAAATTTCTTGAGTGATAATGACATTGTGGTTATGTATAAGGATTTCCTTGGTCTTGGGAAATGCTTATTCTAATATTATTCCAATATAATATGCTCACTCTAAAATTTCAAAGTGTTACTTCTCTCTCACTTCAAGGTAAGGAATTAACAACTTGGAACATCTCTTCCACAGTTTAATGTTTATCAAACTAAGCACAGAAAACCAAGACAGTGCACCCTAAGAGAACAGTGACTATGTCCTTTTACTTTTCATCATTAATTTGTAATCCAAGCTCCTAATAAAGTATTTGGCACAGAGTGGTCTCTCATAAGTACTTGCTGATGTTCAATTCATTAATGTAGCACAACTTTTTTTAAAACTTTAACTCTACACTGTAAATATTTCATGTCAGTATCATTAGGAGCTACATTACAGTCCATGCTTACAGATGATTCAAAATGTGTTATTAACAATAGACATTACAGCTAGTTGTTACTAATTTCTCATCATCACAAACATGGCAGTAAATATATATATGAAAAAAGCAGATTTAAGGACACATATGTGCATGCATATATCCACAGCATTTCAATTAAAGCTATTTAAAAATGGTTACACTTATCCTTCACTTTGCTTTAAATTTTCATAGATTTATACATATATATATAAAAAACCTAATATAACAGACTGCAATCTGACTTTTAAATTCTTTTTTATCTGGTAAAATACAAAAGAAATTTTATTTATTTAACATGTTCCCCAAACACAAAAAGTTAGAAAGAAAGAATCTTACCATTCTTGCTGACATCCAGTTCCCTGAGATTAATGAGATTTGCAATAGATGCTGGTAATGCTGTTAAATCATTATCTGGCAAACTCAGTTTGTGTAGAGACTGACAGTTAAAAAGTTGCTATTGAAACAAGGTAGAGAAGGATTTTGATTATTCCTTTAGTTTCTTTAAATATTTCATTTATTAACCTTTAGAAAGACAAATATTATTAATGTCATTAAAACTGAATGAATTATACCTACACACATACCAGAGAAGACCTCTTATTATTTTATGCTATAATAGATCTGAATATAGTTGGACTATTCAGAATGATTTATATCCTCACACTTCTACCCTGGGCAAAATGCACTTAACAAAATCTAGCATATGGTGTATTTTCTGTTAGGGCCATAAGAAATAAGTGGCTGCTAAATATAGTAAACTAAAAGGGCTTCCCCAAGAGCTCAGATGGGAAAAAGTCTGCTTGCAATTCAGGAGACCCAGGTTCAATCCCTGGGTCAGGAAGATTCCTTGGAGAAGGGAATGGCTACCCACTCCAGTATTCTTGACTGGAGAACTGCATGGACAGAGGAGCCTGGGCAGCTATGGTCCACGGGATAGCAAAGAGTCAGACACAACTGAGCAACTAACCCTTTCACTTTCACTTTGGATCTTATGTTTCAAGTATCCTTATTCCAAAATGTAAGTTTATAAGTTAAATTTATATAAATTCAAATATGTAAAATTGGTTTTAAATGAATTAAAATATAGAACTCTGATTTGAGAGAAAAATAAAATAAGGGAGCAAACATAGTGTTATGCTAAAATCACAATAATGAAAATGTGACTTAAATATATTGAACCAAAGGCAGTAAGTATGTGGGCTACTTCTCAGCTTCACACCAAAAAAAAAAAAAAAAAAAAAAAACCTTTGCAGAGTACAGAGGATTTTAGGGTACTGAAAAATACTATGTTTGATTGCATAACAATGAATACATGTCATTATATGCATTGTGCTATCCACAGAATGCACAACACCAAGAGCAAACCATAATGTCAACTATGGGTGATTATGATTTTTCAACACAGGTTCATCAGTTCTAACTACTGTGGTGGTTTAACCACTCTGGTATCCCAAAGGGGGAATGTTGATAACGGTGGAAGCCATGCGTGTGTGGGGACAGGTTACATATTTGGTAAATCTATGTGCGTGTGTTAGTCACCTAGTCATGTCTAACTCTTTGTGACCCTACGGACTGTAGCTGGCCAGGCTCCTCTGTCCATGGAATTCTCCAGGCAAGAATACTAGTGGGTTGCCATTCCCTTCTCCAAGGGATATTCCCGATGACCCACAGATTGAACCTGGGTCTCCTACACTGAAGACAGATCCGTTACCATCTGAGCCATTATGTGGCCTTGGGAAATCTCTATACTTGCCTCTTAGTTTTGCTGTGAATCTAGAATTGCTCTAAAAAGTAAAATCTTTAGGAAAAAACAAAACTGTCTGCAGGATGGCACTGAATAAATCCTATTTAAGGAGAGCATTCTTCCAAAAATGGAAAACTGCTAGGCATGATAAGTAATTCAGTTATTTGCACTATCATAGCATCTCTCTCTCTTTTCAACACAGTCCCCAAAATGAGACCTCACTGGTGGTGATTAGAAAATGGGACTAATTTTGGTCTTCCATTTTCTCTAGGAGACCTAGCTAAGGAAGATAAATTCCCTGCTGAAAAATAACATGCAAGGAAACAGTCAATTACAAAGCACCCTATCACAACCTAGGGAAGAAATTCATGAACATGCAACTCACAACTTCTAATATTTTATCCACAGCTATATAAAGATTTCTTTATAAGGCAATCTCAGATGGTGCTAGCTTTCAGAATGACTTTACTACCAAACTAGCCACCCAAACAGCAACTCTGTCAAAACAATGCTGCCATCCAGGATGTATATACACACACACATAATCTAAAACAAACATTTTATGTTACAATAGATACATGCAACACTCTATTTTTTACTCTATGATAGTTAGGGTTACCAAATAAAATACAGGATGCCTGGTTAAACTTGAAGTTCAGATAAACAATAATTTTTTTAGTGAGATATCCTATACACTGCATGAAACACACTTATACTCAAAAATTACTATTTATTTGAATTTTGTAAATTAATTGGATGTCTTGTATTTTTTGTCTTCTAAATCCACCAGTCCAAATTAAGAGTTTATTTTTTGGAAATGCCCCATATATTGAATTGATTTTTATGAGCCACTAATGAGTCTATGCTTTTGAACTGTGGTGTTGGAGAAGACTCTTGAGAGTCCCTTGGACTGCAAGGAGATCCAACCAGTCCATTCTGAAGGAGATCAGCCCTGGGATTTCTTTGGAAGGAATGATGCTAAAGCTGAAGCTCCAGTACTTTGGCCACCTCATGAGCTGACTCATTGGAAAAGACCCTGATGCTGGGAGGGATTGGGGGCAGGAGGAGAAGGGGACAATCAAGGATGAGATGGCTGGATGGCATCACGGACTCAATGGACGTGAGTCTGTGTGAACTCCGGGAGTTGGTGATGGACAGGGAGGCCTGGCGTGCTGTGATTCATGGGGTCGCAAAGAGTCGGACACGAGTGAGCAACTGAACTGAACTGAACTGAACTAATGAGTCTACACCCACAGCTTAAAAAACAGTTGTTTGGGTGGTAAAACTATTGCAACTTTCTCTGCAAAAATAAAAAACTGAGTAGGGGATGAAGTCGGCTTAGAATTTAAGGAAAAAAAAAGAAGTAACAACTAAAATATTTTAGCAAGCAAGTTGTTAATGCGAGAGGATGTTTCATGGCAACAAACCAACTTTCTCCTGCTAGTTGTTCCTACATTTCAGAAATATTAAGTCCTCCAAAGCCTTTCCAAACAAAACTGAAATGGGGAAAACAGAATAGTACCTCTGCAAAACTATTAAAAAAAACAAAATTCTGACATGATAACTAAAGGACAACTTATCCTCAATTACTATAATGTAGATCAAGGTCTCATGAAAACTAGAAAAACATTAATTTCAATTCCTTGTCTAGGTAAATCTGTTGGCTGCAGAAACTGTAGTGTCTTATTGTCTACCTTGGGCTTCCCCGGTAGCTCAGCTGGTAAAGAATCCGCCTGCAATGCAGGAAATTCCAGTTCGATTCCTGGGTCAGGAAGATCCCCTGGAGAAGGGAACTGCTACCCACTCCAGTATTCTGGCCTTGAGAATTTCATGGACTGTATTATATAGTCCATGAGATCACAAAGATTTGGGCATGACTGAGTGACTTTCACTTCACTTCACTATCTACCTTACTGGCTCTAACAAGATAGGAATTAAATATAAATGTTCAAATTATTTGCATAAATAAGCAATTAACTTGAAAAGATAAAGCAATTAACTTGAAGAGATAAAGGTTAAAAATTCAATTTAAAAAATCTGAATTGTGTTACATATCCTAAAGATGAAATTAAACCAAGACAGGGGCAATAATATATACATATGTATCAGCATTATGGCAACATTGGGAATATCACATTTCTAGGCATAAAAATAACCAAAGGCAATTCTTGAAAGACCAGATTAACATACTTTTGGAAGCTCTTCAATCTGATTAGCATCTAAGTAGAGCTCCTCCAAAGTTTTCTCAAAAGTGAAAATCTCTTTGGGAACCTGTTCCAAACTGCAATGAGAATAATCAAGAGTAGTGACAGTCTCCTCTTCTCCTCGAAGACAACGACATGGTACCAACCGCACAAATAAACTTCGTTTTGTAGTCATTTTTAGACACTGAAATATGCAAACAAAAATAAGTTTAGTAAAAGCATTATAACAATTTTTCTAAACAAACTAAACATCACAGATAAATATTCCCTTCTGTAAACACACTCAACAGAATGCATTTACACTGCTTTCCTATCAAATTTCATATATTTGTTGTTGTTCAGTCACTAAGTCCTATCTGACTCTTTGTGATCCCATGGACTACAGATGCCAGGCTCTCCTGTCCTTCACCATCTCCTGGAGTTTACTCAGATTCATTCATGTCCATTGAGTCAGTGATGCTATCCGCACATCTCACCCTCTGCCGCCCCCTTCTCCTTTTGCCCAGCAACAGGGTCTTTCCCAATGAGCTCGCTCTTTGCATCAAGTGACCAAAGTATTGGAGCTTCAGCTTCAACATCAGTCCTTCCAATGAACACTCAGGGCTGATTTCCTGCAGGATTGACTGGTTTGAACGTGCAGTCCAGGAGACTCTCAAGAGTCTTCTCCAATATCACACTTTGAAAGCATCAATTCTTCAGTGCTCAGATTTCTTTATGGTCCAACTCTCACATGACCACTGGAAAAACCATAGCTTTGACTATCCGTGCCTTTGTTGGCAAAGTGATGTCTCTGCTTTTTAATATGCTGTCTAGGTTGGTCACAGCTTTCCTTCCAAGGAGCAAGTGTCTTTTTCATGGCTACAGTCACTGTCCACAGTGAATCTGGAACTCAAGGAAAAAAATGTCTGTCACTGCTTCCACATTTGATGGGACCAGATACCATGATCTTAGCTTTTTTAATGTTGAAGTTTTAAGCCAGCTTTTTCACTCTCCTCTCTCACATTCATCAAGAGGCTCTTTAGTTTCTCTTCACTCTCTGCCATTATGATGGTATTATCTGCATATCTGAAGTTGTTGATATTTCTCCTGGCAATCTAGCTTGATTCTAGCTTGATATTCATCCAGCCCAGCATTTTGCATGATATACTCTGCAGAGAAGTTAAATAAGCAGGGTAACAATATACCCTGCTTGTCTCACTACTTTCCCAATTTTGAACCAGTCTGTTGTTCCATGTTGGGTTCTAGCTATTGCTTCTTGATCGGTTTCTCAGGAGGCAGGTAAGGTAGTCGGTATTTTCATCTCTTTAAGAATTTTCCACAGTTTGTTGTGATTCACAGTCAAAGGCTTTAGCATAGTCAATAAAGGAGAAATAGATGTTTTTCTGGAATTCCCTTGCTTTCTCTATATCCAATGAATGTTGACAATTTGATCTCTGGTTCCTCTGCCCTTTTCTAAATCCAGCTTGTACATCTGGACGCTCTTAGTTCACATTCTGCTGCTGAGGCCTAGCTTGAAGGACTTTGAGCAAAATCTTCCTAGCATGTGAAATGAGCACAATTACACTGTAATTTGAATATTGTTTGGGATTGGAATGAAAACATGTTTTCCAGTCTGGGGGCCACTGTTGAGTTTTCCAAATTTGCTGACATACTGAGTGCAGCACTTTAACATCATCATCTTTTAGGATTTGAAATAACTCAGCTGGAATTCCATCACCTCCATTATCTTTATTTGTAGTAATGCTTTTTAAGGCCCACTTCACTTCACACTCAAATTTATAGTGAATTTAAAAATAAACTCAAGCACTTTGTACTTCACAAAATGACCCTAAAATTAACCATTTGTTGTTGTTGTTTGTTCAGTCGCTCAGTTGTGTCCGAATCTTTTTAATTCCGTGGACTGCAGTACACCAGGCCTCCTTGTCCATCACCACCTCTTGGAACTTACTCAAACTCATGTCCATTGAGTTGGTGATGCCATCCAACCATCTCATCCTCTGTCATTTTCTCCTCCATCAATTTTTCCCAGCATCAGGATCTTTTCTAATGAGTTGGCTCTTCACATCAGGTGGCCAAAGTAATGAAGCTTCAGTTTCACCATCAGTCCCGCCAATGAATATTCAGGGTTGATTTCCTTTAGGATTGACTGGTTTGATTTCTGTGTTATCTAAAGGGCTCTCAAGAGTCTTCTCCAATACCACAGTTCAAAGTAACCATTTATATGCCTCTAAAAGAACCATTTCAGAATGACACCTCCCTTATGGCAGAAAGCCAAGAAGACCTGAGGAGCCTTTTGACGAAAGTGAAAGAGGAGAGTAAAAAAGCTGGCTTAAAACTCAACATTCAAAAAAAGAAGATCATGGCATCCGTTCCCATCATTTCATGGCAAACAGACAGGGAAACAATGGAAACAGTGACAGACGACTTTTTGGGCTCCAAAATCATTGAAGATGGTGACTGCAGCCATGAAATTAAAAGACACTTGCTCCTTGGAAGGAAAGTTATGACAAACCTAGACAGCATATTAAAAAGCAGACACATTACTGTGCTGACAAAGGTCCGTCTAGTCAAGGCTATGGTTTTTCCAGTGGTCATGTATGGATGTGAGAGTTGGGCTATAAAGAAAGCTGGGCATCAAAGAATCCATGCTTTTGAACTGTAGTGTTGGAGAAGACTCTTGAGAGTCCCTTGGACTGCAAGGTCATCCAATCAGTCAATCCTAAAGGGAATCAACCCTGAATATTCGTTGGCAGGACTGATGCTGAAGATGAAACTCCAATACTCTGGCCACCTTTCGAAGAACTGACTCATTGGAAAAGACCCTGTTGCTGGGAAAGACTGAAGGCAGGAGAAGGGGATGACAGAGGATGAGATGGTAGGATGGCATCACTGACTTGATGGACACGAGTTTAAGCAAGGTCCGGGAGTTGGCGATGGATAGGGAAGCCTGGAGTTCTGTTGTCCATGGGATTGCAAAGAGTTGGACACAACTGAGCCACTGAACTGAAATGAAAAGAACTATACTTTGTAAGTCTCCTCATCAACAAGAAAAACCCTAATATAACAAAGATATTTATTTAACTTCTGATTAAGAGCTGCTTCTTAATTAAGAATTTGACTATATGCAATTCTGAGTAGAAAAGTGGGAGTGTAAAGATATTTTCAGGTCTCCCTAACCAGCCATTTAACTTTCCTGCAACTCTCCCACATCAAAATTCCAATCTATGCTAAGTATATTTTCTTTCAGTTAATGTTGTTCTTTTAATTTTTCTAAAGTTTACTAGAGAAGAAACTTGCTTCAATAAAGTACAGACTTCATTATTTCAATCTAACTGGGGGAAAGATTCAATTCTAAATTAGTGAAAATTCTCAAGGCTATTAAGAACACATACATACAGAGGTTAATTCCAACCAGGAGGCTAACATTGATTTACTTAAAAAAAAAAAAAGCCATCTCAATAAAATGACTTCTAATTAATGTTATCAATTCTTTGCAGAATAATAAAATTCCTGCCCTAGGCAGAAGACTCCATTAGAGTATTAGATTACTTCTACCCAGAGCCAAGACTACGTTGAAGCCAGTGAGGCAAATGCCTCAGACACAGTAAAACCCTTCAGTAATCAAATTAAATATTTTAATGCAATATTTTTGTAAAAAATCAAACTCTTGGAAAAATAATTCATTAATCCATGGTTAATTTAAAAATAAAGACAGAATCAGTATGACTAATTTTTCTCTTTTGCCTCAGGCTCCAACATGAATCTGCAAGGCACTGCTTCTAACTTCAAATTATATCATATTCTTAAAAGTGTTTGACAGTAAGGGTAAGTAGTTCCCTAGCAAGTAAAGAAAATAAAATCTGACTATTCTTACTTAATCACCATGTGCACCAGGCATTGTGCTAAATTATTCAAATAAACTATATGCTTATTCTCATTTCATCCTCATATATCTTAAGGCATATACTATTATCATCCCCATTTTCCATAAAGAAACTGACTCTGTACTCATACTGCACTATACTATTTCTCAATATAGTAGGATATACTCATCTCAAAATTCAAACATCAATAGGTCTTTACTACATAGGGTTTACAGAGACAAACAACTGATGGGAGCTCAGGACAAAATACGGTACTCGGAACACTTCGTCTTTTAAACTAAAGGAATTTGAGAAACTAGCAGAAGCAAGAAGGTCACTCTGATCTCTATGCCTTTCCCCCTGAAACAGGTCATAAACATGTTTCTGTGAAAGGTGTCCTCTTTATACTAGAGGGTATCTCTAAAGACGAAGGGAGAGAAATTCTAATGAACAGGGCCTGCTAAATCTCGTTTATTACATTTACTCTCTGATCTATTGTATTTCTACACAACAGTCTACTTCATCAAACATCACATAAAAATACTCGTTTAACTGTTTCTTTGGGTCTTCCTTTCCTTTCAAAGGCTCCCTGTGTCCTTTAATACTTAACAAATGTATACATTTTTCTCCTGTTAATCTGTCTCTGTCAGTTAAATTTTCAGACCCAGCCAGGAACCCTAACAGAGGGAAGGGAAAATTTTTCCTCCCTTACACTAATAATGTCAAACAGCAAATGTTTCTATCTAAAATTTCTGTGTCATGGGGATGTAATATACAGCATGGTGACTACAGCTAATAATACTGTATCGCATATTTGAAAACTGCTAAGACAGTAGATTAAAAGCTCTTGTCATACACACACATACACACACACAAATTGCTTCTGTGACACTCATCTCACATGCAAGTAAAAGTAATGCTCAAAATTTTCCAAGCCAGACTTCAGCAATACGTGAACCGTGAACTCCCTGATGTTCAAGCTGGTTTGAGAAAAGGCAGAGGAACCAGAGATCAAATTGCCAACATCCACTGATCATGGAAAAAGCAAGAGAGTTCCAGAAAAACATCTATTTCTGCTTTATTGACTATGCCAAAGCCTTTGACTGTGTGGATCACAATAAACTGTGGGAAATTCTGAAAGAGATGGGAATACCAGACCACCTGACCTGCCTCTTAAGAAATCTGTATGCAGGTCAGGAAGCAACAGGTAGAGCTGGACATGGAACAACAGACTGGTTCCAAATAGGAAAAGGAGTCCGTCAAGGCTGTATATTGTCACCCTGCTTATTTAACTTACATGCAGAGCACATCGTGAGAAACGCTGGACTGGAAGAAGCACAAGCTGGAATCAAGATTGCCAGGAGAAATATCAATAACCTCAGATATGCAGATGACACCACCCTTACGGCAGAAAGTGAAGAGGAGCTAAAAAGCCTCTTGATGAAAGTGAAAGAGGAGAGTGAAAAAGTTGGCTTAAAGCCCAACATTCAGAAAACGAAGATCATGGCATCCAGTCCCATCACTTCATGGGAAATAGATGGGGAAACAGTAGGAACAGAGTCAGACTTTATTTTTTTGGGCTCCAAAATCACTGCAGATGGTGACTGCAGCCATGAAATTAAAAGACGCTTCTCCTTGGAAGAAAAGTTATGACCAACCTAGATAGCATATTCAAAAGCAGAGACATTACTTTGCCGACTAAGGTCCATCTAGTCAAGGCTATGGTTTTTCCTGTGGTCATGTATGGATGTGAGAGTTGGACTGTGAAGAAGGCTGAGCGCTGAAGAATTGATGCTTTTGAACTGTGGTGTTGGAGAAGACTCTTGAGAGTCCCTTGGACTACAAGGAGATCCAACCAGTCCATTCTGAAGGAGATCAACCCTGGGATTTCTTTGGAAGGAATGATGCTAAAACTGAAGCTCCAGTATTTTCGCCACCTCATGTGAAGAGTTGACTCATTGGAAAAGACCCTGATGCTGGGAGGGATTGGGGGCAGGAGGAGAAGGGGACGACCGAGGATGAGATGGCTGGATGGCATCACGGACTCAATGGACTTGAGTCTGAGTGAACTCCGCGAGTTGGTGATGGACAGGGAAGCCCGGCGTGCTGCGATTCATGAGGTCGCAAAGAATCGGACATGACTGAGCGACTGAACTGAACTGATGGTGATGGCTGGTTGCTAGACATATTGTAAGGATCATTTTCCAACATATACAAATACTAATCATTATGTCATATACTTGAAACTAATGTAATGATATATATAAATTA
Source organism: Aepyceros melampus (assembly GCA_006408695.1). Lineage (NCBI taxonomy): Eukaryota > Metazoa > Chordata > Mammalia > Artiodactyla > Bovidae > Aepyceros > Aepyceros melampus. The sequence continues at coordinate 180,413 of SJXQ01010408.1, forward strand.
TACCTCAATAAAAGACAAAAAATTACTTTGTCAATAAAGTTTACTGAATATGCTTAACCTCTCTTTATATGAAGGTGCATTTTACTCAAAATAAGCAGTTTTACTGATATTTAGTCACTAAAGGGGAATTTAGCTCATACTTGTATGTTTAATGAGATAATGAAAAAAAGATTCTAAAAATGAATATACACTTTCTTTTTCAGCTGATAATGACTTAGAGGGACACTTAAGACAAATGGGAAAAAACTATCTGCTTTGCCCAATATGGTAGACAGAGTGGCATTTTAACCTGAAAATTCAAATTAAAACAAACAAAATTTTAAATCTAGTTTCTCAGTCACACTGACTATATTGTAAACAGTACTCACAGGTGGCTAATGGAACATACTGAGTAAGAAAAGATAAGGAACATCACTGCAGAGACAGCACTAATATTAATACTTCAAACTATTACTCTGGTTCATATTATAACTACAATATGCTTATATTTATATATGATAGTATTCAATAATTTGCAAAATATGGCCTAAAAAAATCCATTTTCCAGAAATCATAATGGATTTGAAAGCATAACTCCCAGCTGAGAATAATGGACATGACACGCTATTACCAAAGACAATGATTTAAGAGTGTGGGGATTTACCTGGTGGTCCAGTGCTTAAGACGCCACACTCCTAGTAAAGAGAGCCTAGGTTCAAGCCTCGGTCTGGATATTAAGATCTTATGTGCTACACAGAGTTGTCAGAAAAAAAGAATAGTATGTTTATTTTAGTATATTATTTAAATCATATGTGCTGGGCACTTGAGGTAGACAGCAATTTACAGGGCAGAATAATTGCTAATGGAAGTAAAATGACCTCTAAAACATTTCTGTAGTCCTAATCACACTGCAGAACTTCTCAGAAAAGAATGTGAATTCAGAAAAAAAAATTAGATAGCTTAGCTCTAGGAAACTGCAAAGAGTTTATATCTCAAATGAAAACTTTCAGAATTAAAAAAAAAAAAAAAAACAGAAAACAACTTCTTGTGGACAGAAGCAGTGAAAAGAACAATTGAGACCTCTGAATAAATCCAGTGGTCCTTGAACAAATACAAAAATGGATCCTAATTTAGCAGACTAAAACTGCTGATTGATAAGAAAGGAGGGGGACCTTAATGAGGTCAGAGGAGGAAAACACCACATGAGAGAGAAATGAGTAACCAAATCCAAAGAGATCCTCCCTTACACAATACTGCAAGGAAGTAAAGCACAGGGAGAAAGACTGATCTGACCTGAACAGGAAGTGATCCACATGGGGACTGTTCATTAAAATTTTAGTGTTGTGATTTAAGAGCCACTTTATAAATCAGGCTTAAAACGGCAGATACAAAAACAGTGGAGGAAGAGGTGCCAACCAAATAAAAGCATAATAATAATGCAAACACTTTCTAATAAAAGAAATTAAAACTACTTACCACTGGGTTGAATTTATCTCCCTGATGTTTCTTAATTGAGCCAACATTCTATGAAAAACAAAAAAAGAAACAAAATTAACAATAAAAATAATCTTTATGACTTTAAGGAACATCTCTTCCAATTTCTTATCAAAATCTAAATTAAAATCCTCTATAATTCAGTCACATAAACTCACACACACAAAATCGCTAATTTCTCAATAGTCACTGGATTTATTGGTCATAACACATTTGTAGACTATTGAGAGCCCTCACCTATATTAAGCAGCAGATACTACTCTATCTACCATTAAAATCCCATTATTTGAGCTTGAGAAATAATAAGTTTTGCCAAGCAAATAAACTCTAATCACCAATTATATTTATTTTTTTTTACTAATTATATTTAAAATTAAGTAGTTTTTGATGGTTCTTTGTGGCAAACACTGTTAGCTGCTTATCAGTCTTTTCTTTCTTTTCAGAAGTTTCTTTTATTCAAGGTGGTAATAGACCTAGCTAAATACCCACTTTTAGCTTTCCAAGAAGGGTGGACAGGTGACAGATGACACAGTTAAGCTCAATGACACACACTTAGAAGTCTACTTTGGGGGTAGAATGGTAGTGGATTCTGGAAAAACATCTGTTTCCTTATCTAGTGATGGGTGTGAACATGATGACTATGAATCAACAAACATGAGGATTAAAAGCCTACCAATAAGGCTGACAAAACAGAAAGACAAAGCAAGCTGGGGTCTCGTAACAGCACTGCTGAGTAGCTGAGCCAATGCTAACCACAGAACTATCTGGATTTCTTGGTGTATAAGAAAACCAAATCCTCTATTTGCTTAAACCACTGCTAGGTTTTCTGTACCTGAAACCAACACATTCCAAAATAGGACAGCCCCAAACCCAAAACAGCAGCATTAATTAAAAGTACATACATCATGAATAATCTTTTTCTTAAAAGCTCAGTGATATTAATAAATGTGTTTCAAATTTTAAAGGTTCACTCTTATAGACTATTTGTCTTTATAAAAAATTGTTTCGGACTGCTGAGTTACCTTTCTCTACAAATTCTACACATAGCACATACCATAAAAATACCTTCTGTGTATAACAAGCAAAGATGGCCACTTATTTTGTCACTCAACATACTCCCACATACATGGTAGTGTGATAAAATGGAACTGACAATGAACTGATGGAATATGGCTACAGAAGAAAAGTTTGTGTTTAGAGACTTTCGTTTGAAATACCTGAAAGCTGTCCTAGTGGGATCCTATGTAGACAGTTGCATGAGTATTCAGAAATGTGGAAAGAAATCCAAACTGAGACTGTAAGTTTGGAAGTTATCTGTTTAGAGATATTTAAAGTAATGAAATTAGGAACTTCCTTGGTGGTCCAATGGTTAAGAATCTGCCTTTCAACGCAGGGGACACATATTCAACCCCTGGTCAGGGAACTAAGATCAAACATGCCATTGAGTAACTAAGCCCACATGCTCTGAAGCCCACAGATTCTGAGTGCCGCAACGAAGACCTGACACAGCCAAATAAGTAAATAAATATTAAAAATAAACAAAGTGATGAAATTACATGAAAGAATCAAGGGCATCAATGTGGACAGAAGAGTACAGGTTCAAAAAGAAAGGAATGAAGGAAGAAAACAAATTCAGTGGTTGAGCCCTGAGATACTATAAATATAGAGGTCATAAAGAAAAGAAGAGAACCAGCAAAGGACACTGAAGAGAGGCAGTGAGTCAAGAGAAAGCACCCCTCATTCGCCCAAAGTATGATATTCTAAAAGCTAAATGGAAAAAATTATTTCAAGGAGGAAGTTATCAGCTATGTTAATAAGAACTTTAATTGCCACTGTTTAATAAGGTAAAGGTCACTGATTATCTTACTGAGGAGTAATAGAGACAAAATGCTGTTTGTAGGGGAGTCAAGAAATAGAAGAAGGATAACATTATAGCAAATACAGACAACCCAGGTAGTTTAGCTATAAAGGACACGGAAAAATACAGGAGGAGTGAGACTAGATGGTGAGTCAAGACTCACAATAGTGGATGTGCAGGGAATAGTCTAGTAAGAGAAAGACAGATTTTTATAAACAGATTTGGAAAACCATTCATAGACCACCCCAACAAAGTTTCCAGCCAGTTAAAAGAAAAAGGTTGCTCGTGTACCCAAAAGAAACCTTGGGTGCCACGGTACAGCTTAGGGTTATTTTTCAAAACTACAGATTACTGTATGTTCTCCCTTACAGATTCTGATTTAGAAGATTAGCAATAACTCAAGATTCTTTATCATAAAGAAAATGCTGATATGATTTTTTTTTCTAACAGTTTCAACAATAATCCACAGTCATCTATACTCAAACTACCATCTTTCCCCCTTCCCATTCTTTTTTGATAAACTCTTATTTGGGAAATATTTATAACTGAAAAGTGAAATCACTATAAAAGTTTTTTAAAATATAGTATGTATACTTCCCTATGGATCTGAAGAGATCACAAGTTATACTTGGCTAGATTTAAGAGAAATCTTATGTTGGAATGATCTTTCTAAATAAGAGTTCAGAAGTTAAAATGCACAACAAAGGCTCCTCAGGCATGCCCATAGCTATTAGATGGTGTTTGCTGCTGCTGCTGCTAAGTCGCTTTAATCGTGTCCGACTGTGCGACCCCATAGACACCAGCCCACCAGGCTCCCCCGCCGCTGGGATTCTCCAGGCAAGAACACTGGAGTGCGTTGCCATTTCCTTCTCCAATGCATGAAAGTGAAAAGTGAAAGTGAAGTCGCTCAGTCGTGTCCGACTAGTAGCGACCCCATGGACTGCAGCCTAGCAGGCTCCCCCGTCCATGGGATTTTCCAGGCAAGAGTACTGGAGTGGGGTGCCATTGCCTTCTCCGAGATAGTGTTTAGTTGTTCTGAAAGATTTTAGTTTAATTATGGCTATCATACTTGCTAATCTGTATTTGATACAATCTATGCTTAGTTCTGAGGAACTTTATGGACATTATTAACCCATTACTGTAAGTACATGCTAGTAAACAACGAAAATTGTTATACGTAAAAGAATAAGAAAAGGTAAGAAACTTATGTAATGAAAGAAAAAAATACTGTAAAGGGCACTTAATCCTGAAGGACGAAAACAACTGCATGTATAAAATGCACTATGTCTTACAACACATACAGCAAGAGATGAGGAAAGAAGGCTGCTAAAATAGCTACATGTCACACTCTCAAGGTCAGCATTGCTGTCTGACCCCTGCTCAGTTCAGTTTAGTTCAGTCATGTCTGACTCTTTGCGACCCCATGAATCGCAGCATGCCAGGACTCCCTGTCCATCACCAACTCCTGCGGCTTGCTCAAACTCATGTCCATCGAGTCGGTGATGCCATCCAGCCATCTCATCCTCTGTCGTCCCCTTCTCCTTCTGCCCCTGATCCCTCCCAGCATCAGAGTCTTTCCCAATGAGTCAGCTCTTCGCACGAGGTGGCCAAAGTATTGCAGTTTCAGCTTCAGCATCAGTCCTTCCAATGAACATCCAGGACAGATCTCCTTTAGGATGGACTGGTTGGAGCTCCCTGCAGTCCAAAGAACTCTCAAGAGTCTTCTCGAACACCACACTTCAAAAGCATCAATTCTTCGGCACTCAGCTTTCTTCACAGTCCCACTCTCACATCCATACATGGCCACTGGAAAAACCATAGCCTTGACTAGATGGACCTTTGTAGGCAAACTAATGTCTTTGCTTTTTAACATGCTATCTAGGTTGGTCTTAACTTTCCTTCCAAGAAGTAAATGTCTTTTAATTTCATGGCTGCAAACACCATCTGCAGTGATTTTGGAGCCCCCCAAAATAAAGTCTGACACTGTTTCCACTGTTTTCCCATCTATTTCCCAGGAAGTGATGGGACCAGATGCCATGATCTTAGTTTTCTGAATGCTGAGTAGAAAGTTTCGTCTTGCCAGCAACATTAACCAAACTTTTATAACAAACAATGGTTAGCATATATATGTTAAAAAAAATCTTAATGTGGAACAAAGCAGTGACATACATATTGAAGTTATAAGGCGTTCCCACATTTGCAGAAATTTCCACTTTTATGTTTTTACATAATTTACATAATAAAATAGACCTTTAGAGTATAGTTTGGCAAATGCAGACATCCATATAACCAACAGCAATCAAGATATAAAATCTTTCCTTCACCCAAGAAAATTCCCATGTGCCACTTTCCAGTCAATACCCTCATCAAACAATCTGTCATAGATAAGAGTGCTCTGACATTTGTGTACAAGTATTATGAGAATGTAGGCTTCAGTTCTTACAGGTAAATAAAGGGTAGTGAAACTGCCAGATCACAGTTCATAAAGAAAGCTAAGCACCAAAGAATTGATGCTTTTGAACTACGGTGTTGGAGAAGACTTGAGAATCCCTTGGACTGCAAGGAGATCAAACCAGTCAATCCTAAAGGAAATCAATGCTGAATATTCATTGGAAGGACTGACGCTGAAGCTCAAGTTCCAATACTTTGGCCACCTGATGCAAAGAACTGACTCTACAAAAGATCCTGATGCTGGCAAAGATTGAAGGTAGGAGGAGAAGAGGATGACAGAGGATGAGATGGTTGGATGGCATCACCGACTCGATGGACATGAGTTTGAGCAAGTTCCAGGAGTTGGTGATGGACAGGGAGGCCTGGTGTGCTACAGTCCATGGGGTTGTAAAGAGTGGGACACAACTGAGTGACTGAACTGAACTGAGTCTATAAGCATGTTTAATTTTATTCTTAAAAAATAAACAAATCATTTTACAAAGTAGTTTTATCACTTACCACTCCCAGAGTTCCAATTAAATCCTCACCAACACTTGATATTCTCAGTTTTTCTTAAACTTAACCTATGTAGAAGGTGCAGATCAGTATCTCACTGTATTTTTGCTTTGCATTTCTCTAATTACAAAATGGCATAGCAGAGCCTTATCTGTACTTGGACCTCAGCTAGATAATAAAGATATTGGACTTAAGTCTGACATAACACTCTAGTGAGAAGAGTGATAAGATTTTGTAATGGGAAGAATGCATATTACTGTGCAAGAAGATGCACTATATAAGAAAATAATTCTCCATGAGCATCTCACATTTCTGCATAGCCTGGGTTCTCTGAGCAATGTCATTTACAGCCAATTTAAGATGTTTATATAAGGATACATTCCAGATAATAACACTTAGCAACAGAGATTGTTGTTCATTGTTTAGTTGTTAAATCATGTCCAACCCTTTGTGACCCCATGGACTGCAGGACGGCAGCACACCTTCTCTGTCCTTCACTATCTCCTGGAGTTTGCCCAAATCCATGTCCATTGAGTTGGTGATGCTATCTAATCATCTCATCCTCTACCGCCAGAGAAGATTTGTTTAAATTCCAGAGTAAAGATAAGGTTTCTATCTCTCTCTCTCCTGAGAAGAGGACATGTCATGAGTGGTCCTCCGTGTGGTCAGGTTTCCTAATTCAGGGTTCCCTTCTTCAGTGTACACTACTACCTGTGCAGGTCCCATCTGACCCTCACTGTGAAGCCTATGAAGATTCAGGCTCAAGTAACCAACACAAGTACTGCCCTGGTGGCTGCTTGCTTTCCAGGGAGTAATAAACCCTTTCTTTGTCTCTGGTTTGTGTTTTCTGGCAAGTTAACACAGTAGCTTTTAAATAGAGTAAAATCTCAGCCCCTTGACCCGAGATCTAACCACTATGAATTAAGAAACATGGCCACAATGTCTTTAACCACCAAGATTAAGAGATCCAGAGTCTACTTCCCCACTCCTTGAAACTGGGCTGACTGGAGGAGGAAATGGCAACCCACTCCAGTATTTCTGCCTGGGAAATCCCATGGACAGAGGAGCCTGGCAGGCTACAGTCCCATGGGGTCACAAGAGAGTTAGAAATGACTTGGTGACTAAACAACGACTTGCTTATACCAACTCAACATGGCAGAGGTTAAGCAAACAACAGCGCCCCTGCCTCAAGATTTACTACTACTGCTTTTACCCTCTTTGAATGCAGCTATGAGGACATGATGCCATAAAGAAGCCAGGATAAAAGACCACATGCTGATTTACAAGTTCAAGAGTTATATAAATTGCTCTAAACGTTAAGTTTACCAATTATACTGATTTTTTTCCAATGAGAAAATTTTACAATTTGTTCATTTACATGGGACATTTTACATTTCACTCATTTCCGTTTTCTCTATATTTTCTGCCTTTTTATTCGTTTGGAATTTGTCTTTTTCTCTTAGGCTAAAACTTATTAAGTAATTGATTCTAATATTTTCTTCTCCAAGATTTAAAGCTATAAATTCTGAAGTTGACTTCATAAATTTTGATACGTTGTCTTTCCATTGTTTAAAATGTTCTTTTTCCATTTGATTTATTCTTTTAATGATGAGTTATTCAGGATCACCTTAATTTTAAAACATTCAGATTGGGAATTCTCTTGACAGTTCAGTGGTTAGGACTCTGAGCTTCCACTGCCAAGTGCCTGGGGTTCAACCCTTGGCCGGGAAACTAAGATCCTGCAAGCTTCATGGTATGGCTAAAAACAACAAAAACCACCACCATTCAGGGATCTCCTAATTCCATCACTTCACAGCAAATAGATAGGGAAACAATGGAAAAAATGAGAGACAATTTTGGGGGGGCTCCCAAATCACCACAGATGGTGACTGTAGCCATGAAATTAAGAGACTCTTGCTCTTTGGAAGAAATGCTATGACTAACCTAGACAGACTATTAAAAAGCAGAGATATTGCTCTGCCAACAAAGGTCCGTCAAGTCAAAGCTACGGTTTTTCCAGTAGTCATATATGGATGTGAGAGCTGGACTATAAAGAAAAAGAAAGCTGAGTGCCAAAGAATTGATGCTTTTGAACTGTGCTATTGGAGAAGACTCCTGAGAGTCCCTTTGACAGCAACGGGATCAAACCAGTCAATCCTAAAGCAAATCAGTCCTGAATACTCTTTGGAAGGACTGACGGTGAAGCTGAAAACGCCAATACTTTGGCCACCTGATGCAAAGAACTGACTCCTTGGAAAAGACCCTGAAAGAAAGACTGAAGCGTGAGAAGGGGACAACAGAGCATGAGATGGTTGGATGGCATCACCAGCTCGATGGACATGAGTTTGAGTAACCTTCAGAAGTTGGTGATAGACAGGGAGGCCTGGCATACTGCAATCCATGGGGGTCACAAAGAGTTGGACACAACTGAGCAACTGAACTGAACTCTCATTTGTTACTGATTTCTAACTTAATTTCACTGTAGTCAAAGAAAATATTACAATTTCAACTCTTCCACAGTATGTTAAAGTTCTGATATTTTCACATGACATCTACCTTGGTTTTTCATGTATATTTAAATGTCACATTTTGCATCTCTTGGGCTTAGTATTCAAAAAAAGTCAGGTGAAACTGATTGACAGTGGTGTTCAAATCTTCCACACCCTTCCTAATTTATGGTATTCTTTTTCTACTAATTACTGAAAAGTACTGAAATACCTAAGTATAAATGTCTGTTTCTCCTTTTATTTCTATCAAATTTTATTTCATGTCTGAATATCTTGTAAATATACATTTAGGGTTCTTATATCTTCTTGATAAATGGATCCTTTTATCATTATAAAATGTCCTTTTACTCCAGTAATAATCCTTGTTTTGAAGTATATTTTACTATAACAACTTTCTTTTGATAAGTGTTAGCATACCTTTTTCCACTGTTGCTTTTAACCAAATTTGTCTTTAAATCGCCCATTTGTACAAAGCATATAGTTGGTTCTCGCTATTTTATCCAACCTGACAATTTCTATGTTTCGATGCTTGGCTTAGACAATTTGTATTTAATATAATTACTTGTATAATTTAAGTTTATTGCATTACTATTTATTTTTAACTTGTTCTTTGTTCCTGTTTTTCTGCCTCCAAATATAGTTATTTTCCTATATGATCTCATTGTGTGGAATTTTAAGTCATACACACACATGTATTTTGCCTGCTCTACGAATGTACAGCACATAAATTTTTAATTCATCATAGTCCACCTTCTAATAATACTATACTATTCTAATTATGTATGTAATTTATAACAATGCAAGAGTATAATTTATTTGTTTATACTCTCATATTTCATGCTATGGTCATAAATTTTACTTCTATATATTATAAATCCCAGGGCTTCCCAGGTGGTACAGTGGTAAAGAATGTGCCTGTCAACCCAGGAGACATAGAGTAGGAAATGGCAACCGACTCCAGTATTGCTGCCTGGAAAATTTCATGTCAGATAAGTCTGTCAGGCTGCAGTCCATGGGGTCTCAAAGAGTTGGGAACACCTGAGTGTGCACACATGCACACACACACACATATTCACTGTCATTTATATAAATTTGAAGACCAGAAAATAGACTTCCATATTTATTCACACTTTCACCATTTCTTATAGTCTATTTCTTATAACAGATTTGCTATCAAGTCCATTTGAACAGTGTTTTTAAAGACACTGCATTTTTTAGTTCTAGAATTTGCATTTGGTATTTTTTCAAAGTTCCCATCACTCTCCTGAAATACTCAATCCCTCACATGTTATCCTGCTTTAAAATCACTGTCTCCTAACTCATTGACTCCTAACTCTGGGTCATCTAAGAAGTCTGTTAACTGTTTTCTCTTAATTATATCATATTTTCCTATTTCTTTTTATGTTTCATAATTTTTCATAGTATTCTAGATCCTTTCTATAAAATGATGGTTGAGAAATGAGTGCAAAACTGTTCTGTAGAGTTTTATTTATTTCTCAGAGAATCTATGCTCTTCTCTCAATTAGGATGCATGCTCAATCAGTCGCTCAGTCATGTCAGACTCTTTGCAACCCCACAGACTGCAGCCCGCCACGCTCCTCTGCCCATGGAATTTGCCAGGCAAGAATGCTAGAGTGCGTTACCATTTCCTATTCGTGTGTCTCCTGTACTGGCAGGCAGATTCTTTACCACTAAGCTACATGGGAAACCATTAGTTAGAATGAGTCACGGATAATTCAGATTTCTAGCAGATTCAATTTGAGCTGAAACTGGCTGCAGCTTTCAGACTGCAGCTTCAGTCACTCAGTCGTGTCCGATCTCTGCAACCCCATGGACTGCAGCACACCAGGCTTCCCTGTCCATCACCAACTCCCGGAGCTTACTCAAAATCATGTCCATTGAGTCGGTGATGCCATCCAACCATCTCATCCTCTATCATCCCCTTCTGACTTCAATCAGAGTGAATTTTTCTGTGATGAATTCAATCCCCAACTTCTCATCCTCAACCACAGTCATATCTTTTTGATCTTGTCAAAATCTGAGATAGGAAGAAATTGGGCTTTAGTTCTACATATTTTGGGTTTGGTTTACCTTTAGATTCAACTCCAGCAGTGTCCCATAATTCAAGAACCATTAGAATTTGCAGATCTATACATTTCTTTAGGATTTTCAACCCCTCCTGTACTCCTCTTTATGGCAAAATTCAAGGTAGATAAAATTATCAGGCTTTATGATTTAATTTTGCTTTGAGGCTTTGTCAGATACCCACCCTTTCCCAAAAGCCCCCAGTGTCTCTTGAAGATTGGATGGTTTATCTCAGCCCTTCAGTCTTTCCCTTTACGGCATGTCATGCTTCATCCTATACTGAAACCAGGCTGGGAAACTGCCACACTCTTGACGCACTGATGAGAAGTTCACGTATCTCTGGAAATCAGTTCACCAAGGCTTCCTTGATTCCACTGGTTTTTTGCTACCTCTAATTTTTTTTTAATGCAATTTTTACTCTTTACAGGTTTTTCTTATTCTTACCAGGGGACCAGAAAGTTTTTGTGTGCTCCCATATGTGGAGAAGGCAAGGGCACCCTACTCCAGTACTTTTGCCTGGAAAATCCCATGGGTGGAGGAGCCTGATAGGCTGCAGCCCATGGGTCTCTAAGAGTCCGACACTGAAGTGACTTAGTAGTAGTAGCATACGCTAATTCCCATGACAGACTGAACAACAATATGCTAACTAGAAGCAGAAAAGGAGATGGCCAGTGTAGATAAAATAGTTCTGCTTATAGATAAGACACTCCCATGGAAGAGATTCGGTCTGTTTCATCCTTTTGTGAAACAAATTTGTAAAGGTAGAAGAAAAATCTTCAAAATTCTCCTCTATCTCAGTTTAGAAGGAATTACAATTTACGAAACAAAAAGAGGGCCTAATTATTCTTATAGAAAGGTCTTCATTTCACAATTAGAAATAAGACTACAAATGCAAACATCCCAGACAGAATTGATTTAGTTAACTCTGAAAATCTAACATCAGATCATTCTAAAATCAGAGGGAGGAAATAGAGGGAGGTTTTAGTATGGCTCAGAACCAAACTTAGAGAAGGTGAAAACTGTGCCAAAAAAAGGAATACTGAAGGTCTGTGAGTAAATTTCAACTTTTATAACACACAGTTGGTTCTTTCAACAGGTCAATAAACGCTGTGCAGAGAGACAGTGTAGAAATATGCACCACACACATATTCACAATGATGTTGCACTCAATGTGATAAATTAAATCTTGGCATTATTTCAAACCTACAAATACTTTCTCATATAGCCTTGACCAGATTCTAAACTATTCCCAAACACAATCCTGTGGCAGGACTAACTTCCTTGTACATATTCTCTTATTTCTCTTTACTTCCTGGTATTCATCTCTACGCCAGAGTAAATTCCAATCTTCTTAGAGTCTGCTAATGACTTACAACAATTTATTTTCCTTTGCAAACTCATTACACATGATTTGTAAGCCTTGACGGGAATAGAAAAAGATGGTCAAATAAACAAAGAGAATGTTAATTCTCTGACATATCCTAAGAATCAACGGATTTTGACTACACACAGCAATATGAGACACTGAGTAGGTGTATTTTCCCTCTCATCTTAAAAAGGATCTCTTCTGAAGATATCTCTCCAGTTATCATCCCATTTCTCTGATCTCCTTTACAACAAAATTCCAAACAAGTTGTCTATATACACTCGAACCAATTATTTCATCAACTTTTCTCAAACTCACTCGAATCACACATTTGTACCCCATCACTTCAATGGAAACTGTTCTTCCTAGGTCATTAATGGCCTCAGTTCAATTCAGTTGCTCAGTCATGAATGCAGCACGCCAGGCCTTCCTGTCCATCACCATCTCCCAGAGTCCATCCAAACCCATCTCCATTGAGAAGGCGATGCCATCCAACCATCTCATCCTCTGTTGTCCCCTTCTCCTCCTGCCCTCAATCTTTCCCAGCATCAGGGTCTTTTCAAATGAGTCAGCTCTTCGCACAAGGTGGCCAAAGTACTGGAGTTTCAGCTTTAGCATTGTTCCTTCCAAAGAAATCCCAGGGCTGATCTCCTTCAGAATGGACTGGTTGGATATTCTTGCAGTCCAAGGGACTCGCAAGAGTCTTCTGCAACACCACAGTTCAAAAGCATCAATTCTTCGGCACTCAGCTTTCTTCACAGTCCAACTCACATCCATACATGACCACTGGAAAAACCACAGCCTTGACTAAATGGACCTTAGTCGGCAAAGTAATATCTCTGCTTTTCAATATGCTATCTAGGTTGATCATAACTTTTCTTCCAAGGAGTAAGCATCTTTTAATTTCATGGCTGCAATCACCAACTGCAGTGATTTTCGAGCCCAGAAAAATAAAGTCAGCCACTGTTTCCCCATCTATTTGCCATGAAGTGATGGGACCAGATGCCATGATCTTCATTTTCTGAATGTTGAGCTTTAAGCCAACTTCTTCACTCTCCTCTTTTACTTTCATCAAGAGGCTCTTTGGTTCTTCACTTTCTGCCATAAGCGTGGTGTCATCTGTATATGTGAAGTTACTGATATTTCTCCTGGCAATCTTGATTCCAGCTTGTGCTTCCTCCAGCCCAGCATTTCTCATGATGTACTCTGCATATAAGTTAAATAAGCAGGGTGACAATATACACCTTTTCCTATTTGGAACCAGTCTGTTGTTCCATGTCCAGTTCTAACTGTCTAACTGTTGCTTCTTGACCTGCGTATAGGTTTCTCAAGAGGCAGGTCAGGTGGTCTGTTCTGATCTGTTGTGTTTCTGAATTTTCCACAGTTTATTATTGTGATCCACACAGTCAAAGGCTTTGGCATAGTCAATAAAGAGAAATAGATGTTTTTCTGTAGATGTGTTTATTGTTTTTTGTGTGTGTGCAATAAAAATTAATGGTCTACCTATTGCCAAATCCAACAGACAACTCTAAGCTCATCTCTCACTTGACTTAATAGTAGCATTACTTCCCACTACTTCAGGTATTTTCTTCACTTAGCTTCCAAGATATGACATCCTCCTGATTTTGTTCCTACACCACTGGCCACACCACAGTATCCTTCGATAATTACTCTGCTTTATATCAGTCTCAACACATTACAGTGATTGAGAATGCAGATATTAGCCCTCTTCTCTATCTATACACATACTCTTGTTGATGATCCAGCTTCAAATGTTGAAATATTACCAAGTCTTTCAATACTAAGCACTCTGATGATATCTGTCTTAGTTTGGGTTCTCTCAAAAACAAGGGCTAAGATAAAGATTTGAATGCAGATAGTCCATCTAAGAAATGACCTAAACAACAGTTAGAGTATGTGATAGGGAGGAAAAGCCAATATAAGAAATGGTATATTACTGAAGTCATCCTTAACCTAAGGACCACTGGGGTTCATTCTACTTAAATTCTCTGAGAAGCACATGGGGGTCTCAAAATTGTCTGTCCATAAGATGAGAGGCAAGCTGTTATACATCTGCTCCTGTTTCCTACTGGTTAAGCACTGCTTCTATGGGTGTTAACTTTCCAAAACCACTAGCTCTTGCTCACTTTCTGGTCCAGCTAGCCTCCCACAGCACAGAAATCACTGTTGTTCACTTTCACTAAAAATACAAACAACAAAAGGTAACAATGGGCAAAGGATTTGAAGAAGCATGTCTCCAAAGATATGTTAATGGCCAATATGCACGTGGAAAGATGATCCACATCATTAGTCATTAGGGAAACAGAAATTAAAACCACAAAGAGATTAAAATTTTACACCAACTAGGGATAGCTTAATAAAAAAGCCAGGTATCAGGACTGATGTGGAGAAATTAAAACCCTCATACATCACTGATGTAAATGTAAATTACTGCGTCACGTCTGAAAAACAATTTGGCAATTCTTCCAAAAAGTTAAACATAGTTACCATCCCCACCCCACCCCCCATTCAGAGGCCAATCTAGGCCTCCAGTGAAACTGAAACTGAAGTCGCTTAGTCATGTCCGACTCTTTGCAACCCCGTGGACTGTAGCCCACCCAGCTCCTCTGCCCATGGGATTCTCCAGGCAAGAATACTGGAGTGGGTTGCCATTTCCTTCTCCAGGGGATCTTCCCAACCCAGGGATCGAACCCAGTTCTCCCACGTTGCAGGCAGACGCTTTAACCTCTAAGCCACCATGGAAGTCCCCATATAACCCATCAATTCCTGGGTATTTAATCAAGAGGACCGAAAACATCTGCTTTCAGAAAACCTTATAACTAATGTTCATAACAGTATTATTCATAGTGGACAAAAAAGTGGAAATAATCTAATATACATCAACAATGAATGTTTTATATTTAAGCAAAATGTTTTATATTCATACAATGAAATATGTATTATTCAGCTATTATACAAAGAGATGAACTACTGATACATGATACAACATGGATGAACCTTGGAAACATGCCATGGTAAAGAAGCCAGATACAAAAGGCCATATATTTTGTAATTCCATTTTTATGAACTGTTTCAAACAGGCAAATTAATAGAAACAGAAACCAGATTTGTGGTTCCAGGTCTAGGGGGCAAAGGAAAACAGGAGTGACTGCTAATATGTATGGGGCTTGGGGCAGTGATGAGATTTTTTGGAATTAGATGATGATGGCTGCAGGACCTTGCAAATGTACCAAAAATTACTGGAGTGTACACTTTATAAACAGGTGAACTTTATCATTTATTATTTGGGCTTCTCCAGTGGCTCAGACAGTAAAGAATCTGCCTGCAGTGCAGGAGACCTAGGTTCAATCCCTGGGTCTGGAACGGACCTTTCTTTCCACAGAAATTTATTTTCCTACCTTCCTTCTCCCTTTAAAAACTTAAGTTACCTCTATGCAACCCCCAACTGAATCCCAATTATAATTTTACTAAGTCAAAGCTTTGCTCAGTACTTTTACCTTACTAATGACTCCTCTTTTCCACCTAATACTTCACTATGCTAATTACCTCTCTGGTTCTTTAAGTGGTGTTTTAAATTGAGTGAAGTGAAATCGCTCAGTCGTGTGTGACTCTTTGCGACCCCATGGACTGTAACCTACTGCACTCCTCCATCCATGGGATTTTCCAGGCAAGAGTACTGGAGTGGGGTGCCACTTCCTTCTCCAGAGGATTTTCCTGACCCAGGGATCGAACCCAAGTCTCCTGCACTGTAGGCAGATGCTTTACTATCTGAGCCACCAGGGAAGTCCATTTTAAATAAAGCTGTCTATAAATAAAATGCTTTTGTGCAATGTGTACATTGCCCTAGAAACAGAGTCAAATCTGTTGAAAAGCGTGACCTGATTTGTGGATCCTTGACTCAAGCGTCATAGTGCTTGAAATTCCATTAGTTATTTATTATATTTTGGACTTTCTCCAAACAATCTCTATTAGAATGCAACCTACTTAGTGAAAACAAGGCCCTAACTTCTTAAGGTAATTTCTTTTTATTCTTTAAGTTCAAGAGAAAAGACGCTTTAGAGAAGGAACCATGAGCAAAGAGCAGAAAAAGACAGAAATCAGCAAACACACACACCTATAAATACACGAGGCCAGTAGGAAATCATTATTTTTCTGTAAAACTAAAGTGTTTAACTTAGCCTGATTATTATTATAACCACCACAAAACTTTCAAAGAAAATCAATCAGTCTTAACACCTTGTAACAGAGGATTTTAATTATTAATATGGTGGCACTAATGGTAAAGAATCTGCCTGCCAATGCAGGAGACCTAAGGTCTTACTTACTTTTGAAAGTACTATTCTACCTATACCTAAATCCTCTTGGGTGTATCTAATATATAATATATGAAATTAGCCTTAGGTTTTCAAACATTACTTTTGAAAATACTGTTTTGTCTTTTAAATATTTGTTTATTTGGCTGTACTAGGTCTTAGCTGAGCATGTGGGATCTGTTTCGAAAAGGGATCAAACCCGGGACCCCATGCATTGGGAGTGCAGAGTCTTAGCCACTGGACCACCAGGGAAGTTCTGAAAATTCTGTTTTAAGTAACAAACTTCTTTAAAATTTTCTGTAGAAAATAAAGTGGGAAAATATTGTTAGAACAGCTAAGACTGCCAGGTTATCTGTGCCAAGTTCATTCACATACTGAATTCTGACATCCCTCCAAATTAGGTATTATATACACATTTAAATATAAACAAAGGTGACAGGACAAATAAGAGGCAAATCTGAAAGCTCCAAGTGTAATAGTGTTTCATTTCATCAATGATTCTCAATGAATGTAAGGACACCTTAGGTCCAAAACTGTCAAGGACAGACATGATAAGGATTACACTTTCAATATTCTTAAGAAAATACTTATAGGCATATGAGTTTGGGAGTCTTTTGCAATAAAACATCATGGCCTAAGGGTAGAAACAATTCTAAAATTTCAATAGAAATATTCTCTATCAAAATGGGTGATGGGGGAAACGACACAGCAGACGCCAGTCGAATAACCTCACAGTTCATAACAACCCTTCCTTTCTCCAGAAAAAGGCAACCACAAATCCATAAAATATTACCTTCACACAATTTAAATAATATGGCCCTTAAGGTGATACAAAGGCACCAGTCTTCTCAACAAATGGTGCCAGGACAATCAATCACATGCAAAGGAGTGAAGCTCAACAGACCTTAGAAGTCACAAAAATTAACCCCAAATGGATCACAGGCCTAAACGTAAAATGTGAAACTAGAAAACTCCTAGAAGATAACATAGAAGAAAACCTATATGACCTTGGATATGGTGATGATTTTTTTCGATACATCAAAGGCACAATCCATGAAAGAAATAATTGATAAGGTGGACTTCCTTAAAATTACAAATCTGCTCTGCAAAAGACAATGTGAAGAGAATGAATGACAAGCAACAGACTGGCAGAAAACAGCTAATCCTTCCTAGTCACAGTTTCTATATTTGAGATTCAACCAACCTTGGATATTTGAAAAAAAAAAAAGAGTCCAGAAAATTTCAAAAAGCAAAACCTGAATTTGCCACAGCTTGGCAACAACTTACGTAACATTTACATTGTACTTACAACTGTTTACACAGTTTTTACATTGTATTAGGTATTATAAGTAACCCAAGATGATTTCACTTTCCAGCACTGGAGAAGGAAATGGCAACCTACTCCAGTGTTCTTGCCTGGAGAATCCCAGGGACGAGGGAGCCTGGTGGGCTGCCGTCTATGGGGTCGCAGAGAGTCGGACATGACTGAAGCGACTTAGCAGCAGCAGCAAGATGATTTAAAGTATACAGGGAGGATATGCCATGGTTACATGCAAATACTGTGCCATTTTACATAAGCGACCTGAGCACCCTCACATTTGGTATCTTGGGGCAAGGGAGGGTTCTGGAACCAAGCCACCGCATATGTGAGTGGGAGGATTGTATTTGCAAAAGACACACCTGATAAAGTACTGTCATCCAAAATACACAAAGAACTCTGAAAATCAAACAGTGAGAAAACAAACAACCCGATTAAAACTTGCCAAAGGTCCTAACACTCTCACATCACAAAAGATATACAGATGAAAAATAAGCATATGAAAAGATGCTCCACATCATAAGTCATCAGGGAAATGCAAATTAAAACGAGAAACCACTGTAAACCTATTTAGAATAGCCAAAGTCTGGAACACTGACAATACCAAATGCTGGTGAGGATGTGAAACTCTCATTCAATACTGGTGGAAATGAAAAACAGTACAGCCGTTGTGGAAGACAGTTTGGTAGTTTCTTATGAGACTCAACATACTCTTACCATACAGTCCAGCAATCATGCTCTTTGGTATTTATCCAAAGGTACTGGAATCTTATGACCACAAAGAAAAAAAAAAAAAAACCTGCACACAGACGCTTATAGCAGCTTTCTTCATAACTGCCACTACTTGAAAGCAACCAAGATGTCCTTCAACAGGTGACTGGTACACAAAGAAATGGATTATTCAGAGGTTAAGAAGAAATGTGCAATCAAGCCATGGAGGAACCTTAGAGGTATACTGCAAAGAACTCTGAAAAGACCATACACATACATGTGATTCCAAACACATGATATTCCAGAAAAGGGAAAACTATGGAGACAGTGAACAGATTAGAGGTTTCCAAGGATTGGGCATGGGAGACGGATGAAAAGGCAGAACACAGAGGATTTTTAGGGCAGTGAAACTACTCTGCATAGTACCATAATGATGAATATATGCCATTATATATTTCACCAAATGCCTAGAATGCATGATACACGAAGAGTGAACTCAAATGTAAATTAAGAACTGTGGGTGATAATTATGTATCATTGTAGGTTCACTAACCATAACAAAGTACCACGCTGGTGGGGGATGGTGATAATAGGGAAGTTTATGCAAGTGCAGGAACATGGAGTATATAGGAAATCTCTGTACTTCATGCTCAATTTGGCTGTGAACATAAAACTGCTCTTAAAAGAAAAAGTTTATCTTAAAAAAGAACTAGTCCTGATGTTTCACTTACTATGGAAAAAAGAATGGAGGTACATTAGCTAAAACAATTACAATCTCTGTCAGTGGTCCTCATTCCAACATACAACCACTTAAAGAATACCTGACACTCAGTTCAGTTCAACCGCTCAGTCGTGTCCAACTCTTTGCGACCCTATAGACTGCAGAATGCCAGGCCTCCCTGTCCATCACCAACTCCCAGAGGTTACCAAAACTCATGTCCAGCAAGTTGGTGATGCCATCCAACCATTTCATCCTCTGTTGTCGCCTTTTTCCGCCTTCAATCTTTCTCAGCATTAGAGTCTTTTCCAATAAGTCAGTTTTTTGTAGCAGGTGGTCAAAGAATTGGGAGTTTCCACTTCAGCATGAGCCCTTCCAATCAATATTCAAGGACTGATTTCCTTTAGGATGGACTGGTTGGATCTCTTTGCAGTCCAAGGGACTCTCAAGAGTCTTCTCCAACACCACAGTTCAAAAGTATCAATCTTCAGCATTTAGCTTTCTTCACCATCCAACTCACACATCCATACATGACTACTAGAAAAACCATAGCCTTGACTAGACGGACCTTTGTTGCAAAAGTAATATCTCTGCCTTTTAATATTCTGTCTAGGTTGGTCATAGCTTTTCTTCCAAGGAGCAAGCACCTTTTAATTTCATGGCTGCAGTCACCATCTGCAGTGATTTTGGAGCCCAAAAAAACAAAGTCTTTCACTGTTTCCATTGTTTACCCATCTATTTGCCATGAAATGATGGGATCAGATGCCATGATTTTAGCTTTCTGAATGTTGAGTTTTAAGCCAACTTTTGCTCTCTCCTCTTCCACTTTCATCAACAGGCTCTTTAGTTCTTCTTCACTTTCTGCCATAAAGGTGGTGTCATCTGCATATCTGAGGTTATTGCTATTTCTCCCAGCAATTTTTTTTTTAACCACAGTGGCTTTTTTTAATCAATTTACTTTTTATTGAAGGATAATTGCTTTACATAATTTTACTGTTTTCTGTCAAACATCAAAGTGAATCAGCCATCAGTTCAGTTCTTCAGTTCAGTTCAGTCGCTCAGTCGTGTCCGACTCTTTGCGACCCCATGAATCGCAGTACGCCAGGCCTCCCTGTCCATCACCAACTCCCGGAGTTCACCCAGACTCACGTCCATTGAGTCTGTGATGCCATCCAGCCATCTCATCCTCAGTCGTCCCTTTCTCCTCCTGCCCCCAATCCCTCCCAGCATCAGGGTCTTTTCCAACGAGTCAACTCTTCGCATAAGGTGGCCAATGTACTGGAGTTTCAGCCTTAGCATCATTCCTTCCAAGAAATCCCAGGGTTGATCTCCTTCTGAATGGACTGGTTGGATCTCCTTGCAGTCCAAGGGACTCTCAAGAGTCTTCTCCAACACCACAGTTCAAAAGCATCAATTCTTCTGCACTCAGCCTTCTTCACAGTCCAACTCTCACATCCATACATGACCACAGGAAAAGCCATAGCCTTGACTAGACGGACCTTAGTCGCAAAGTAATGTCTCTCTCAGTTGTGTCCAATTCTTTGCAACCTCATGAATCACAGCACGCCAGGCCTCCCTGTCCATCACCAACTCTCATGGTCCACCCAAACCCATGTCCATTGAGTTGGTGATGCCATCCAACCATCTCATCCTCTATCGTCCCATTCTCCTCCTGCCCTCAGTCTTTCCCAGCATCAGGGTCTTTTCAAATGAGTCAGCTCTTCGCATGAGCTGGCCAAAGTACTGGAGTTTCAGCTTCAGCATCAGTCCTTCCAATGAACACCCAGGACTGATCTCCTTTAGGATAGACTGGTTGGATCTCCTTGCAGTCGAAGGGACTCTCAAGAGTCTTTTCCAACACTCCAGTTCAAAAGCATCAATTCCCATAGGTATACATTTATCACCTCCCTTTTGAACTTCCCTCCCACCTCCCTCAGCATCCCACCACTCCAGGTTGAAAAAGAGCCTCTGTTTGAGTTTCCTGAGCCATACAGCAAATTCCCATTGGCTATCTATTTTACATATGGTAATGTAAGTTCCCACGTTACTCTTTTCATACGTCTCACCCTCTCCTCCTCTCCCCCCATGTCCGTAAGTCTATTCTCTATGTCTGTTTCTCCACTGTTGCCCTGTAAGTAAATTCTTCAGGACCAGTTTTCTAGATTCTGCATATACGTGTTAGAATATGGTATTTATCTTTCTCTTTCTGACTCACTTCACTCTAATAGGTTCTAGGTTCATCCATCTCATTGCAACTGACCCAAATGTGTTCCTTTTTATGGCTGAGTGATATTTCATTGTGTTTATTTCCCACAACTTCTTTATCCATCCGTCGATGGACATCTAGGTTGCTTCATGTTCTAGCTATTGTAAATAGTGCTGCAATGAACAATGGGACACATGTATCTCTTTCAATTTTGGTTTCCTCAGGGTATATGCCTAGGAGTGGGTCATATGATGGGTCATTGCTGGGTCATATGGTGGTTTTATTTCTACTTTTTAAAGGAATTTCCATACTGTCTTCCATATGGCTGTATCAATTTAGATTCCCACCAACAGTGCAAGAGTGTTCCTTTTTCTCCACAATCTTTTCAGCGTTGTTTGTAGACTTTTTGATGAGGGCCATTCTGATGGAGGTAAGGTGTTATCTCATTGTAGTTTTGATTTGCATTTCTCTAATGAGTGGAAACAGTGTCAGACTTTATTTTGGGGGGCTCCAAAATCACTGCTGATGGTGACTGCAGCCATGAAATTAAAAGACGCTTACTCCTTGGAAGGAAAGTTATGACCAACCTAGATAGCATTAAAAAGCAGAGATATTACTTGCCAACAAAGGTTCCTCTGGTTATAGCCATGGTTTTTCCTGTGGTCATGTATGGATGAGAGAGTTGGACTCTAAAGAAAGCTGAGCACCAAAGAATTGATGCTTTTGAACTGTGATGTTGGAGAAGACTCTTGAGAGTTCCTTGGACTGCAAGGAGATCCAACCAGTCCATCCTAAAGGAAATCAGTCCTGGGTGTTCATTGGAAGGACTGATGCTAAAGCTGAAACTCCAGTACTTTGGCCACCTCATGAGAAGAGTTGACTCATTTGAAAAGACCCTGATGCTGGGAGGGACTGGGGGCAGGAGGAGAAGGGGACGACAGAGGATGAGATGGCTGGATGGCATCACCGACTCGATGGACGTGAGTTTGAGTGAACTCCAGTAGATGTTGGACAGGGAGGCCTGGCGTGCTGCAATTCATGGGGTCGCAAAGAGTCGGACACAACTGAGCAACTGAACTGAACAATGAGCAATGTCTCCCAGCAATCTTGATTCCAGCTTGTGCTTCATCCAGCCCGGCATTTCGCATGAGGTACTCCGCATGTAAGTTAAATAAGCGGGTGACAACATATAGCCTTGACGTACGCCTTTCCTGATTTGGAAACAGTCTCTTGTTCCACGTCCAGTTCTAACTGTTGCTTCTTGACCTGCATACAGATTTCTCAGAAAGCAGGTCAGGTGGTGCCATCTCTTTAAGAATGTTCCACACTTTGTTGTGATCCACAGCAAAGGCTTTGGTGTAGTCAATAAAGCCATCATAGTAATGCCACCTGCACTTCTTTCAACTACCTGAAAAATCTGTCTCTCTTTAAAAGACAACTCAAACAAGACAGCATGCTTGACATGCAAATCTGACAGTCCCTGAGACTATAAGGATTTTTTTTTTAACAGTAGATATGTGATTGTTCATACTCAGGAATCTTGAAAATCTGTTAGTAAAAATCATCTGTACCATATTGTTTGGTATTTTAGTGGTTTCAATAAAGCACCTGCATTAGATGCCAATAACAGCTCTAAACCTGCCTCCTGAGGAACTACAAGCTTTATAGTAGCAAGTACCCCTTATAAAGAAGGAATATTGGCCAGTCAGATATAAATGCTTACCAACTTTCTTAATCTGACAATAAACATACCACTTTCTCAATGATTTCTGAAGCTAAATTAATAAGAATATAGAATTCTGACATGCCATTCTTTCATTAGAAAGAAAAATCCTGAAATTGTCTGCTACTCAACCAGCAAAACTACAAATTAGAACAGTGATGGTTAAGAGGAGTATAAGAAATACTGTCTGCACCTATGTATATTTTGACCTTATCAAATAAGAGTAGCAAAAATATATGTATGTATAACTACATATGTATGTATATGCTTTCTGTGTTTGTGTACATATGCACACATAAAATTCTGAAGCACGTTAGCCCACTCTCATATATGATCCATCTTTACTAAGATTTTTTGGTATATCATCCTATTTTTTATTAAAATATATATATCAAAAAAGAGTCTGAGAGCTATAGAATATGTGCTATTAAATTACTGTCAACAATACTGTACATTCATTGCTCAATAGCTCTTACGTAAGAGAATTCACATTTTAGAAATCCTTTAGAATTTAATGCAAGGAAAATCTTCCAATCCTTTGGATGATTTGTGATGTATTGGGTTCTGATAGGCTGGCCGTAAGTTGTCTTTGGTTTTTTTCCATAAGATGGCTCTCATGCTGCTTAGTTGTCTAAAACTTCATCAAAACAACTTTGTTAAGACTGTATTGTGACAGCTGTCACAGCAGTGTACATTTTTTAAAAAACTTATCCACTCGGTGAATTTTTGTATAGCCATTTTAATATTGAAGATGGAAGGAGAAAAAGCAACATTTCAGCATGGTATGCTTTATTATTTCAAGAAAAGTAAAAACATAACTGAAATGCAAAAAAGAAAAAAAAAAGATTTGTGAAATGTATGGAGAAGGTGCCATTACTGACTATACAAGTCAAAAGTGTTTTGCCAAATTTCTTGCTGGAGATTTCTCACTGGACAATTCTCCATGGTTGGGTAGGCCAGTTGAAGTTAATAGTGATCAAACTGAGAGATTAACTGAGAACAATCAATGTTATACCACACAGGGAGATAGACAACACACTCAAAATATCCATATCAAGCACTGAAAATCATTTGCATCACTTTGATGGTTGGGTTCCATGTAAGTTAAGTTTAAGAAAAAAACCTTCTTGACTGTGTTTCCACATGCAATTCTTTAGTGAAACGTAATGAAAACTCTCCATTTAAAAGAAAAACAAAACTGTGATGGATGATGAGAAGTGGGCACAATATTGTGGACTGCAAAAGATGATGGGACAAGTGAGAAGAGCCACCAACAACCACACCAAAGGCCAGTGTTCATGCAATGACGATGATGCATGGTGGGATTGGAAGGGAGTCCTTTATGAGTTCCTTCTAGAAAACCAATTAATTCCAACAAGTACTGCTTTCAATTAGATCAACTGAAGGCGGTATGTGATGAAAGCATCCAGGATTAGTCAACAGAAAACACATAATATTCTATCAGGATACTGCAAGACCTTTGATTTGACAACCAGGCAAAAACTGTTACACCCTGGCTGGGAAGTTCTGATTCATCCGCCATATTCACCAGACATTGCACCTTCAGATATGCATTTATTTTGGTCTTTATAAAATTCTCTTAATGGAATAAATTTCAATTCCCAGAAGACTCTAAAATTTGACACCTGGAAGAGTTCTTTGCTCAAATGATAAGTTTTGGGAAGAAGGAATTAAAAAGTTGCCTGAAAAATGGCAGAATGTAGTAGAACAAAACGCTGAATATATTGTTCAATAAAGTTCTTGATGAAAATGAACAATGTATCTTTTATTTGTACTTAAAACACCAAATGGCAACCCACTCCAGTACTCTTGCCTGGAAAATCCCATGGACGGAGGAGCCTGGTAGGCTGCAGTCCATGGGGTCGCTAAGAGTCAGATATGACTGAGCATCTTCACTTTCACTTTTCACTTTCATGCATTGGAGAAGGAAATGGCAGCCCACTCCAGTGTTTTTGCCTGGAGAATCCCAGGGACAGGGGAGCCTGGTGGGCTGCTATCTATGGGGTCACACAGAGTTGGACACGACTGGAGCAACTTAGCAGCAAAACACCAAGAGTTTTTTTGCCAATCCAATATTTCTTTATTTAGGATAAGGCTCCCAGGAAGCTTAGCTAAGTCTGATGTTCTATCACAGCTAAATTACCTTAAAGTTATATAAGGTATATATAACTCGCTCCTTTCTTTGTATCTGATTTTTTAATTTCTATTAACTAGTATTCACATCCTATTAAAAGTCACCTCCAATCTTATTTTTAAGAAGAAACAGTAAAGAAAGAAAAAAGAAAAGAAAGGTTAAACTAAACAGACAGGGATCTTAATAACTAATTACATTATACGGTAAAAAAATAAAAAATAAATGTTAAGGCTGCCTTTGAATTATCATTTGAAAAGATCCCCAAAGAGATCCACAAAATGCTAGAAAGTCACAAAGAAAGCTAATAGCCTACGTACAGAAGCTCAACGACATAAACGATCCGGGCAAAAGAATGCCTGTGTGCCTCAGCTCACTTGTTTACCAGATCAAAGGTAGGGCTACTTATAGACTAGGAAAGTAGGACCTCAAATATTTGTTCTTTGTCCTCTCCTGAGCTTACAACAGTTCTTATTCTTAGCACAAAGTAGATGCTCATGTGTGTAGTTATTCTAATATCTAAAGCTAGAAGAAAGATAATCTAGACTTTATATTATCGATCAAAAATCTAAATCCTTGCTCCTACATGGTGAGCAGACTCTATAGAAGCAGTACAGTGCAGACAAAAACTGTACACCATACACTGATACATTGGAACTTTTCACTTTGTATACAATTCAAATAGACACTCTATTCTGAGGAAAGGGCTCAATACTAGTTTATAATCCAATGTGTGGCAGAAGACAGTAACTTAAAACGTGGAACTTTGTTTTGTCTTTTTAAGGTATGATGAGTAGGGCTAAATTAATTTATCAAGTATATGCTGAGAATCTATTATGTCTTAAATACTATGCTATGAAAATAATAGATGGAAACACTAAATCCAATCAATGATACACTACCCCAGGGTCGCATAAAAGAGAACTGCACAATCATTAAAATGGTGTCTTTTTATGCAGAAATGGAAAACTCATAATTAAAAGAGAACAGAGTTAGGAACAATTTTTTTTTTAAATGGGAAGTATATAATCTTATACATATACACAGGCTTAAGAACAGACTAGAAACACACACATAAAAATATTAGCAGTATTTATCTTTGTGGTGAAACTGCATGTGATTTTTATTTTCTATTTCACACCTCTCCTTATGTTACACACATATATTCCCATGCAATTCAAGAGAGGAAGAATACAGCCTTTTCAAGAGATGATGCTAAGCAATTAGACACCCAGAGGCCAAAAAAAATCCTTGACTTAAATCTCATACCTTATAAAAAAAAAACTGAGTCAAAATGAATTATAGATTTAAATGTAAAATGATAAACCTTTCAGAAAAACACATGAGAAAATTTTCAGAATATAAAGATAGGCAAAGTGTATTAAGCACAAACCATAAAGAATGGTAAGTTGGACCTCGTGAAACTAAAACCTTCTGCTCTGCAAAAGACTTGGTTAAAAATAAAAAGACAAGACAAGCTACAGAACAAGGGGAAAAAAATATTTACAAACCACATATTAAAAAAAGATCCGTTCTAGAATTATAAAGAACTCTCAAATTCAACAGTAAAAAACCCAATTAAGTGGACAAAAATCATGGACACTGCACTGAAGAAATGAACAGATGATGAATAATCACATGGAAGATATTCAACATCATTTGCTATTAGGCTAAAAGTAAGATATGATGAGATAACATTATGTACCAAAAATGAATGGCCAAGACAAAAATAGTAAGAAAGGAAGAAACAGTAACAACATCAAATACTGGTTTTTAAAAAAGTGGAAAAAAACTGGATCTCTCATACACTGCTGGTAAGAATAATGCAAACCAGTATGGCCACTCTGGAAAAGTCGCTGACAGCTTCTTATAAAATTAAAACAACACATTAATTATACTTTTTGACATTTACCCCAGAAAAATGAGAATTTACCTTCACAGAAAAAACCATACACGAATACTCATAGCAACTTTATTCGTAATAGCCCCAAACTGGAAACAACCTAGATGTCCTTCAACATGAAATGATTTAACAAACTGGTAGTGCTTTCCAACTGTGGTGCTGAAGAAGACTCTTGAGAAAAGAGTCTTCTCTCAAGAGAAGGAGAAGGACGCAAGGAGACCAAACCAGTCAATCCTGAAGGAAATCAACCCTGAATATTCATTGGAAGAACAGATGCTGAAGCTTCAATACTTTGGCCACCTGATGCGAAGAACCCACTCACTGGAAAAGACACTGATGCTGAGAAAGACTGAGGACAGGAGGAGAAAGCAATGACACAGGATGAGATGGTCGGACGGCATCACTGACTTAACGGACATGAGTTTGAACAAACTCTGGGAGACAGTGAAGGACAAGGAAGCCTAGCGTGATGCAGTCCACGGGGTCACAAAGAATCATACAAGACTGAACAACTGATCAACAACAAGGCATCCATACTGTGGAATACCACTCAGCAATAAAAGTCAATGAGTTATTGCTATAAGCAACAAGTCTGATGAATTCTCCAGAGAATTAGGCAATCGGCCAATCCCAAAAGTTATATATGATTCCACTTACACAGTTTTGAAAATTCCACTACACAGTTTTGAAAAGACAAAAATGGAGGGAGAGGAATGGGAGGAGGAAGTCATAGTAATAATAAAAGGGTGTCAACAACAGGGATTCCTGTGACAATGGATCTATTTTGTATCCTATCAATTTCAAAATCTTAGTTGTGATACCATAATATAATTCTTGAAGATACCGCCTCAAGGGGAAAATCTCACTATATTATTTTGTAAAACTGCAGGTGAATTTACAGTTATTTCAAAATAGAAGGCTTAATCCAAAGAGAAGCCTGAAAAGCAGAATCTATAAACTAGGGGAAGAGAGAACAACACTATTATTTTTACTTTGATTTTAAAAAGAAACAATTTAGTTAAGCAAACCAAAATATCCAAAAATAAATAGAAAACAATACAAAACAGTCCATATTATTTACGCTAAACCCTTGTTAAAAGTTATAAATCCAAATTACACTCTGGAAAGAAAAAATGGGGCAAAACTTCCCAACACTGGATTTGGCAATGAGTTACTAGCTATGACACCAAAAGCAGAGGCAATAAAGGAAAAATCAGACAAA
This sequence comes from Aepyceros melampus, assembly GCA_006408695.1. Taxonomy (NCBI): domain Eukaryota; kingdom Metazoa; phylum Chordata; class Mammalia; order Artiodactyla; family Bovidae; genus Aepyceros; species Aepyceros melampus. The sequence continues at coordinate 208,935 of SJXQ01010408.1, forward strand.
TGGATTTTATAAAAATTAAAAAAGGTTTGTGCCTCAAGCCACTATCAACAGAAAAAAAGGCAACCCACAAAATGAGACAAAGTATCTGCAAATCATGTATCTGGATAAGGGATTAACATCCAGAATACAGAGCACTCTTAAATTTCAACAACAGTACAACATGATTCAAAAATGGACAAAGACATTTCTCTGAAGAAAACATGCATAAGCACTTGGAACTATGTTCAATATTGCTGTCATTAAGGAAATGTAAATCAAACAGATAAGATACCATCTTCACACACATTAGGATGGCTACTATCCAAAAAACAAAACAAAACAGAAAGTAAGTGCTGACAAGGATGTACTGAAATTAAACCTCTTATTAGACCACTTAGGCTCTGCTGGCAGAAATGTAAAATAGTACAGCCAACTATGGAAAATATGGCAGTTAATCAAAAACCTAAAAATGAAATTATTTTATGTTCCAACAATTCGTTTCTGGGTATACACTCAGAAGAACTGAAAGCAGGGTCTCTCGGGAGGGGGTGGGGTGAGTGAGTAGGAAGGAAGGATTTAGTTAGGGGGAATCTAATGCACAACACTGTGATTGATTATAATTGACAAACACTATATACCTAAAAATTGCTGAGAGTGGGTCTTAAATACACAACGAGGAAAAAGTAATTACATGAGGTGATGGAGGTATTAGCTAACTCCAAGATAGTAGTCATATTGCAATATATGCGTATCAAATCAAAATGCTTACATGTAAATTACATCTCAATAAAGTTGGAGGAGGGACAGGGAAGATGAGAACTGAAAGGCAAAAATAAACATTTGGCAAATTTTTAAAAAATAGTGCTCTTCTACAGAGACTATTTCAGAACATATCTAGGAAAATTCTGATATAAGGGAAAGCCACAGAGTCAGGGAACTTGGATTTTTTTTTTTTTTTTTTTTGTGGTGGCAAGTGGTCTGTGGGATCTTAGTTTCCTAACCAGGGGCTGAACCTGGGCCCACACCAGTGACAGCACCACTGGACTGCCGGGGAGTTCCCTAGATTTATTTTTTGAATCTCATTATGTCAGTAATAAACTACATGACCTCTAGGATTTCATCCCCTACTTTGGACCAAAAGTTTCCTCTTCTGTTAAAGATAAAAGAATACTTAGATTAGATTGTTTCTAAGCCACTTTCAGTGATAAAATCCACTGAATCTAAGGACAATATCACCACTCTGGGGACATCTTTTATTTACACCAAATTACCTATTAGACACACATTTTAAGAAAGGATTAGATCAAGGTCATTGATATATGAAACTAACAAAAATAAACCCAATGGCAGGGGTCCCCAACCCCTGTGCATGACTGGTACTGGTCCGTGGCCCATTAAGAATCAGGCCACAAAGCAGAAGGTGAGCAGCAAGGCTGCTCTCCATCACTCCAATAATCACCTGAGCTCTGCCTCCCATCAGATCAGTGGCAGCATTAGATTCTCACAGGACCACAAACCCACTCTAAACTATGCGTTCAAGGGGTCTATGTCACATGTTCCTTTTGAGGATCCAATGCCTGATGATCTGAGGTGGAGTTGAGGTAGAGGTGAGTCACTCTGGGGAGCGACTGCAAATATGGATATCAGCAGCAGAGAGGTTTGACTGCACAGAGACCATAATAAATCAATTGCTTGCAGACTCCTATCAAAATTTTATCCATGAATGGCAGGTCACAACTGAGCTGCATCTGGTGGCAGACTTTAGAGTAGCAAGTGAGTTGACGTACTTCGATTATACAGCTACATCTGGTGGCAGGCTTTAAGTCAGAATCCAACACTTATCATGGCCCACCAACCATTTACCATTTCTGTCCATGCCTCTCTCCTGCACTGCATAGTTATCTCAGTCACAGTTTTTGTAAGCCCACAAGCTAACTCTAGCCAAAATGAGCGAAACACAAAGCTTCTTTGAAAAGAAGGCAAGATCCGATGATGAGATAGCAAAAGACTCTAAGACTGCCAACAAAAAGAAAGTTGGATTTAAAGAAAATACCAAGAGTCCTACTTAATTGTGGGTTCACTGCAACAGGTGATTCGCATTCTCCAAGCTCCTTTGAGTTTGTGGTGACCAACTATCCAAAAAAGCCATGAAACCTTCAAAACTGCTTCGCCACATGGAGACCAAGCACTCTGCATTACAAGACGAGCCTCTGGAGTTTTTCAAAAGTAAAAACTGTGAATACGAAGAACTTCTCAAAATAAAGAAACACGAACATGATGAACAAGCAGTTACCAAAGTCCACCACTTCACCAATTGTGTCTACACTGAGAGCATCATTCTTAGTGCCTAACCGCCCTATTAAAGCAAAGAAGCTTCTACTATTAGCGAGGAGAACTCTAGGAGAGGCTGCAATTGAAAGGTGGCATGCGTTCCTCTTAGGGCTAGCACCATTAACTAGGTGAACTGATGAAAGGGGATGCTGAGGTACAACTGTTAGAATTAGTGAGTCACTGTGGTAAGCAATCCAGGTTGACAAGTCTCCGATGTTGACAAGCAAACAACACTTGTTTCTGTGAGCTGTATTTTCAGGAGGATGTGCATGAGGATATGTTATATGCACTTTTGTTGCCAACAACACCGCAGTTGCAGAGTCTTTGATTAGATACCAGGAAAACTGAATAGGTCAATTCTGTGTCAGCATATGCACGGACTGACCAGCTGCCATGACTAGACGGTTACTCAGGTCAAAGACGTAGCTTCAGAGTGTGAGTCTCTGCACTGTGTCATCCAGAGAAATGCTGACTAGCCAAAAAATGTCACCTGAACTTAACATTTTGCAAGATGTGATTAAAATTGTCAGCCACCTTCAAGTATATGCCCTTAACTCACGTCTGTTCATGCAGCTCTGAGAGGACACGGATGCAGGGCACACACATCTCTTATACACAGAAGTGAGATGGCGTTCTAAAGGCAGATCACTGGCTAGGGTTTCTAAATTACGAGAGCCACTCCAGAGATTTCTTTTAGAAAAACGGTCACCACTGCAGCACATTTCAGTGACACAAAATGGGTCGCAAAACTTGCCTGTGTGACATTTTCAACCTGCTCAACGAACTCTATCTGTCACTTCAGGGGAGAACAAATGTTCCAGTCGGCAGATAAAGGGGCTGTACTCAAAGCCAAACTGGAATTACGAGGCAATGAGTGGACATTGGGATTTTTCACGTTTCAAACATTAGTAGAGATTTTGAAAGAGACTGAGCCTGGGCCTTCTTTCTCCCAAGCCACGTTATCACCTATGTCAGCTTTCACAAGAGTTTGAGCATTACTTCTCAACCACAAATGACCCCAATACTGGAAAAGAATGGATCCACAACCCATCTGTGAATGAGCCAGGTGAACTGACTTGGTCCAAGCTAGAAAAGATCAACTGCTGGAGACTGCAAATAACAGTGGTCCTAAAAGTATGAGACGACTTCAAATCTCCACCCACTCTAGATTAAAGTCAAGGGAGAATATCCTTAGATTTCCACAAAAGCACAGAAAAGCCTGCTTCCACTTTAACATCCTATCTTTGTGAAGCAGGATTTTCTGCAGTGACAGCAACCAAAACGAGGTTACAGAGTAGATTGGACAAAGACTGGACACACTTTTGTGTCACTGTCTCCCATCACCCCCAGATGGGACCGTCTAGTTGCAGTAAAACCACCTCAGGGATCCCACTGACTCTGCATTATTGTGACTTGTATAATAATTTCATCATATAGCACAACTTAATAGTAATAGAAATGAAGTAAGTGCACGATAAATGTAATGCCTTGACTCACCCTGAAACCACCCTGCCCTGGCCTCCAGTCTATAGAAAAATTGTATTCCATGAAACTGGTCCCTGGTGCTAAAAATGTTGGGGCTGCTGCCCTAGGGTGCAGTAAGCAGTGGCAAAGATCTCTTGGGAAACATTTACTATGTGTATAAACTACAAAGCTGGAGTTTAATATTATAATCAAATAAAGGACTAAAATAACTATCATTAAAAGATACACATAATTACTACTGTGCATCACGGTAACATACTAAGAGTTCAAGGAAAATGTTTATAAATAGTAGCATTTTTCTCAGAAATAAATCAAAAAGCAGTCAAGGAAAAACAATATTCAAGAAGCCATTCTCATACCACTAAGTTACGGTCAACAGGCAGTTAAAGGGCAGAACAGTGATAGAAGAAACCAACTTCTACTTAAATCAACCTCAGGAGTTTAGCAAGTTTTCTTGTTCCCTTCCCCATTCCCTCAGTCAGACAATGCTAGAGGAAGAAAGTGTAGTATGATTAAATGGAAACTCCTAGGCAATAATAAAAATCCCCCTTTCAAAGATTAATCAGACTGCTATCCAAATCTTGGAGGATGATCTCAAGCAATGAAAGAAAACAAGGGAAGAATTTCACAGTTAAAAAGATAGGTTATTAAATACTTGTGATTATCCATATTAAATTATGAAACATGAGAATATACAATAATTTATTATTCAACTTTTTAAAAGTGCTATTACTGGTTCATTTATAATTATACACCTAGAAGATCCAAGATACCATCTAAAAATCTGTTAGTGATTTCTTAAAGTCTTCAGTAGAATGCAGTAGGTAATAAACATGAGAAATCAATCTCCTCCTTCTATTTAAGTATCTAGATAAGAATACAATTAAAGAAATAGCCCCATTCACAGCAACAGCAGCTCTCACCTTCCCCTCCATTTTTGGAAATAAGCTTAACAACAAAAACCAACATAATTCCTCACAGTATTACACATACTAATAAAAAAAAAAGCCACTAGATGTAACAAGAAGAAAATCATAAAATCAACTGAAGAGCATAAAATGTTAAATAAATGGAAAATTTACTTTCTTAGAAAGAGCTATGCTATTCCAATGGTATCAATTACTTCTTAAACTAATCTATAAATTCAAGCATTCTCAATCAAGATACACACAAGAAGTATTTTTTAGAACTTAATGATTCAAGTCCACCTGGCAAATTTTTTCAAAAGTAGAGTAATAAACTGACACTTCCAGATATTAAGAATACTATAATGGGGGAGGTGAGAATCAAGATCGCATAATATTAAAAAATAAATAAATAAGAAAACCTTGATATAGATTAAGTGTATTTGGGAATTTACTATTGATTAAGATAGAATTTTTGAAGTAAAAAGATGATTTATTCAACAAATGGTGTTACACCTGATTAGAAATGTGGAGAGAATCAATCTATATAATTACTTCACTTAAGCCAAAGTAAGAAAACAAGGTATTATTTTTATAATCCTGGCATCAATCCTTCCTAGAATACCATTAAACCCAAAAATGCATAAAAACTGACAAACTTGACTACATTAAAATTTAAACTACTATATAGTAAACAACACAACCAAAGTATATAAGCAACAAATCAACTAAATTCATGTAGAAAACAAAACACATACAAATACGTAATATTTCTAAAATAATTTTTACACTTAACTTGGCAGTCACAATCAGTAAGTAGCAATCTGACTCCAAAGCCTGAATTATATATAAGCCATACTACACTGCCTGTCTCAGACTTATACAATATTTTAGGATAGCTAATATCCAATTTGTTTAAGAATGCTTATAGTAAGGTACTCTCATATACTATTGGTGAAGTATAAACGGATACAGAATCTATCAATCAATTTCAACTACACATACAGCAAATGCCCTTTTGGTATTTATCCACCAAAAAAAAAAAAAACAAAACACCTATACACCAGTGTAAAAACTTACATACAAGGAATACAAGAATAGGGGCTTCTCTGAGGGCTCAGGGGTAAACAATCTACCTGCCAACGCAGGAGACATGGGTTCAATCCCAGATCTGAGAAGATCCCACATGCTGCCGAACAACTAAGCCCATGTGCCCCAACTATTGAGCCGGTGCTCTGAAGGCCAGGAGCCGCAAACACTGAGCCCATGTGCTGCCAGCACTGAGGCCTGTGCGCCTAGAGCCTATGCTCCCCAAAAAGGAAAGCCACCACACTGAGATCCCATGCACCTCAACCAGAGAGCAGCCCCTGCTTGCCTCAGCCACAGAAAAGCCTGCGCAATGACGAAGACTCAGCACAGCCAAAAATAATTAAGTGTAATTATTTTTTAAGAGTATAAGAATAAACCTATATTTCGTACAGCACTGTCATGAATATGAAATAAAATTCATATTTATGCCAAGAAAAATTTAAACATAAAAATTTTCTCTACCCTTTAGTCTCATTTTGCATTGAAAAACCCTCCCCTATCAACAGGCATACCTGCTCAACCATAAACAGCAACATTCTCCTGGACATCCAGTGGTTAAGAATCAGCCTGACAATGCAGGGGGAACACTGATTTGATTCCTGGTCCAGGAAGATTCCACACGCCACAGGGCAACTAAACCCATGGGCTGCAACTACTGAAGCCTGCAAGCCCGCGAGACTGTGCGTGACAACCAGATAAGCCACCCCCGTGAGAAGCCTATGCACTGCAGCCAGAGAGCAGCCTCCACTCGCCACAATTAGAGAAAGCCCATGCACAGCATGGAGAAGGCAATGGCAGCCCACTCCAGTGTTCTTGACTGAGAATCCCAGGGACGGGGGTGGGGGGCGCCTGGTGGGCTGCCATCTCTGGGGTCGCACAGCGTCAGACACAACTGAGGCGACTTAGCAGCAGCAGCGGCATGCACAGCAATGAAGACCCAGTGTAGCCAAAAAAAACACCATTCTCCCAACAACAGGACAACTCAAAGGATAATATTCCTTCTTGATCTTATAGAGGGTCACACGACCCACCACGATGGTGCTTAAATCTGGATTAGGTAAACTGCCAATAATACTTCATTTAATGCACAGCCCGCCATCTCAAAAAAGCTTATATAAAGCACGTGTTGACTTCTAATGGGCGGGACAGTTCTCAGAGCTTTCTGAGATGCTCTTTCTGGGTTATCAGTTCAGTTCAGTTCAGTCCGCAGTCGTGTCCGACTCTTTGCGACCCCATAAAGCGCAGCACGCCAGGCCTCCCTGTCCATCACCAACTCCCGGAATTCACTCAGACTCACGTCCATTGAGTCCATGATGCCATCCAGCCATCTCATCCTCGGTCATCCCCTTCTCCTCCTGCCCCCCCCCAATCCCTCCCAGCATCAGGGTCTTTTCCAATGAGTCAACTCTTCGCATAAGGTGGCCAAAGTACTGGAGCTTCAGTTTTAGCATCATTCCTTCCAAAGAAATCCCAGGGTTGATCTCCCTCAGAATGGACTGGTTGGATCTCCTTGCAGTCCAAGGGACTCTCAAGAGTCTTCTCCAACACCACAGTTCAAAAGCATCAATTCTTCTGCGCTCAGCCTTCTTCACAGTCCAACTCTCACATCCATACATGACCACAGGAAAAACCATAGCCTTGACTAGACGGACCTTAGTCGGCAAAGTAATGTCTCTGCTTTTGAATATACTATCTAGGTTGGTCATAACTTTTCTTCCAAGGAGTAAGCGCCTTTTAATTTCATGGCTGCAGTCACCATCTGCAGTGATTTTGGAGCCCAAAAAAACAAAGTCTGACACTGTTTCTACTGTTTCCCCATCTATTTCCCATGAAGTGATGGGTTTCATGGCTGCAGTCACCATCTGCAGGATTTTGGAGCCCAAAAAAACAAAGTCTGACACTGTTTCTACTGTTTCCCCATCTATTTCCCATGAAGTGATGGGGCCAGATGCCATGATCTTCGCTTTCTGAATGTTGAGCTTTAAGCCAACTTTTTCACTCTCCTCTTTCACTTTCAACAACAGGCTTTTTAGCTCCTCCTCACTTTCTGCCATAAGGGTGGTGTCATCTGCATATCTGAGGTTATTGATATTTCTCCCAGCAATCTTTAAGCAAGCGCTCAAGTGCAGCTTCTGGGTTATAGTCCTTAAATTTGGCGCGAATAAAATTTTCCAATTCTTGGGCTAACTGATTCATTTTTCATCAACATGGGTAACAACCTAATTAACATATATACATACATACCTACTATAATCTCTTACATTGAAATATTTCATCTTCCATTTTTATCTAAAAATACTTAGACATGTACATATATGTACACTTACATGTTAGAATACATATAGAAGTCTTCAAAAGAACACACAACACGCTGAGAATCTCTGGGAGATGGAAGTATACGGATTTTTTACCTTCTATATTATAAATTTCTGTATTTTATAAACAATAAAAAAATTAAGGTAACTGTTTTAGTTCTTTACCTAACAAAAGTCTCTCACTGCTTATACCTTGTCCAGCCCTCCAAGCTTGAAAAGTGTTAATTGCTCGGTTGTGTCTGACTCTTTTGAGACCTCACAGACAGTAGCCCACCAGGCTCCTCTATGGAATTTTCCAGGCATGAATACTGGAATGGGCTGTCATTTCCTTCTCCAGGGATCTTCCCAACCCAGGGATCAAACCTGGGTCTCCTGCATTGCAGGTATTCTTTACCATCTGAGCCACTAGGGAAGCCCTACCCTGAAGTATTTTACTCTACACATACCTAAAAGGCAGAATGGATAGATGGTACTCATTTCAGTAATCAAGTTCAAAGAGATAAAGACAGACAGACTCAAAGAGTTTCTAGTTTAGGAACTGTTTTCAAAAGAGCGAGCAGACAGGACATGCTGTTCTATCAGGCATCTTTCATGGGTCGAACTGCACCTACTATACACACGCTAATATTCTGCAGTTAGCCCCAGGACAATCAGCTAAATCTTCTGAAGTCTCCAGAGATTAACAGGGCACCCAAAGAATCCATTTGTTGCTGCCAGGATCCTTATCTTTTCCGAGAAGACTAAGAATAAATCTGTTCTAGTCACAAAATAATATCCCAATATACCTCTAAAATCACTTCCATAATCTTCAGAGATGGGGCAAGTCAAACTAACTTATTCTAGACTAGAGGATAACAGGTTTCTCTTGTTAGCCCTAACACAAATGACACAACTTTCTCTCACCTCACCCCACAGGATTCTAGAATTGGTCTACTGGTCTACAGATTGAAATTCCAAGGACACAACTATCAAGAAAGTAAGTAATTCCAAACTCTGGAATTATGTAAAAATAAAGCTTTCATATGGAAAAACACAGTTGCACCAAAATCACTGCATTCATACTAAAATCAAGCCCCAACATCATCTCCACAAGTAACCTATTACACTATAAAAGTACTGATTCATTCCATCCCCCTTTCATACAGTAACCTGGAATTACTATGGAATATTTCACCCAAGTGTATTTTACAATGTGCTACATTTTAGAATTTTATCCCTTTATAAATAGTTCAAAAATTAACTGAACTACAGGGCCTTGTAGCTAAAAATGTCTGTCTTATCAAATGCTTACCTCATCTCACTCACCGAAAAAAGAAACGTTCAGAAACAAAACTAGTTCTCACTAGCAGAGAAAGGTTACAAATATGGAAAGGGAAAACTCTAGTCTGTGGTGCTAGACTAGAATTGGCAGTATCATTGTGAAATCATTCTGTTTTTACAGAAATATAGATATGAATGTGTATGTCTGTACACATAAAAATATTCCCTAGTTCTATATACTAAGAAGGCCAAGAGCAGAAACACCCCAAGAGCAGCAAGTACAAGAAGTGCCCTGATTTTGGCTTCTAAGTACCACTTTCCACTAAAGATAACTGAACAGGTTTGAAGCTAAGTCTGGAACAGCATATTGCGCTAGATACAAAACAAAGTGCTCAAAGAAGGAAGAAAGAAAAGAAAAGTATGTCAAAAAGAAAATACACCAGATGGAAGGGGTTCTCACCAGCAAAATCAACAAGAATTTGAGCATCACAATAAATGATAATGGAGTATAAATCAGTGAATATAACAGGTAATCATGGATAGATGTAAATAAATAAATTTAAAATCTTATGAGGAACAAAATATTTACATAGTTTCAATACTCAATCCCAAAATATTTAATAATTATAAATGAAGAAGGAGTACCTTGACATAGATGTCTAGCAGTTACAATCTTAATTACATAACCAATTCCTATCAGTAATGGGACAACTGAAATTGCTTGCCACCTAATAAGATACAAGAATCCAAAATCACTTCCATGATAATCCTGCCATGAACTCTAATTAAAATCTAATTGAAATGTCAGAAAAAATGCAAATTAAGGTTTATTTTTAAAAATAGATCTATAATCTTTAAAGTATCAAATCCCCTGAAAGTAAAGATTATAATTATTCCAGATTAAAGAAGACTAAAGAATATAACTAAATGTAATGTATGATTCTAAACTGGATATTTTTCATCTAAAAGACATTAGAGTGACTTGTCAAATTGAGATGTTAGTAATGGATTATTAACTTCCTAATTTTGATAGTTATGATGTTATTATGTAGGAGATTGCCCTTATTTGTAGGAAATAAGCATTATTTAGAAGTGATGAGGCATCAGGTTGACAGGAACAAAAAAGTTATTTGCACTATGCTTCCAACTTTTCTGTGTACCTGTCATTGTTTCAAATTTTAAAATATGAAAAAAATTACCAAAAAAATCCCTGGATAGGAGGGTGGTTGGGGAAGAATGGAAACATGTACACATATGGCTGAGTCCCTTCCCTGTTCACCTAAACTACAACCACACTGTTAATCAGCTGTACTCCAACATAAAATAAAAAGTTTCAAGTTTGGAGGAAAAAAAAAAGAAATGCTTTCCAAGAATCTGCCAATTCCCGAAGCATGGACTTTAACGCTACAGCAATAAACAAACTTACTTCTCATTGCCAAAAATATGTTGATTGCAATGGTTCCTATTTTGATTAATAAAGATGTTTAAAATTTATAAAAAGCTTAAAAATATCAATCAGTTCAGTTCAGTTGCTCAGTCGTGTCCAACTCTTTGTGACCCCATGAATCGCAGCATGCCAGGCCTCCCTATCCATAACCAACTCCCGGAGTTCACTCAGACTCACATCCATCAAGTCGGTGATGCCATTCAGCCATCTCATCCACTGTCATGCCCTTCTCCTCCTGCCCTCAATCCCTTCCAACATCAGGGTCTTTTCCAATGAGTCAACTCTTCGCATGAGGTGGCCAAAGTATTGGAGTTTCAGCTTTAGCATCAGTCCTTCCAATGAACACCCAGGACTGATCTCCTTTAGGATGGACTGGTTGGATCTCCTTGCAGTCCAAGGGACTCTCAAGAGTGTTCTCCCAACACCACAGTTCAAAAGCATCAATTCTACGGTGCTCAGCTTTCTTCACAGTCCAACTCTCACATCCATACATGACTGCTGGAAAAACCATAGCCTTGACTAGATGGACCTTTGTTGGCAAAATAAAAACTTAGGAGTGGTACATCTTCAGATAAGAACAGAAAGGAACTTGCACAAAAGAAAAAGTGGACTGGGACATGGGAGTTGGTGAGGGGGTAGGGTAGACAACAAGCAGATACACAAAACAAGCATAAAGTGGGATCTCCAAAAAGGGTAAGTTTTCGTAGCAAGAAGAATTGGGAGAAGTGTGTCCTGGGCAGTAAGCCAGGTAATAAAACCATAGTAGAACAGCTGCATGGCTAAGGCCTCCAGCCATGGAGCTCTCTCTATAATGTGGAAGATCCAACACTTGGACAGTGTAACTGTGAAAATAGGGAAATATTATTCCCAAGGGACAGGAAATACGTGTAAGAGGACAAGCTACCCTAAGGAGAAACCCATTAGCTAAACAGACAAAGACAGAAGAACAGGGACTCACTTGGCCTGGGGAAATACTTAAATGACCAATACGGTACAGTCTGGACCGTAATATAAAACTTTGAAAAATCTAACGTCTGAGGAAAAACCAAAAGCATGATATAAATTCCAAGCACAATAGGAACAAACTTCCTATATTTTTAATAGAGCAAAAACAAGACAATGTAAAAGTAATATATATCTTGACTGGGTTCAATCCCTGGGTCAGGAAGACCCCCTGGCAGAGGAAATGGCAACCCACTGTAGTACTCTTGCCTGGAAAATTCCAAGGACAGAGGAACCTTGCAGGCTATAGTCCACGGGGTCACAAAGAGATGAATACAACTGACCACGCACACGCACGCACACACACACACAATATACATAGCAGAGATTCAAATACATGTTGACCAAAAAAAAACACTAAAAAATAAAAATCAATTCCTATTTTTTAAAAAAGCAAGAGTTCTTAGAAATTCTACTTTTCTTCCCCAAAAGTAATGAAATAATTAAAAAGAACTGAAGACCAAATTAATGAACTAAATAATCAAGCCAGAGGATTCTCCCAGAATGGGGTGGGGAGGGGAATCAAAAAACAAGAGCTCCACAATCCCAACATCCACATAAGTTCTCAAAGTGTGAGCAATGGACCAGGGAAGTCTTGAGACGCGTTCAAGGAATTTTCAAGGTCTAAACTATTTCATCCTAATATTAAAACATCATTTACCCTTCCCCACTATATTGACAGCAATGGTAGGTAAAATCTCTACTATCTTAGCACAAAGGCAGTGATATTAAGCTAGACTAGCAGCATTATATACTCACAGATTTCTTTTCAAACACAAGGATATCTTTAATGAAGCAGTAAAAAAATAACTTTTTTAAAATTTGACCATTTGGCATGGATCAAATTTGGACCATCAGCAGTAAAAAGCATGGAGTCCTAACCACTGGACTGCCACAGAATTTCCCCTCCAAAAAAAATAATAATTTTATTAATTCTCAACTCTTAAATATATGCTTCTTAATATTCTGTATAGAGAATTGGCTATTTTGAGGAAAAGGACTTAGACTTAAAAAGTAAATTAGCCTTTTTTTTTAATGAAACATTTTGACCTTAAAGAGAATGAGAAACTATGGTTATACAGATTTAGGAATTTGGCAGACATTTTCTCAAAAATAAACCAAGTAAGCCTGTAACTTCAAGGGGAAAACACTGACAGTATTTGTTACTAATGATTAGTATTTGAGCTTCCAAGTGAAAATTTAAAATTGTGGAAAACTTTTATCTGCCACCCTGAGCTTGACAGCTTCATATTAATGAGATCACTTGTGACATTAATAACTTTTCTGGTTTTATTATCGCAAAATGAAATGTGTCAACTTTTGGGGGGAAAAAAATGTATTAACTCAACAAACCAATATTTCCCAAACAACCAATACATGGTGTTACAAAATCGTAAACAGGTAAAAGATTCATTCCAAGTGCAAGGTACACCATGGACTTTCAGGAAACAAGAAATGGAAATTCATTGATACGATTTCAGATTCAACACTGCAAGTCTCCTTTAAAAAACTACCACTTGCCAAGTTTTGGCTAAAATACTTTTCCAACCATATGTCTGTATGATACTGGATTTTCTTCATATACTTCAACCAAAACAGTATACTGCAAGATTGAATGCTGAAGCAGATACGAGAATCAAACTGTTTTCTATTCAACCAGAAGAACCCTACAAATACATATAATAATGCCACTATTTGTTTTGGGAAACAGTTATATTTTTGTTAAAAGTGTTATACTAACACACAATGGTTTATTTAATTAACTTGTAAAACTCTGTAATACAGGAAATAAAATAAATATAACCCATGTAAACTAAAGCTCTGTGGGATTCTCAGCAAATTTTAAGAGTAAAGGGATCCTAAGAATAAAAAGTTTGAAAACAGCTGCGTTAGGGCTAATTACTATTACTTGTAATTTTACTATGCTATAATTGAGTGAATCCTCCTAATGACAAATCAAATGTATACAGCACTCTCCCTAAAGCAAGCTGAGACTACTCTTTAAATTTTTTATTTTTATACAATTTTTAAAGGTTACTTTCCATTTAGTTACTACAAAACATGGGCTATATCCCTTGCAATGTGAGACTATTCTATTTTCTAAGTTAGTCTTTTTTCTACTTTTCTATTCTCTCATTGTATCATAGTCCCTAGCTTCATGATGTTGTCAGTGTGCTTTCTCACCTCTTCTAGTACAGGAAAGGCAAGAAACAGCTCAGTATAATCAAAAACAAATGTGCTGTGAATAAGGATGCCCCTATGAATGAAGCTCCCCAGATTTTATTACATCTATTTTGATTACTTAAATATCTTTATTATTTTCAAATTTTTATACCACATTCTATAGGTAAATAATCTCCAGGTAAGTAGAATCTTCTTTTATTAACTTAATTTTTAGATATTCTTTTCTATTGTCTCATACACTGTCAATTATAAAGCCTGGCATGGCCTTCATCCAATGGCACCTGGAAAAATTTGAAGTGAGAAGAATAAAATAAGTGATAGAATTTCATGCAATTTCATAACAAGACAAAAGAAGGCAATTTCAAAAATTTAGGCATTGATAAGTAAGACACCTAATCTGAGAAGAAGGAAAGGAACAAATAGAGAAGGGAGATACAGAAGTATAAGCTTTAGTGCTGTAAGAGGCCAAAAGCATAGGCAAGCAAGAAGGTAAAGGGGGTTAATTAACACAAGAATACATAATAACATGATATTATCTTAACAGAGGTAATTTTAGGGATATTGAAGAGAAAAAAGAAATGAAGAAACAAAGTAAAATTAAAACAAAATATACTGAGGAGTATTAGGTTAAATATTGGCATGTAAATTGAGTGTGAATGAAAAAGGATGTTGAAAGTTCAGTGGAACTGACCAAATAAATGTCTTCTACTCATCTTTTAAACAATTTTTGAAGTGGTCAGCATAAACTGGTAAAGTTCAGAAATGGGAGATGAGCAAAATATAATTAAAAAAACCAGAAGCTGAACATGGAGAGATAGGGGAAGTAAATGAAGCTAACTATAAAAATAGGAAGATAAAGGAATTAGAGAAGAATGCTGCATAAAGCTAGATTTCTCCCTTACAATTAGAAAACAAGACAGAAAAAGTTAAAAGTTAAACCTGAAAAAAATGGGTGTTCTACCATTCAAGTGATTACAGGCACAAAAAAATAAAAAATAATAGGGAGTAAAATCACAGAAAAAGTGGAAAGCAGAAATGCTGAGCTTATTTCCTTAGACAATTTGAAAGGTATTATAGAGCATTAATTCACACACAGATTTTTTTCACGGTAAATAGTGTACATTCAAAAACTGAATAATTTCTTATGAAGAACTAAACACAGGTACAATATATGTTATCAGGAAAGGAAAAGAGAAAGGCTTCTTTAGGAACTTATAACACAGGCATTCCCCACCCCCCAAAAAAAACACGACGTGATAGAGAAATGGATGAGCAAAGGTAATAAAGTAAAAATGCAGTCAACAAAGTCTGTTTAAAGACAATCTAGAGAAATAGCAATTACAAAAGGAAAAATTAGTTTCCTATCCAACATTACTAAAATCTGCATTAGCCCAAATACTTTATAAACACTGCCATAATCTATTTCTAAACCAAAAACAACTTAAGCTCTAAACTGTGTCATCTATAACCAATTATTTAAAATAAATGGCCAAATATGCTAGTTTTCTGAAATTTTCATGTCTTTCTTATAATGAGGTGTTGTTTCTACCAAGAGCTCAATACCAATATCACTAAAATAGCTGAATTTTAGAGATTTACCAACAATACATATGAAATATCACTAATTATAGTTACCCCTTTATTAAGGAAAAAACATGCAGTAAAAAATTTGCTTTCTATATCTGAACCTCTGTAAGCTTTTTAGACATGAAAAATAGCTTATTCTCAAACAACAGGCAGACTTCATAATATAATATTTGAATCCATTAGTTGAAAGATTAAGTTTATCACCATGGAAAACTCTTAAGTACCTTCAATAAACAGTGCCATTCAGTAGCATTTTGTACAGACACCTTGGAAGTACTCTAGATTTGCCAATTTAATCCAAGAAAACTCTTAGAATATTAAGAATATCCAAATTTTGAAGCCATTTTAAAATATTTTAATTATCATCTCTTTTTTTTAATCTTTTTAAACCACTGTCACATTTTAAACAAGATTTTGAAAAATATAGTTTGATAATACATTAAAACCTAAAATTCATTTAAGTTAATTCAGTACCAAACTAAGTCTGCATTTAAACATACTAATACTCCCCCAAGGGAAAAAGAAAAATCAATAACTGTATCTAAAACCAGGGATTTAAGTAGGTATTTTCCAGGGCTATAATACTTTTTATAAGTAAAATTTACTAATGCAGAGAAAGAGAAACATTCTTGCAAAGTGATAGCTCTCTATAAAAGACTTGCTCTATTAAGGCTTTGTTGCTCTGAAGCCAAGTATAAACCATATAAGGAGACTGAAGTTCAATGCCATTTATTTTGTTCCCCTCTTTCAGATGCCCAAGAATAACCTCTTTCGTTGCCTAATGATATGTTCCAAAATCATAAAGTAGATCAGTTAACTACTTTAAATTTCCTGATAAAGTTACTTTGACTTAACAGGAATTACCTGATGGCTCACAAATCTTAGCAACAATTTTAAAAAAAATTTAAGGCGTTCTAGAGATTAAGCTTTAGGGAAAAAATTCAAAACAGAGGTGAAAGATTCCCATTTTGAAATGTATTTGTGAAATAATTTGATCCAGTCCTTTATGACCTAACTTTTCTCTCCTTTGAACTAAAGAAAGCCAACTATTTCTTTCTTGAGGTAGCATGGGCAATTAAACATCCATTTATATTTAAGATATACCTACCAACTAAATACCATACTTATTTAATAATTATTCATAAGCATAGTATAATCTTTCACCTCCCTTTACCACAAAAGTACAAACGGAAAAAAACCAACCTTAAAAAGACACATTAAAACACCACTGAAGAAACCGTTGTGTTTGCTGCGACCAAAACTGGTTTGATTATAAAGACTACCGATTGGTTCAGAAGTGTTTGTATTTATGACTGACTGGTGGAATGTCTCCCATGCCTCAATAACCCCTGCCCCCACCGTAGATCCTCATCACCTCTTAGGCGGCCAAAACATTCGGGCCAACACAAAAATGTAAATACTGTACTATTCCAAAAGCACAGATGTTTATCACAATCACTGTGATGCCCATGAAAATTGTAAGCGTTTTACTTTCCTTCCTCTGTCCTGTTCTGAACTGCACCTAAGTCCCAACAAACCAAACTACTTCACAGGTGTTTACGTGTGTTTTTAATCGTAACACTCTTTATCGACAAATAGTTACTCCTTTTTCTTTCTACTCTCAGTAACAAGAAAAATCTAGCCGACAGTTGTTTTCAATTAATTAACCAAACAAGTATCAAGTTCTAAATGTCTGAAAGGAGTAAGTTATTGAAGAAATCTATTTATTACCCACCTAGAAAAACGACTAAGCATGGCAAGGGTTTCTGTTTTATAAAACTCAATGAAATATATCCATAAAGACTGCTACTAAAAACAAATCTATAGATACAATTACACGCAAAGGCCAAGTAATCGGTAACAGTATAAACAAATGTGGCAGCCATCTCAGCAGCAGCAAATCGCTCCCTGCAGTGACCTAACTTTCTTCCAAAACAAAAGTTGCCAGGTTCAGCAATTTAATGAATCAGAAATATACACAGTGTATATGTTCCAGGAATCTAAGACTTTTGGACCTTGTGCCAAACAAAGGCACTCTTCCTTCGGATTGCTTAAAACTTTTCGTCCCACCTCATTCTTACAACCTCTTCTAAAATAACCAGAGGGAGTAGCATCTTACTCTTCAGCACCTAAAACACTATCCCGTTCGACAGGAGGAGACTTTAGGGGAACTTGAGAAAAAAAACCGAAAAACACTAAAGTTTCCTCTCTTTTCTGGCCCGGGAGCTTTGTGGCTCGTAGACACTTCTCGTGAAATTTACCTTTCGGTCGGGCAGTGTCTCAAGGC
Organism: Aepyceros melampus; assembly: GCA_006408695.1. Taxonomy (NCBI): domain Eukaryota; kingdom Metazoa; phylum Chordata; class Mammalia; order Artiodactyla; family Bovidae; genus Aepyceros; species Aepyceros melampus. The sequence continues at coordinate 226,806 of SJXQ01010408.1, forward strand.
AGCTTTTCAAGGCTTCGCCTGACATGATTTCCTTCCCTTCATTAGTCACTTCGGATCCAGCCCAATTTTTCTCTCCGGTGAGAGCGGATGTGGAGTGGCCTCCCGCAGTAGGAAGAGTAGGTGGCTTTGGTGGGGGCTGGGACGCGCGGGCTGGTTTCCCGGTCTCGAGTTTTGCAGGAGTTTCCCAGCCCCAACTAGGATCTCCGCCGAAAAAAAAACTTTTCACTCGTGACACCGCCCGGAATTACCGTGCGAAACTCACTTCCTGCCTTGGCGAACAGCAGGATCCAGCTCGGTCCAGGGGAACCCGGAAAACCAGCTCCACGCGCGCCGGGGAGGGGGGAGGGGGCGTCCGCCCGAGCCTGGGACTCCGGGCGACCCGCGCGCCCCGATACCCGACGGCGGCCGAACCCGGCCGGCGGGGGCGAAGACGTCGCCGCGGCGCTGGGAGAGCCGCGGTCGCGCTAGGCCGCCACCTCCTCCTCGCCGCCGCCCCCGGAGCCGGGCGGCGGGGTTATTGTCTCGATGGAGCCTGCCGCGCCCTTCGCCTGCGCCGCCGCCGCCGCCGCCGCGGCCGCCCCGAGCCGGAGCCGAGGGGCCGGGCTGGCTCGATGGCGGCCCCCTCCCCGGGCCGTCCGTCGGGCTGTCCGTCCTTCCGTCCGTCCCTCCCCGCCTTCCCTCCTCGCCCTCGAGCCCTCTTCTCCTCCTCCTCCCGTTTTCCCGCCGCCGTCCCCTCGCGCCCCTCCTCGTTCTTCTTCCCAGGCGGCGGTGGCTCCCCCGGGAAGCGCAAAGGCTGAGGGCAGGCGGCGGCTTCGTCTCCTCAGGAGCTCGCGGGGCCGCGGCAGGGGCCGAGGCTGCGTCCCGCGCCGCCGCGCCACATTCACTCGAGCGAGAGACTGCGAGGGGCGGGGAGGGAGGGAGGGAGCGGAGAGAAAGGAGGAGGAAGGGGGCTGGGGCGCCGGGGAGTCACTGCCTCACAGGCCGCGGCGGCAACAGCGCCACCGCCCCGGCGGCGAGGGGGGAAGCGCAGCGCGCGGCGGCGGCGGCTCCGCGGCGGGGGCGGGGCGGCCTC
>SJXQ01010408.1:228144-438455 GCA_006408695.1 Aepyceros melampus
CCGACGTCGGCGGCGGGGGGGGTGCGGCGGGCCGGGGGGCGGGGCTGGTGGCGGCCGGGGGTTCGCTGGTGAGGCCCGCTGCAGCCCAGGCCCCAGAGGCCTGCTGCCGCTCCCCGGCTGCCCAAGGTGGGGGACTCCGACGAAGTGGAGCCCGGCTTGCCTGGTGCCCAGCTTGGGAGACCGAGAGTCTCCAGGCCTCCGCCACCCCGGCCGATTGAGTTTCTTTGTACGACAGTGATCGGTTCAAGTCCAACCCCGATTTCAAGGCTGCAGGTATCTCTTTCAACTGCAGCACTCCAACTTCCTCTAATGGCACGCTCGGTTTGCAGGAAACCACAGCGGCAGCTCGGAGAAGCTTCCCACGCCGGCCCTTGCTCCGAGCTTGCTCGCTCAGCAACGCAGCTCCTCCGAGTCTCAGCCTCACACCGGTGGGGAGACAAAGCTGGCCCTGGGAGGGGGGGAAATGGCCCGCAAAAGTGCCTCAAGATAATGCCTTTGTTAGAGGAAATATTGGATACACTCGGATACGCGACGTAGGCTTCCAACCCTGGAGGTTTCGTGGTGCAGTCGTTGAATTTCGCTGGCCCTAAGTGATTCAGCCTGGCAGCGTCTGCGTTTATTGCGGAGAGAGCTGCTTAGGCATTCTATCAACACATATGGCATAAAACGCCTCAACCATAACATTGCACAGTTTTTGCAGTTACTGCCTTACATATGTTAACAGACAAGACGGCCTTGTTTTACCCCGGGAAGGAACGCAATAGATACGAAACAAGCCGTTCCCCGCCCCCAGTCTCTGCTGTACTTAACAGCGTACAAGGACGGTAATTAGTCTAATTCTGTGTCCCTGAAGTCATTGCTTCAGTTCTTCCTTCTGTGTTCCAGAGATAATTATTTATAACTAAGTTTGAATAAAGAGCTGTATGCCCTACAGATGATTTTGGCTTGGATCCAAAGGAAGGAGTTGATAAAGTTCATCAAAGAATTATTTACCAAAGTGAGTTCTACTCTAGTGACAAACACTCGAAATAACTCGGGAGCCGTTCAAGACATTCTATGAGGGTGGGGAGCTATTAACTACTTCGGACTGCAAGAATTAACAGACCTTAGGGCCTTAGCCTAAGAGCAGAAGTTGAAGGTTCACAGATAGTGCCAAAGTGTTCAGGTTTATTCACTGCTGAACTGAAGGTAAAAGCATTAAACTGGAAGTTAAGAGAAACAGCAGCCAGGTATACTAGTAATACTAAGCTAGTTATCCATTTTGGCCATTGTATAAAAATTAGCGTACTATATAAGCTAATTTTAATCATCACAGGAAAAATCTACCCTACTTTCAAAAACTGCTTTGAGTTTGCCCAGACTCAGTGGTAGAGCTCGCTCTCCTAAAGCAAGCCAGGATGGAGAGTCTCCCAGATCAGCGCGAGACCTGATGGCTTCTGGGATTCCAGTGTTGCATCTGGTCTCAGGTTGGTTCAAGACCCCTTTGAATGTAGCATCCTAGATTCAGGTAGACCTAACTTCCCCTTCCCCGTCCCGAAGTGAAGTGAAGTGAAGTCGCTCAGTTGTGTCCGACTCTTTCCGACCCCATGGACTGTAGCCTACCAGGCTTCTCCCTCCATGGGATTCTCCAGGCAAGAGTACTGGAGTGAGTTGCCATTTCCTTCTCCAGGGGATCTTCCTGACCCAGGGATCAAACCCGGGCCTCCTGCATTCCAGACAGACGCTTTAACCTCTGAGCCACCAGGGAAGCTTTTTTCCCCCATCCCAATCCTCAACCTAAATAAATAGGACCAGACCAGTCTATGGGCTAGAACCTGCCCTTGTGAAGTCGCTCAGTTGTGTCCGACTCTTTCCGACCCCATGGACTGTAGCCTACCAGGCTTCTCCCTCCATGGGATTCTCCAGGCAAGAGTACTGGAGTGAGTTGCCATTTCCTTCTCCAGGGGATCTTCCTGACCCAGGGATCAAACCCGGGCCTCCTGCATTCCAGACAGACGCTTTAACCTCTGAGCCACCAGGGAAGCTTTTTTCCCCCATCCCAATCCTCAACCTAAATAAATAGGACCAGACCAGTCTATGGGCTAGAACCTGCCCTGTCCCCCTAGCCTCTTTTTAAAAAAAAAAAACAAAAAAACACCTTAGACTCCTACTGGTTCCAATAGGTTCCAATCTGAACCTATCTGGGTGATTACTATGTAGGCTTAGAAAAGTACCTAGAACCCAAAACCCCTCCTGCAATTCACCTGAAGTTTTGCCACTAGAGTTTAATCCCTTGAGTGGTTTATTTCTCTAGCACAAAGACATAATCCGGGGGAAAGGTAATATTTTAAGCCTTATTAGTCATTTATACCAATTCATCAGATTGTTTCCCCAAAGCAGCTTTTGATGGAAGGGAGTATAGAGATAGCATATGCTGATGCTGAGTAGGCAGGAGAGGGAAATGTGGTTTCATTCTTTGGGGCCGTCCACAGAGAGTAGAGTGGTAAAGACAATAAAGTGCCCCCTCTCAGTTGATTGTTAAATAAGTCCTACTTACTCATACTGCTAGAATGAGCCCCAAAACACTGGCCTTTACAGAATCGAAGCCAGGACACACTTATTAATGTTACCATTTGGGGCAGTTCCCTAGTGGTCCAGCAGTTAGGATTTGGCACTTGCACTACATGGATCTGAGTTCCATCCCTGGTGGGGGAACTAAGATCCCACAAACCATGTGGTACAGACAATTTTTTTTTTAAATATTTTGACATATTTCTTTAATAGCCCCTTTGCAAAGTTTCTTCAGCAGAAATTCACACAGAAGGGTGAAAAGACAGCCCTATGATCGGGGTACTCAATAATCAAAAATAACGATTCATCTTTATTATTCATCAATGACTACTTAGTTCTAATTCATATGAGCAGCACATACAGATAGAGCTAAATCTTCCATTTGTTCTTTTTATACAAGGCATTTCTGTTCTGTGCCATACAGATTAGTTTGTTTTGAAAATCCTACTATAATTGACCTAAGATGGACTTAACATTTCAATTTATGCTTCAAAGGAGAACTGAAACCCCACTTTAAATAAGAGTGCCTGTGATTCTGTAATAATTAACTGAACTCCAGAACTGCCCTAGAGAGTAAACTAATAAATATTTGTTGATAGTATAGCTCAATCTTCCCCATTGTGATTCTCTAAATAATTCTCTGTGAAAGCAGGAATTCCTTCTTAGGGATTCCTCTTCCCAATGGCTGGGCTCAGGAAAGGTCTATCAGAGATAAGCCACATATTTGAGGGAGAGCTGTAAGACCTTAAACGTTCCAGGGAATGCACACAGCCTGCATGTGGTGGCGGGGTGTGGGGGTTGGGGGAGATGCAGAGAGCCTACCCACTGTTTTAAAGAGAATTCCTCTGTCATTTCCCCCTGCCTGCCCAGCAGCTGTGCCAAAGCACTGTGGGCACAAAGTTAGCAGAAGGTGAGGAAAAGTTTAGGGTGCTTGTTCTCCTCTTCTCCCGTTCTTGACAACTATAAATAATTGTTACCTAAAAACCACAGTTTTTACTATAGCAGTTTCAGGAAATTTTAATTTTTGAGCTAGAATAGTATTATACTTGGGGAAAAAAATGTCTAGAAGCTTTAGATCAAATAGATCAAAATGTATTTTTAGTAGAAACTGACTTTCCTGTTTTCACTTCCATCTTAGTGCCTAGATAGAGGGGGCAAGAGGTTAAGGTAGCAAGCGTGTGAGAAAGGACTTTGGGCTCAAAAGAGGAAGTACATACAGGAAGCAAAATTAAGAATTTTATAATATACAGGGAATGGAATCGTCCCTCCCATAGCATATTTCTTTCTTTCACACCTATTTTCAATAATATGTTATGAGTCACAGGGAAGTCTGCCTCAACTTTTGAAAAGTTTTGAAGTATTCCCCCCAATATATGCTTGATAATTGTTTTCTATCTTATACATTTGGTAGCCTATTTTTTTAAGACATCTAAATTTTCAGATGTCTTATGAAATTTTTAAAAGTATGGAGAAAATAAATGGTGCATGATGATTATTCTTGTGACCTCTGAAACAAGACTGCTTGAATTAGGAATGGCTACTGTATAACCTTGGCCAAGTTACTGAATATCTATAAACATAAGCTTGAGCTGCCTCATCTCTAGAATGGGGACTATAATGCTATCTCATAGACTATTGGAAGGACTATGTAAGACAGTGCTCATAAATTGCTAGGCAGACTCAAACGTGTTAGCTGTTATTAGTAGTGCAATTAAAATACACTAATAATATTTACCATGCTGCCCCCACTTCTACGGTGACCATACAGTGTATCATCCAACATAGAACACTTTTGAGAGTGAAAACAGACAATCACATGGGGACAAGAAATGTAAAACCAGGACTGTCCTGGGCCAACTGAGGCAAATAGTCACCTTAATAATTTCCAACTTTATTACCATATTCTGATACACTTCCCCTCTCAGGTCTTCCCTGATATGAATCACAATCTCTTTCAATTATATCACAATATGCACACTTCTTTCTAAATGATACAGTGTTAAGTCAACAAAAGAAAAGATTAAATACTGCTGCTTATTGTCCTTCCACGCAGGCTTTCACTTAATATTTCCTTTGGGTAGTGAAATTGCTGTTCTCCTACTCATTTAAGGCCACTTATAACTTTACATTTTTTTCTATGCATGTGTGCGTGCTGTCGCTTCAGTCGTGTCTGACTCTTTGAAACCCCATGGACTGTAGCCTGCCAGGCTCCTTTGTACATCCTCCAGGCAAGAATACTGGAGTGGGTTGCCAAAGATCCTACTCCAGGGGATCTTTCCCACCTAGGAATCAAAGCTGTGTCTCCTGCTACTCCTACACTGCAGGCAGATTCTTTACCACTGAGCCACCAGGGAAGCCTTTTTTTTCTGTAGTAGTACTTAAAAAAAAACTGTTTAACATCAAATATGCCAAAAAAAAAAAAAGCCAGTACGTGGGTATTAAGCATAACTTGAGATGTAGGATAAGGCTAAATGCCCTGCTCTGAAATGCCAACTGTGTTTCGTAAAACCTTGTTTTCGTTTGTGTTTTAGTTAAGCAGCAAATTATTCCTATATCAAAGTAAAATATCATCTCTATTTGTTGATGATGGCCATATAATCAGAATACTAAATAAATCTCACCTAAATCTAGCTTAGTCAGTATTTGGAAAATAATGTATCTCAACTGAATTTTCTATAATAATTCTGAATATACTTTAACTCATACTTTCTTCCTTTGGAAAGAAATTTATTTTCTGGGAATTGACTGCAACTGTCCTTCAAAAATGCTGATCTGGATAGCATACTTTAAAATGTTTCCTCTCTGTTTTCCTGGTCCAATCTCTGTTTTTATGCCATTAAATTTATGTCAACCGTCAGATAATAGAGTATTCTAGTTCTCTTAGTTTTTAATTACTTTTAATTTTCTTGTTCTTCCATTTTTTCTTTTAAAACAGATGCGACATTTCTCTTCCTTCTATCTTGGGAAGCTCCCTTTGAGGGTTTTTGTTTTCCTATATAAAACTTTATATGGTACATTTTCTTATTTCCTGCTATACCACATACCAAACTACTAATAAAAATGTCATTTCTTTTCAAAAGGTTTTCATTTCTTTACAAAGAAGTAAATATATTGCGAAGAAATAGCCTTCAAATATTTTATAATTTTCAATGTAATTTTTCTTTTTCATTCTTGACATTTTCTTTCATTTACCTGATTTCTAGCCACCCTTAGTCATAGACCACTGATATTTCTATTTTGTCTTCCTTAGTAATGAAGCCTAGACTACAGATTCTTTCTTGTCAATATTGTCATCTTTCAGAAAAGTTCTGGCAGAGGCGTTAGCATTTACTAGCTGGTGACCTTGGAAAAATCATTTAATCATGTGCAGTAGTTCATGATCTATCAAATGGAAAATAAAGCTCTGTCTTATCTACCTCATAGGGTTATTGTGGGCACCAAATGAGATGATGGACTTGAAAGCATACTATATAAACAAAAGCTATTTTTTTCTCTTACATCAATAGTGATACTCTTCATCATTATCATCAAATAAAATATCATAAGCCATCAGTGTCCATTGACTTAGTAGCTCTATGATAAGCATATTTTAGATTACATATTAAATGCAGTGTCTGTTCTCTATAAAAAGTTCACCTGCAATGCAGGAGACACAGGAGAGGCAGGTTCAATCCTTTGGTCAGGAAGATCCCCTGGAGAAGGAAACAGCAACCCACTCCAGTATTCTTGCCTGGAAAATCCCATGGGCAGAGGAGCCTGGCAGGCTACAGTACAAAGGGTCACAAAGAATCAGACATGACTGAGCTACTAAACACATATTCTCTTTAAAAGTCTATATCCTATAAGAGCAGGTAGATATAAACTCATCAAATTTTATATAAAAATGTAAGACATTAATTCAGATGCCAAAAATTCAGTTTTAATAGTTTAGACACTGGCTAGATTTTACACTATGAAAATATCGCTAGGCAAATTAGAAGTGATAGTTTCAGGGAGAATGTTTGGCCTACTTAAAGAAAATAAGCTTTTGAAACTTTAAATCTAAGAATTTTCAGTAGTGTTTGAATATGCAGGAAGTAGACCTTAGAAGGCAATGGCACCCCACTCCAGTACTCTTGCCTGGAAAATCCCATGGATGGAGGAGCCAGGTGGGCTGCAGTCCATGGGGTCGCGAAGAGTTGGACACGACTGAGCAACTCCACTTTCATTTTCCTGCACTGGAGAAGGAAATGGCAACCCACTCCAGTGTTCTTGCCTGGAGAATCCCAGGGACGGGGGGAGCCTGGTGGGCCGCTACCTATGGGGTCACACAGAGTTGGACACGACTGAAGCGACTTAGCAGCAGCAGCAGCAGACCTTAGAAGTCATCTGGTATCTAGTCCAGCTACATTTTATAGATGAGATTAGATTTGAAGACTAGTAGCAGAACCATGATTAGAACCCAGTTCTCTTCCTGTCCAGGATATGTTTAGTGTATATCACTTTGGCAGCACATAGAAATTGCAACATGAAAAGACACCATAAAGTTAAAAGACAAATGGCAGTTTGAGAGAAAATACATATAAGAAAGAATAACTAGCATCCATAATATGTAAAGAGTTCTTACAATTCTAGAAGAAAGTAACAATCCAATATAGAAGTATTTACAAAATATATAAACCCACTAATATACATACACACAAAATACAAAAAGGAATAAACTTTTGAAACATGTAAAGGCCTTGAAAAGCAGGTGAAGAGAAACTCCAGTTAAAACCCAGCATAACTGAAACCCTAGCTAGGTCTTGCTGTTGTTATTGTAGTTGGGGTGATAGTTCATTTTCAGAGAGCAAAAGGAACTCCAGTTGGATGCATCAAAGGGCGCTCCTGTGACCTTGACCTTGAACCAATCTAATGACAAATAAATGGGCATTCAACTCAGTGAAACATGGTCCCAGAAGCTAGACACAATATTTCTGGCATCCCTGTCCATGAACATGTGCAGAGAAGCCCAGCAGCACCACACCAAAGGGGTCAGGCCTCAGCACACACTCGCAAGCCCCTCTTGCAGCATATTCCCCAGGCCAGATCACCAGACTTCTGGATATGTATCTGCCACAGTTTGCCAAATTTCAAAGATATATACTTTGGAAGCCATGGATTTTAAGATTTTAGTTTCTGCAAATACGGGCTGAACATGGTGAAAGTGAAGTCACTCAGTCATGTCGACTCTTTGCGACGCCATGGACTGTAGCCCACCAGGCTCCTCTGTCCATGGGATTCTCCAAGCAAGAATACTGGAGTGGGTTGCCATTTCCTTCTCCAAGGGATCTTCCCAACCCAGGGATTGAACCCAGGTCCACCCACATTGCAGGCAGATGCTTTAACCTCTGAGCCACCAGGGAACATGGTGAGATGGTAGCAAATTGTCCCAGCAAATTGAAAGTGCTGTTTGGGCGGGTGGTAATAAATTAGAAGCTTGGGATTAACAGGCTTCCCAGGTGGCTCAAGTGGTAAAGAACCTGTCTACAATGCAGGAGACGCAGGATATGTGAGTTCGTTTGCTGGGTCCATGATCCCCTGGAGGAGGAAATGGCAACCCATTCCAGTATTCTTGCCTGAAATATCCCATGGACAGAGGAGCCTGGCGGACTGCAGTCCATAGGGTTGCAAAGAGTTGGACATGACTGAGCACACACACATACACACACAAACACACGGGATTAACACATACACACCACTATGTATAAAACAGATAATCAACAAGGACCTAATGCAGAGCACAAGGAATGATACTCAATATCTTATAATAACCTATAATGGAAAAGAATCTGAAAAAAGAAAAAGAATATATGTGCATATCCATATCCGAATTACTTTGCTGTTCATCTGAAACTAACACAATATTGTAAGTCAACTATACTTCAATAAAAAAAAAAATTCAAATGCTATTGATGTAGTGAGTTTAAGGCCCTGAAAGAAATTAATGCCCAGTTCCCCCAGGTCCCTGGAATAAGGTTCTGTTGGGGCTGGAGAACCCTGTGAAGGGTCTGACTGACGCAAGTGCAAGAATAACACAGGAGAGAGGAAAGGAACAAAAGGAGCCTCTCTTCTGCTTTGTAAGGGGGACTCTCAACCATTCCCACTTCTTGAAATTGCTTCCTGCTAACAATTATAAAGACAAGTAATAGAGACAAAATATGGAATCAGGGAGCAGTAATTGAGAAAAAAGTAGGCTTAAAATAATTTCTTAAAAAAGACTGATGCAGGGGCTTCCCTGGTGGCTCAGTGGTAAAGAATCTGTCTGCCAATGTGGGGGACTTGGGTTCCATCCCTGGTCCTGGAAGATCCCACATGCTGCTGAGCAGCTAAGCCTGTGAGCCACAACTACCAAGCCTGTGTTCTAGAGCCCGGGAGCTGTAACTACTGAGTCCACGTTCCACAACAAGAGAAACCTTTGCAATGAGAAGCCTGCACATTGCAACTAGATGTAGCCCCCGCTCGCCACAACTAAAGAAAAGCTTAAGATGATGAAGACCCAGCACAGCCATAAATAAACAGATAATTTCTTTTAAAAAAGACAAATGCACACCTAAAACTATGAATACTAGGAATAAGTAAAATATTTTTAAAAGATTAAAATGTTTGTATGAAACACAACAGATTAAGGGAGAAGAAAAATGAGAGTTAAAAACCACTAGAAAGAGCAAGTAGAGAAAAAAAATTTTGTTTAAACTCTCCCAAAAGCCAGAAAATCAGATTCATTTCAATATATTATATATGGGGGGGGGTAGTTTTAAAAAAATCACACTAACAGTAAGAGGAGTGTGGATAAACTAAAATAAAGAGTCTAGGGAATGCCTGGCAGTCCAGGATTCTGAGCTTCCACTGCAGGGGCCAGAGCTTCAATTCCTGGCGGTGGAAATAAGATCCCACAAGCAATCCACTGGTGTGGCCAAAAAAATTAAAAAAAAAAAAAAAAAAACTATAATATATCCCTTTATCTGTCTATCAATCAACATTTATGAATTGGTTAAAAAAGAATGAAAACTTCTAGAGACCATTTCGTTTCTGAGTGAGTCTGATATTCCTGGGAAATGGGGTCCTACTGCACCAGGAGCCCCCCAGGTAGAAAAGTCCTTGAACCAAGGGATACTCTGAAACTGCCTTGGGACACCTGGAGGCTTATGGCTCCCAAGTGTCCTTCTCAGCTACTTTTGGAAGCAAGTAGTGTGTCATCCGTGGTTCCACATCTGTGGGTAGGGAGAACCGACTCTCCTGAGCCATTTTATATAAGGGACTTAAGCATCTGCAGATTTGAGTATCTGCAGGCAGCCTGGAACCAATCACCAACCACCCCCTCTCCCGCCCCTGGCAGACACCAAGGGGTGACTATTTCTAACTCCTACAGCTGGTCCAGGCAGCACAGCCTGGCCTCTGAAACTTTCTCCCAAGCTCTGCACTCCCTCCTCTTCTCGAATACACCCTTATCAGAATAATAAATTATGGATCTAGTTTGTAGATAACCTCCTGCAAGATCACATAGGTAGGAAGTTGTAGAGCTGGAATAAGAACCCTGCAATCTGAGACTACAGTGTTAAGTGCCAACTATTCAGTTCTATGCAGTACTGTGAGTACTTTTAATACCTGTACCAGGAGATTTTCCACATCATATAGAAGCCAACATTTTCACTTTTAGTCACGGGGGATTTTTCTCTCTTGTAATTCACAACCATCTGTAAAATAAAAACAAAAGCAGCTTTAATTTCATCTCGAAATACTTCCTGTTTCTTTGTCTTCCTCTTCTTCTGCTCCTTTAAAACAAAAGTTGGTCTCTTGCTTTTCTTCTCTTTGTTCTTTCTCTTATAAAGGCAATGTGTGCGTATTGCTGAAAAGCATACAAAATAAGTGGAAAATATCCTATCAAGTACAGACTACTAAAAATAAGAACCTGATAATGGTGTTATTCAACTGCCTGGGTATAACTCTAGAGGCTAGGTGACTTAAGACTTTTCTCCAGAACATAATGCTCATTATTTCATAGCATCAATAAATGATTGTGCTAGATCCATAACTAGAGTGGTCACACATTCTTTATTTGTGAGAGTGAGTAAAAAATGAGCCATTCCAATTTGATACTACAGTAATTACCTTGTTGTGTTTATCAGACTGTGTTTTCTCTTGACCTCATCTCTAATCATTCCATCTCATTTTACCAAAAAACATTTGCATTGGAATCTTACTGATAATCATTCTTTACATATGTCTAATTGGAATAAAACAAAGAGTAAGCATGGCTTCAATATTGATATGCTAAGTGGTGTCCAGCATCTTGGTGTTCTCTTTTTCTATAGTGTATATATGACCCATTGATGCTTCTGAGTCAGTAGAGAAGATAGTTTAAAAATCATTATCAATGTAAATTTTCATCTACAGACTCTACCTTTTACTTTCTCACACCACTTCATTTAAAGTCTTTTGTGTTGAAAAGTTTGTAATAGTCCTAAAAGAAGGTATTATGTGTTTCATCTGTTGTTCCAAAGAAGCGAAAAACTAGACTATCAACCCGCTGTGTAATCCCTGCACAGTCTACAACGCTTTTCAGTGGGAAGCCAGGCTCTGCCAAGAGTAGGGAGGATTGCAGTTTAAACATTACAGGGTCAAGTTCAACATTTGTTCCATTCACAGAACTCCCACTGACATCAATGAGCGTTTTGTGCAGAGTAGAATTTCTTCCTCAGTTAAATGATTTCTGTAATGCTTTCTATTTTGCCAGAACATATCCTACAAAGAATGTAATAAAGAAAATATATGTAGAACTCCTCCTTTTTTTTTTTTAGGTCTACCCTTTATTTCAATAAAAATGTCATCTACAAAATGCATTTTTCTCATAGAACATGATTTAAAAGGTAAATAAGACATTTTGCAGAGAATGAGAGACTTTTAGATCATTTTAAACTCATCTGCTTGCAATTATATATATACATGGTGGCTCAGTGATAAAGAATCTGCTTGCAACGTAGGAGCCGCGGGAGACTTGGGTTCGATCCCTGAAGAGGGAAGATAACGTGGAGGAAGGCATGGCAACTCACTCCAGTATTCTGACCTGGAGAATCCCATGGACAGAGGAGCCTGGTGGGCTACAGTTCACAGGGTCACAAACAGTTGGCACAACTGAAGCAACTTAGCATGCATGCATATAGGTATATACATATATATATAGAAAGAGAGTTTTGCATGCAATATAAAAATCACAACTGAATTCAGTCAGAAGTCTTTGACCTTCTGAAATTTTATGCTGTATGATATATCATTGACTGGAAGCATGGAGTTCTTAAACTTATTAGACCAAGATATGTGGAACTAAATATCAATTACACAAATATTTCTAGGTAAATAAAATCATCTAAATAGGAAAAGTGAAGGCACTGAATTTTATATAGTGGTTGAAAGGATAGGCAGTCTATATCAATGAAGAGTATGAACACACAACGTAATTGTTTGTTAAGTAAAACAGTAATGTCAATGAAAATTAACAAAGTATTTTAATAAATGTATAGTCATAACTTACAATTAGCTCATTGCTTATGTGGCTTATAATTTTAAAGGAACTTTAAGAGGAAAGAAAATATTATAATATTAAATATTAAGGGAAAGAGAATATTATATTTTCTTTCCTTGCATAGCTATAAAAATTATCTGTATTGCTTCTATCAGTTTGGGAAATTGCATATTAATTTATGAATTTCACCATGATTTGAAGTAATCTTTGACTTTTAAAATTTAAAAAGAAAATCGGAAGCTTCTTATAGACACAGAAATCTGGCGTATGTTTTGCTTAATCTTCAGAAATATTTTAAAACAGATTGCATTCCAAATATCATTAGTATTCTATAAAAAGCATGGGGTGGGCATGACACATTCATACTTCACATAAGGGAGATGCTCCTATTTTTCTGTAGCTCAGGAAAGTTTATAAAAAGGTAGTCAAGGAAAGGAGAAAACTGATAGAAAGTAAAACGAAAATGGAAAAGAAAATAGGCACTCTGGCCTGTGCAACAACTCACTTCTTGTTATCTCCAACTATCACCCAATTGCAACATTTTAGAATGAATTTTAGTTTCTACAGAGGTTCCATTTCTCCTAAAAACTGTAAGGATGACAAGCCTTTCAGAGAATCACGAGGTCACCCAACTATAACTTATTGATGATATGCTCACCATTAAGAAATTCAGTAAAAACTTCCAAGTAATTTAAACATGTATCAGATGTCACCAACATCTGTGGGCCCAGTAGCAGGCTGAACATTTCACATGTGGTATCTCCTAAGGTAATTTAAAAGATACCAAGTATTGAAGTTTTAAGATTACTCTGTAAGCTATATGGGAATTTCAGAAGGAATCAGTTGTTCCATGGTCTTAGGAATCAGAAAAAGTCCCTACTTATGAATAACTATGATAAAGAGACTGTCAATTCTTTTGTGGTCTTTTGCTTTGAGGACTGTTCACCAGATGTGTGGGATGACGTGGCAGTTTTTAAATACGTCTACAAATTCTTTGACATTCCTCTCACCAAAAAATGCAGTCTATGAACTTTCTCCTTGAAAATGGGCTGGCTCAACCGCTGAAATACAGAGGAAATGACACTCCCGAGACTTCCCAGGTGAGGGCATAAAAGGAAGTGTGCTTCCACTGTGCTCACTGAAACACTGGCTTTTGAAAACATCAGCTACCAAGTAGACACTCTATCTGCCCTCACACTTAATGGAGTGTGAGAAAGGTCAAATTTGCCCACATGGAGAGACCACATGGAGAGGCCCTATGGTGACAAATAGGAATTGAGAAAGAGAGAGCTGCCGGCCAGTCTCCAGCTATTCCAGCCTCTCCGGCCACTCTGCCCTGCACTGCCCATGTCTCCCACCCCAATTCTGGTGCAGTTCCAGCCATCAACACACGAGCAACTGTGAGAGCCAGGACTCCCCAAACAAGCTCTTCCCAAACTTCCAGCTCAGAGGGTGATATATTACACAGCAACAGTAACCAAAACAGATAAAAACTTTTTAGTTAAAAATTTTGGTAGGGGTAGTGAAAATTTTCAAATACATTCTGGAGGTCATATAATGAACTTTCATGTATAATTACCCAGATTCAACACATTAAAGTTTTTCCCACACTTGCTTCACCTGTTCTCCCCATTTTTTCCTTTGCTAAAATGTTTAAAGTTTATCACAGATATTGTGTCATGTCAAGTGTCATATGATGCTTCAGTGTGTGTGTGTGTGTTCAGTTACCCAGTTGTGTCCAGCTCTTTGCAGACCCATGGACTATGGCCCACCAGGCTCCTCTGTCCATGGGATTTCCCAGGCAAGAATACTGGAGTGGGTAGTTATTTCCTCCTCCAGGGGATCTTCCCAACCCGGGGATCAAACTCGCTTCTCCAGCATCTCCTGCATTGCAGGTGGATTCTTTTAGCGCTGAGCCATCAGGGAAGCTTGATGCTTCAGTGTGAATATCTTTAAAAACAGACATTTTCTTACATAACCAATATGTCATTATCACACTTAACAAAATTAACAATAATTTCCTGGGATCATTTAAAATCTAGAGCATAATCAAATGTGATGATTGCCTCAAAAACATGATTTCACATGATTTCTTAGAATAATGATATAAATAATGTCTACACACAGTATTTGGTTGTTGTGCCTCTTTGCCTCTTTTCATCTGAAACAGTCACTCCCACTCCTGCCCCTTCTCTTCTGCCATAACTAGTTGCAGAAACCAGATAAGCAGTCTTAGGAATGTTTTTCCTTGCAGTGTCATTTAACTGGCTCCTTTATCTCCTGTAGTCCTGTAAATGAAAGTGAGATCAAAAGGATTGATTAGATTTGAATCAATTTTTTGCCCTCCACAGGGATACTTTATAAGTATTGTATTGTTAGCAATGTATCACTTCAGGAGGCATGCGATAGCTGGTTGTTCCACTCTTGGCCATGCCACCAGGCTTATGGAATCTTAGTTCCCTGACCAAGGATCAAACCTGTGCCTCCTACAATGGAAGAATAGCATTCTAACCACTGGATCACCAGGGAATTCTCTGGTTGTTTCACTTTTAGTGATGCTAAGATTGATCCCAGCTGAGCTATTTAAAATCCTAAAAGATGATGTTGTTAAAATGCTGTACTCGATATGTCAGTAAATTTAGAAAACTCAGCAGTGGACACAGAACTGGTAAAGTCAGTTTTCATTCCAGTCCCAAAGAAGAGCAATGCCAAAGAATGCCCAAACTTCTGTACAATTGTGCTCATTTCACACGCTAGCAGGGTAATGCTCAAAATCCTTCAAAATAGGCTTCAACAATACACAAACCCAGAACTTCCTTATGTACAACCTGGATTTAGAAAAGGCAGAGGAACCAGAGATCAAATTGCCAACATTTGCTGGAACATAGAAGAAGCAAGGGGATTCCAAAAAAACATCTGTTTCTGCTTCATTCACTCTGCTAAAGCCTTTAACTGTGTGGATCACAACAAACTGTGGAAAATTGTTCAAGAGATGGGGATACCAGACCACCTTACCTGCCTCCTGAGAAACCTGTATGCAGGTCAAGAAGTAACAGAACTGAATATGGAACAATGGATTGGTTCAAAATTGAGAAAGGAATACAACAAGGCTGTATATTGTCACCCTGCTTATTTAACTTCTATGCAGAGGACATTATGAGAAACGCTGGACTGGACAAAGTACAAGCTGGAATGAAGATTGCCAGAAGAAATATCAGCAACCTCAGATATGCAGATTATACCATTCTAATGGCAGAAAGCGAAGAGGAACTAAAGAGCCTCTTGATGAGGGTGAAAGAGGAATGAAAAGCTGGCTTAAAACTCAACATTCGAAAAACTAAGATCATGGCATCCAGTCACATCACTTCATGGCAAATAGGGGAAAAAATGGAAACAGTGGAAGATTTTATTTTATTGGGCTCCAAAATCACTCTGGACAGTGACTACAGCCATAAAATTAAAAGATACTTGTTCCTTGGATGGAAAGCTATGACAAACCTAGACAGTGTATTAAAAAGTAGAGAAAAAAAAAAAAAAAAAGTAGAGACATTGCTTTGCTGATAAAGGTCCATAAAGTCAAAGCTATGGTTTTTCCAGTAGTCATGTATGGATGTGAGAGTTGGACCACAAAGAAGACTGAGTACTGAAGAACTGATGCTTTCAAAATATGGAATTGGAGAAGATGCTTGAGAGTATCTGGACATCAAGGAGATCAAACCAGTCAATCCTAAAGGAAATCAATGCTGAATATTTACTGGAAGGACTGATGCTGAAACTGAAGATCCAGTACTTTGGCCACCTGATGCAAAGAGCTGACTCATTAGAAAAGACCTTGAAACTGGGAAAGATTGAAGGCAAAAGGAGAAGGAGGTGGCAGAGGATGAGATGGTTGGATGGCATCTCTGGCTCAATGGACATGAGTTTCAGCAAACTCCTGGAGATCGCAAAGGACTAGGAAACCTGGGGTGCTGCAGTTCATGTGGCTGCAAAGAGCTGGACACAACTGAGTGAGCAACAACAAGGACTGATCAGTTGTGCTCCCACGGCCTTACTATCCTGCATGGTAAGGTTCCCATCCACCATTCAGTGAATAGTTTCATTCAGTAATATTGTTTCCTGAATCAAGCATTCTGTAATTGCTACTGGGTGTCACTGCTTCTAGGCCTTCTAGGCCTTTTCAGTAGATATAGTAGGAAATATCTATACTTGCAAAGGAAAAAATACTGATAGTAATGCTATTTCTAACTCAAATATGACATTAGAACAATGTAATCCTGTAGGACTTAACTTAGATTCTTTGATTTTCTATTTGTTTCTCTTACATTGAAACCTTTGTTCCTAATGTCAACATAATTACTTATTTGCATTAACCTATAGTATATTTTAAATAGTTTCAATATAATAATAACAATTTTGCATCTAACAAGTAAATGCAGAATGCAGTTTGTGTTTTCTTTGTACCTTTATTTGTTCTTAGAACATGTTCTGGTAAGGTATACTGTTGAAATAATTATTTTTCTTGTATCTTTTTAGTTGTCCCCCTTTTGTGACTGATTTGATATTTAGTTTATTTGTTTCAATTCATTAATTTCCTTCATGTTAGAGTTTGGTTTGCTTGCTTCAGTCTGTTTTTAATTTTTATAGATTGATTTAAATTTTCTTTTTCAAATATGTGAAATATTTATATACATTACATGGCCAAACTATATAACAAGATCTTTCAGAGAAGTAATTTCATTCTTTTCCCACCACCCTGTTCATTCCTTTTTGAGATAATCATTATTAGGTAGGGTTTGAGTGTTATTTTTTTTAAAGATTTTCATTTATTTACTTGCTTTGAGACACTAAGAGGGATGGCAATGAGACTTCAGGCTGATTTACTACAGAAATTCTTAGGATCACAACAGCTGTAGATTGAGGAAGAATTAGTCTCTAAATGAAGCAGTCTTTATAAAGACAAGTCATTTTTGCCTTTCTCTCATTGCTTCCCTGTCAGTCTTTTTTGAAGTGGAAAAGTAATTCTCTGCTTCTTTTCTTAGTGGTCATTTGCCCCAGGTGCTGTGTATTATGAAGCCAAAAGATTTTTTTTTAATGGTTAGAAAATACAATTCATAAGAGTATTCCATTATATATATGCTTGCAAGAAGAAAATTTGTGATATGATATACTAAAATATTAATGTTATGTATTTGTGAAGAATGAAATTTCCAATGATTTATTTTCATTTTTATCTATATTTCCTAACTTTCTATAGTGATGATATACATACACAGTATGTATGTACATGTGGTTAGTTAGTATGTATGTATGTATGGTTAGTATGAGATGGTTGGATGGCATCACCGACTCAATGGACATGAGTTTGGGTAAACTCCAAGAGTTGGTGATGGACAGGAAGGCCTGGCGTGCTACGGTTCATGGGGTCGCAAAGAGTCAGACATGACTGAGCGACTGAACTGAACTGAACATACACAGTAGTAAAGAAAATGTGATTACCATTATATAAAATATTTTTAAAACCACTTTAAAATGAAACATAAATTATTGCCATTGTTGTGTTAATCATTCAGTTGTGTCTGACTCTTTGTGGCCCATGGATTGTAGCCCACCCGGCTCCTCTGTCCATGGAGTTCTCCAGGCAAGAATACTGGAGTGGGTGGCCATTCCCTTCTCCAGGGGATCCTCGAGACACAGGGATCTTACTTGAGTTTCCTGCATTGCAGGTGGTTTCTTTAACTGCTGAGCCACTAGGGAATCTCCAAATCATTGTCACAGGTATAGAATTTTTGTTTGGGATGATGAAAAAGTTCTATAAATGGATTGTGATGATGGTTGCACAACACTGTGAATGTAATTAACATCAGTGAATTGTATTCTTAAAAATAGTTAAAATAGTAAGTTTTATGTATATTTTACTACAATAAATAAATAAATAAATAGGGTAAAAAAAATTACTCCAGATTATCTCTAGTCATTAAATTAAACTTACTAAATACCATGATCTTGCCATACTTATGTTCTGTTAACAGGTATCCAAAGCATGATTACTTGCTTGTATCTAGGAGAAATAAATATAAACTAATACTAAGGGACTGGATAGGGTTTTATACACAATAAGTCATTTAATATTCTCAAAAGTCCCTGAGATAAGTACCATTATTGTCTCCGTTTTGAATGTGAAGTTAAGGCTCAGAAAGCTGAAGTCATTTGTAAAAGATCACTCAGATAGTAAGTAACAAAATCAAGGCTTGATCCAAGGTCTATTTGACACCAAATCACTGCCCATAATACCACGTTATAACAGTTTGACTCTACTGGCTCTGCGTTGCCATATGGAACTTACAACACAGCATCTTTGTGGTTATAAAAAGTCTTTCAAACTTTCCAGCTATAAGTTTACTTAAGAAGTCTCTCACGTTTACTTTTAAGCTTTTGTGTTTCTGCTATGTTTAAAATTGGTTAATTGAGCTTTCATGGAAATCATTGCCATGATTATAATTATTTTTATAGTCATGTCAAATAATGATAATCATGGTACACTTACTCTATTTCCGTTAGAGAAAATGTCGACAAGAAGGTACAATTTAGGATTCTGAATACATTTTTTCCAAGGTGCGGTCAGCAGGTTTCTGGAAATACTGGAGAAAAAAAATCACATAATTATTTTTCTCTACCCCATACCTTCTGCTTCTCCAGGGTCTAGGGAGAGGACCAGGGTTCAGGTTAGGCCTAAGTTTAAGAAACATAGTGCGGATGGACCTGAGATTACTAAGAAAAGAAAATCAGAAGGATAAATACCATATGATATCACTTATATGTGGAATCTAAAATGTGACACCAATGAACATATCTATGAAACAAAAACAGATTTATAGATATAGAGATTAGATTTGTGGTTGCCAAGTGGGAGGCGGGATGGGAGAGGGAAGGACTGGAAGTTTGGAATTAGCAGATGCAAACTTTTATATATAGGATGGAAAAACAACAAGGTCCTATTTAGCACATGGAACTATATACAATATCCTGTGATAAACCATAATGGAAAAGAATATGAAAAAATATATTAACACATGTATAACAGTCATTTTGCTGTACAGCAGAAATTAAATAAAACATTTTAAATCAACTATAACATCAATAAACTAAACAAACAAACAAACATAGTCAACTCACATATTCTCCTTCCAATTTAGAAGCTTAAATTGTAGTTTTTTAGTATATTCCCAGGGCAGCACGCTGGCTCTAAAACCTACTCCCTACTTCTTGCTCATACTCCAGAATCATCAGATGTGAGTTCTGGTTAAGAGTTTGTAAAATGTGGGCCCTCTCTTTTTTTTTTTCCAGGCATGGCTTAGAGCTCCTGAGATGGGGGTTCAATGGGTCGGGAAGATCCCCTGGAATAGGAAATAGCTACCCACTCCAGTATTCTTTCCTGGAACATCCCATAGACAGAGGAGCCTGGTGGGCTGCAGTCCATGTGGTCACAAAGAGTTGGACATGACTGAGCACACACACCACCACAAGAATCCTAGAACCAATCCCTTCCTTTACATGGCACAATAAATGTCAAATCTGAACCAGTCCTGTGGGGACTATTAATAGCAGCACATTTCTTTGGGAATTTTCACTGACCTTTAGACACTGAAGACTCAATTTCGCAATAGAACTAACACCCAAAAAAGATGTCCTTTTCATTATAGGGGACTGGAATGCAAAAGTAGGAAGTCAAGAAACACCTGGAGTAACCGGCAAATTTGGCCTTGGAATGTGGAATGAAGCAGGGAAAGACTAATCGAGTTTTGCCAAGAAAATGCACTGGTCATAGCAAACACCCTCTTCCAACAACACAAGAGAAGACTCTACACATGGACATCACCAGATGGTCAACACCGAAATCAGATTGATTATATTCTTTGCAGCCAAAGTTGGAGAAGCTCTATACAGTCAACAAAGACAAGACCGGGAGCTGACTATGGCTCAGATCATGAACTCCTTATTACCAAATTCAGACTCAAATTGAAGAAAGTAGGGAAAATCGCTAGACCATTCAGGTATGACCTAAATCAAATCCCTTATGATTATACAGTGGAAGTGAGAAATAGATTTAAGGGCCTAGATCTGATAGAGTGCCTGATGAACTATGGAATGAGGTTCGTGACATTGTACAGGAGACAGGGATTGAGACCATCCCCATGGAAAAGAAATGCAAAAAAAACCAAAATGGCTGTCTGGGGAGGCCTTACAAATAGCTGCAAAAAGAAGAGAGGCGAAAAGCAAAGGAGCCAAGGAGAGATATAAGCATCTGAATGCAGAGTTCCAGAGAATAGCAAGAAGAGATAAGAAAGCCTTCTTCAGCGATCAACGCAAAGAAATAGAGGAAAAGAACAGAAGGGGAAAGACTAAAGATCTCTTCAAGAAAATTAGAGACACCAAGGGAACACTTCATGCAAAGATGGGCTCAATAAAAGACAGAAATGGTATGGACGTAACAGAAGCAGAAGATATTAAGAAGAGGTGGCAAGAATACACAGAACTGTACAAAAAGATCATGACCCAGATAATCATGATGGTGCGATCACTAATCTAGAGCCAGACATCTTGGAATGTGAAGTCAAGTGGGCCTTAGAAAGCAACACTATGAGCAAAGCTAGTGAAGGTGATGGAATTCCAGTTGAGCTGCTTCAAATCCTGAAAGATGATGCTGTGAAAGTGCTATACTCAATATTCCAGCAAATTTGGAAACCTCAGCAGTGGCCACAGGACTGGAAAAGGTCAGTTTTCATTCCAATTCCAAAGAAAGGCAATGCCAAAGAATGCTCAAACTACCACACAATTGCACTCATCTCACATGCTAGTAAAGTAATGCTCAAAATTCTCCAAGCCAGACTTCAGCAATACAGGAACCGTGAATTCCCTGATGTTCAAGCTGGTTTTAGAAAAGGCAGAGGAACCAGAGATCAAATTGCCAACATCTGCTGGATCATGGAAAAAGCAAAAGAGTTCCAGAAAAACATCTATTTCTGCTTTATTGACTATGCCAAAGCCTTTGACTGTGTGGATCACAATAAACTGTGGAAAATTCTGAAAGAGATGGGAATACCAGACCACCTTTGGGATTTCTTTGGAAGGAATGATGCTAAAGCTGAAACTCCAGTACTTTGGCCACCTCATGCGAAGAGTTGACTCACTGGAAACGACTCTGATATGGGAGGGATTGAGGGCAGGAGGAGAAGGGGACGACAGAGGATGAGATGGCTGGATGCCATCACGGACTCAATGAACGTTGAGTCTGAGTGAACTCCGGGAGTTGGTAATGGACAGGGAGGCCTGGCGTGCTGCGATTCATGGGGTCACAAAGAGTCGGACATGACTGAGTGACTGAACTGAATTGAAGCTGCTTAGGGTTTGAAGTGCAAACAGCCACAAATGAAAAAAATGTCTCTACAAGGATCCTGCTTATACTTTTACATTGTATTGACTTAATCTTTCCCAAATAAAATTTGATTTATTCATTTAAAAGAAGAAATGCTCTTTCTAGAACTGTTGAGATAAATATCAATTTAAGAGCACTACAAGTTCACTTCTGAAAGAAATGTGAAGAGTCATTCAAAATTATTCAATATTAACAACACTTTTAGAAGGAGGATGAGAAGGTTAGGTTCATTCCAGGTATTTGTCCAGTCATGCAGAACTGAAGTCTGAGCATGCAAGAAACTCAGTTAATCAGGGTCAAAAGAGGAGACTGAAACAGGTCTTTGGGGGTGTAGAATGAACACATAAAAATTGGATGAGTGTTCAGAAACCAAAGTATCCAAGAATTGACCTTTTTGAAGTCCAAAAGTCTTGATGTTGAGAATATTTTCCACACTCTTGGTTAAGGCTCTATGAAATGTGCATGTGAATTTCCACTGCCCATAAATATGCCTCAGCCATCGTGCAAATGCCCAGCATTAGACATTCTCATTTGAGAAGAAGGGTATCTCCCACTGAAAGGTCTGCACAAGGAATGATGAACATATAGTCAGTATTCGTTTTCCTTGTTCATAAAGGAAAGCAATGGAATAGAGAATCGAACACAGAGAATAACTCCTGCTATTCATACTTCAGTTTGACATGTATTTGTTAATTGTAATCACTTCCCTATCTTATCCTTATTTACCAGAATTTCTCAGCTTTAAGGCTATTGACCTTTTGAAACTGATAATTCTGTGTGGGTACTCTGTGCATTATGTGAGGTTACCAGCATCCCTGGCTTCTATCACCAGATGTTAGCTGTGACAACCAAAAATGTCCCCCAGGGGGACAGAGTCAGTCCCAATTAAAAAGCACGATTTACAGCAATATCAAAATTAGTGTGTTATTTCTGCTGGCACATACCAGCAAGATGGGAGGGAGAGTGACCTAAGAGACTACAGCAAGAAGCTGGCCCAGCATAAAGAAAATTTATTGCCGTTGATTTGCAGTGGAGATAAAAGTAATTTACAGAAATTAAATATAGGGCTGGGACCAACTATTTAAAACCAAGGCTCTCAACTGGTACATAGTGAGTGATTAAGGTTGATATAAATACCAGACATAGTTACAATCACCATCCTGCCACCAGACCCCAGCCACTGAAGATCAAATCAGTATTCCTTTTATAGAACGGAATGACTTGATACACATTGTGCAATGAGAGCTTGCTTGTTTTTCATTCATTGACAGCTGGTCTAGCAGAAAGGCTGCCAGATGCTTTGGTCATGCAACCAAATCTCAAAAAGCATATTGGGCCTGAGAAGATAGATTGCTGATAAGAAAGGATTTTAAGAAAGAATAATCACATCTAACTTAAACATAAATTGGGTGGTATTGCTGACTTATTTAGGCAAAATATGGTTTAGTCTTCTTTACATTTCTTGAATATATTTTGTGGAAAAAAATCTTATTTCCATCTGAAAGTCTTAAGCAGGATGGTATATGAATCAGTACTCTGAAGACCTGTACTACAAAATATAGGCTAAACCTCCCATGGCTCCTTTCAGTCACCACCTCCTCCAAGGATACCACTAGACTGATTTCCATCCTACAGATAACTATTGCCTGTTTTTATGCTTTAAGTGGAAAAATTTAATGGGTGTTATTTTGTGGCTGGGGCTTCCCAAGAGGCATTAATGGTAATGAACTCATCTGCCAGTGAAAGAGACGTAAGAGACAAGAGTTTGATCCCTGGGTTGGGAAGATCCCCTGGAGAAGGGCATGGCAACCCACTCCAGTATTCTTGGCTGGGGAATCCCATGGACAGAGGAGCCTGGCTGCCTACAGCCCATAGTATTGCAAAGAATCAGATATGACTGAAGTAACTTAGCATGCACCACGCTTTATGTCTGGCTTCTCTCACTCAACATTATTTTGTGAAATTCATCCAAGTTGTTGTGTGTAACTGTAAGTTGTTCTTTTCATTGCTATGTATTATTTCAATGAGTTAATATATCACAATTTCTCTACCATTTGGTTGTTTCAAGTTTAGGGTTGTTAAAAACAATGATTCTCTGAACACACCACAGGCTAGAAAATATACATTCTTTAGGAGAATACACATGTTAATGCATTTCTTCTTGTTCTTCCGTTAATCACACTGTCTGGTCCTGAACTCTGTTGTGTGTAAAACATTTAACAAAATGTTGTACAGATGTGCCTGTGGACTGGGAAATTGTTTACTCAGTTGTATTTATATCAGATCCAGCAATCATACTCTTTGCATGCTCAGTAACAGATTTCTATCTACTTACCCACCTAGAGAAAAAGTTGAGGTTAAGAGACATGTCTTACCATATCAAGAGGTTGATCCTTGAATTTAAGTGTGAATTAATGAAGACCTCTGGAAAGGGCATCTATTGTGCGTCTAACACAGTACCTGATGCAAGGAAAGTGCGCATTTCTTGAATGGATGAATAAATTAATGGATGGCTGGCAAAATGGAACAAAGTCGGTACCATTCAGTTCAGTTCAGTCGCTCAGTCGTNGAGGAGAAGGGGACGACCGAGGATGAGATGGCTGGATGGCATCACGGACTCAATGGACGTGAGTCTGAGTGAACCCCGGAGTGAGGCCTGGCGTGCTGCGATTCATGGGGTTGCAAAGAGTCGGACACGACTGAGCGACTGAACGGAACAGAATGCTTCAAAGATACTTAACTAAGGCAGGAGCTATCCAAGACAATGTGACGTGTTTGTATTCAGTGGTGCTAGTTCATTCGTACCGATCACCAGCATTAGGTTTTTCCCCTTGTGCTTTGCTATGTTGTGAAAATACTGTTGCCACTGAATGCTGTATGCCTGGAAAATCAATGCATTTTGTTCTTACTCCTCTACCTCACCCATCTTTTATTTTTTCTTCCATCCTTACTTTCATCCATTCTCCCTAGCCAAATACCTGGATTCATCTTCAGGTTTTCTTCATCCTGTCCCAAATAGACAGTCAGTCACTTGCTTGTACAATTTGCTAGTCACAGAATCTTGTACAGGTGTTTCCTTAAATATATCTCAGTTTTTCTTTGCTCCTTTTCTCTACTGTTATTGCTTTTATTCTTAAATTTGTTGATGTGGTATTCACATGAATTGATTTGCAGATATTGAAAAATCCTTGCATCCCCAGGATAAATCCTACTTGATCATGTTGTATGATCCTTTTAATGTATTGTTGCATTTGGTTTGCTAGTATTTTGTTGAGGAGTTTTGCATCTATGTTCATCAGTGATATTGATCTGTAATTTTATTTCTTTGTGATATCTCTGTCCAATTTTGGTATTGGGTAAGGTAATGATGGCCTCCTAGAATAAGTTTGAGAGTGTTCCTTCCTCTGCAATTTTCTGAAAGAGTTTCAGAAGGATAGGTTAATTCTTCTTTAAATGTTTGATAGAATTCATCCGTGAAGGCATCGGGTCTATGACTTTGTCTGTTGGGAGTTTTTTAATGGCAATTTCAATATCAGTATTTATGATGGGCCTGTTCATATTTTTATTTTCTATTTCTTCCTGGTTTAGTCTAGGAGATTGTACCTTGATGAGAATTTGTCCATTTCTTCTAGGTTATCCATTTTATTAGCATATAGTTGCTTACTGTAGTCTTTTACGATCCTTTGTATTTCAGTGGTGTCCATTGTAACTTCTCCTTTTTTATTTCTAACTGTATTTATTTGAGCCCTCTGCCTCTTATTCCACGTTAATATAGGGCACAATTCATTAGTCTCTCTTTTTTGGGGTATACTTGATATAGATCTCAACAACTGCTTTGTACTAAAACACCCCAAATGAGGATATTTTGATATAGTTAAATGAACATGAATAAAATCCCTTTGAAAGAATATTTATAGAAGTGATATATATTCACAAGTGCCACTGAGGATTTAAATAAACATCATATATTTTACAGTGACTGTGCCAGTTATGATTCTAGCTTTTCATCCCTGTTCATGCTGTGTTGTGTGAAAAGCCAAAGAGTGTACATGACAGATCATTACCTGAATACTACAAAATGAGCTGTCTTAGCTTGAGACTTCCATTTGGTTCACTCTTATTTCATCTTTCTGGTACTCTTTTTAGTGATAATAAGTTGAATTCATATGCCTGAAAATCTCATCTAAATCCATATGGAAGATTTTCTGGAATTGCAAATTCATGACACACTAGCTCAGGCAAATGTGGTACTTTATGATAATCATTTGTGTTAGAAATCCCTGAGTAGGGAAGTATGCTTTTTTTTCAATTTTTGTTTCATTTTCCTTTTTTTTTTTTTGCATTGAGCAGGTAGAATTCTATAACTGAAATTCCTGTGTCAAAATGACATATTGAATATTTATTAGCAAATGAAATAGTCATTGAGAATTTTTGAGAACTGACAGAACAATCTCTCCAAGGAGTATCTTGCCACAATACATTAAACAAGCACATTTAATTGAACCTGGTGATATTGGAAATTGAATGTCTGAGCTTTATGTATTATGAAGATTTATGAAAAATATAAAATTAAGATGAGTTATCCTTTAAAGTTCTTCTAAATTTGAATTGTAAACTGACCCATAAAAGAGGACTTTTTAATATTTTTGCTATTCATTTGACCTCTGGGATTTTATTTGGCATTAGGTTAGATTTTTTTAAGTTTCTGAATTTAGCATGGTTGACAGAGAAGTCATTTTCGGGTAAAACTTATACCACTTAACCATCTTAATTCAGTATTCTTCTAGAACTTGTATGATGTTAGTGGTTATAACAATGTTTTATCAAACTTTTCTGAGTTTTGATTTTCCTTTTTACTGATACACTTATGTAAAGTCTAGAGAAAAGTTGTTTACATAGTATCCTAAACTAGAATCCCATAGAACAAATCTGGTAGTTTGTAGACTTACTAAAAGTCTGAGAATTAAACCTGGTATGGTTATCCTTCATGATAGCTAGAGTTGAATATTTAAACTTAAGATTTCCTCTTTGCTAGATTTCCACACTTTTCCAGTAGATCTTGTACCTTAACATAGGCTAAATTCAGGCAGTTGCTGGTTACTCTAGAATTTTCCCTGGCAGGCATAATTGTATAAATGTCTTTTAAGTCTTAATTTGTAATAGAGTGCTCCAGGTATTTTTATCAAGTACTTTGAGACTAATAGCCATGTTTTGTGATTTCGACAAAAAGTAATAACCATTAACAATTCTAACTATAGTTGGTAAAAGTGAAAGTGAAAGTTGTTCAGTCAGTCATCTCCAACTATTTACTACCCCCTGATCAACCTTGGGATTTCTTTGGAAGGAATGATGCTGAAGCTGAAACTCCAGTACTTTAGCCACCTCATGTGAAGAGTTGACTCATTGGAAAAGACTTTGACGCTGGGAGGGATTGGGGGCAGGAGGAGAAGGGGACGACTGAGCATGAGATGGCTGGATGGCATCACGGACTTGATGGACATGAGTGTGAGTGAACTCCAGCAGTTGGTGATGGATAGGGAGGCCTGGCATGCTGCGATTCATGGGGTCGCAAAGAGTCTGACACGACTGAGTGACTGAACTCAACTGAACCTTAGCCTGCCAGATTCCTCTCTCCTGGAATTTTCCAGGCAAGAATACTGGAATGGGTAGCCAATCCCTTCTCCAGGGGATCTTCCAGGTCCAGGGATCAAACTCAGGTCTCCTGCATTACAGGCAAATTCTTTACCATCTGAGCCACCAAGGCATTAACAATCTTTGTTTTGCTGAAAATTGTTACTTGGTAAAAATATTACCTGAAGAAAGGATTCATAAGCATGCAGGACAATCAAGTAAACTGCTTTTTGAGCCGGCAATAATGATCAATAAAAAGTTCAGTTCAGTCGCTCAGTCGTGTCCGACTCTTTGCGACCCCGTGAATCGCAGCACACCAGGCCTCCCTGTCCATCACTAACTCTCGGAGTTCACTCAGACTCAAGTCCATCGAGTCCATGATGCCATCCAGCCATCTCATCCTCGGTCGTCCCCTTCTCCTCCTGCCCCCAATCCCTCCCAGCATCAGAGTCTTTTCCAATGAGTCAACTCTTCGCATGAGGTGGCCAAAGTACTGGAGTTTNATACTCATCCTTCTTTTGATTAATTCTGTGGCATTCTTGCAACATCTTCTTTTTGTCATTCAGGGGATGAAGAAAGGAGAAAAACCCAACCCCAGCACAGAGGTGAAGAAACAGGGCTTCAACAGTAAATTCAGGAGATGAGCGTTTGAGTCCTCACTTTCTCACTTCTGGGCTATGTGACTTTGAGAAAGTCACTTAACTTTACCGGGCCTCAGTAGTTGGTACTGTTGTTGAGACTTTTATAAAGTATGACCAAAAGTGCCAACTCTACAGGATTCAAGAGATAAATTATGTGAGCAAGTACTTTCTGTACAGCAAGCATTTGGAGCGGTTAAGTTTTCACCCGCACCATCCACGGGTAGGGAGAGGACGCAGAGGTGTCGGTTAGGGCTGGCCTCACCAGAGACGTTCATCTGTGATGGTGAAACCACAGAGCCAGAGAATGCACCATCAGTTCAGATCAGACTTTAAGACTCCCAGCCCCCTGTACGGGCTTCCCAGGTGGCTCAGTGGTAATGAGCTCGCCTGACAGTGCAGGAGATGGGGTTCAGTCCTTGGGCTGGAAAGACCCCCTGGAGGAAAAAATGGCAACCCACTCTAGGACTCTTGCCCAGGAAATCCCACGGACAGAGAAGCTTGGCAGGCTACAGTTCATGGGGTCACAAAGAGCCAGACACAGCTGTGAGGCAGAGCAGGCACACACGCGAGCGTGCCATCTGTGTGATCAGGACATGCACAGTGCCGCCTTCTGTGCGTCAGGAGAGAAAATAAGGTCTCAACATAGGCGCCACCCTACAACAGAGTGGCTCCCCATTACAGGGGCATACAAGCGGAAATTAGTTGTTGACTCGTGTTGGAAATGATGCCTAGAGGGCATCTGTGATGGGTAGGAAGCAAAACTCAGGATCTAGAATGCCCTGACAACTTGGAGACCTATAATTTTATTTGGGGGTCCAGAACCAAGTGGACTTAGAAGTCATGCCTTGGTCCTTGTCATTAGAAAGCTTGCAGTCTAGCTTAGGGATGGACTAAGACTCACGAGATCCATAGAGAATGGTGTAAGAATATGAAAAACTAAATGGTAAGCGATGTAATCCAGTAACAGGTTCTGTGGGGAGTGGGCAATCGGAGACCTGAGGGAGCTGTTAGAGCAGGAACTCAGAGAGAAGACCCCTGGGGCAGACGGGGATGGAGTGTGTTGGGGGTGGGGGCTTGTGGCGACAGCAGGGACCATGACAGGGGCCGCAGAGAAGCGGAAGGTCTGAGGCCAGAGAGGGCCCACAGGCTCACAGGCCTTCAGATGGGGTGATGCGCTCACATCAAGACCCCAAGGCCCAGACTTCTCTGGTGGTTCAGTGGCTGAAAATCCTCCTGCCGATGCTAGGGACACAGGCTCCACCCCTGGTCCAGGAAAACCCCACACGCCGTGGCACAGCTATGCCAGCGAAAGCCACCTGTGAATGCTAGGGACACAGGATCCACCCCTGGTCCAGGAAAACCCCACACGCCGTGGCACAGCTATGCCAGCGAAAGCCACCTGCCGATGCTAGGGACACGGGCTCCACCNGTGGCTTCTACCGCCCCAGACCTCAGACGTGGTACCATTAGTAAGAAATAAATGTCATTTAAGAAAATAATGTTAGCAATGTAAAGTATTTTGCCCAAGAAAGAAAGCCAGATAATGGATGAGCTGAGTTCTGAGTTCAGGCTGTCTAATTTCACAGCACTTTACCGCTAAACCACGTAGAATGATTAGAAAAGAAATGCTAATAAAGATGAATATAATTTCCTGAATTTAAGAGGAAAAAGAAATTGCAAAACTGCAGAATTGTGTACTGCTGATAGCCACAGTTCATACAAGAGACCCCAGAGCTTTAGCTGACCACAATCTCAGCTGAGTCCATTGTGTGATGTACTACTAAAAAAGTGACCACCAGATGAGGCTACATTAATCAGTGTAGAATATCTTGCTGGAAGTAGTAAAAGTCCTGTTCAAATCAGCTCAGCACCTTTCATTTTTCTCTCCCTGACCAATGTCTTGGACAGGATGTTGTAAAAAAGATTCAGCTCCTTGTCCCTGTGTTTCTGTGCTTTATTGTC
This sequence comes from Aepyceros melampus, assembly GCA_006408695.1. NCBI lineage: Eukaryota > Metazoa > Chordata > Mammalia > Artiodactyla > Bovidae > Aepyceros > Aepyceros melampus. Next base: position 257,903 of record SJXQ01010408.1, read on the forward strand.
ACTGGAACTTATAGGGTTCACTTCGTACAGACAAGACGTGAACAGATCAAGGAACTCCCATTTAACCATTATGAATTACTAATCTTTTATCTCAGGTCCAAGTCTCGCCCTCTGACTATTCCCCTTACTTGACACTTTGGATTGTCTCTTACTTCTGTTCATACTTACATGGGAAGTGGCCACTGAATGTCTGTTTATAACTCAGAGACACAAGCCAGCAAGGTTCACTCCCACAGCCGACCTAAAAATCCTGGCCTGGATCGAGCCCTGGGTAGTACTAGTGAGGAAAGGGGATTTACTCTGTGATGGAACATTTTTTTGGTTATGAGAGTCCCAGTAGGCCAGATATTGATAAGTAAAAATATAAGATAATCAAGACAATGAATTATCTAAAAACACCTGAACACGACTGATCTTAGCCGAAAGACTAAAAAGGAATGTATTATCCAAGAAAAAGGTGAAGAAACTAGAAGAGTTTTACCTGGACATAACAGGCAATAATGTGTGTGGGGCATGACTGTGGGTTGCACGTGAACAGCTGTTATACAGAAAAAAGGATTACTCATTCTGTAAAGAAGAAATGCAAATGGGTGGAAACTTTTAGGGGGCACTTTCGGTTACTGAGAGGAAGAACTCAACCATTAGGAGGTATCTATTGCAGTCATGTTTACACACTGAAGAGAAGGTACTTTTCTTCAAAAAATTCAGAGAGTTCTTAGACTTGAGAAGACAAATGGAGCAAAAATACAACAGAGGTAAGGAATCCACAATATCCATGAGTCACTTTAAATGATCTCCAAAGGTTGGGGCGCTTTAGGGTCAATTTCTTGAAAGACATTGGGGTTTTTTTTGTAAGTATTTTGAAGAAAAGAACAGAGATGATTTTTGGGGAAAAAATGGCGGATTGTTTCACACAATACAGCTGGGGTTGAGAGAAGAGAATATTGGGTGCGGTGAGGGGCCCTCTGTTTGACTAGACTTGAACAAGAAGTGTACAAAAGAGTGAAAGAATAGGGAGTTTGAGACAGTGGCAGGACAACTGATAAATATGCCTTATTCTAGCTCTCAAGGTATTTATGAAACGTTTTAGGTCATAGACTCCTAAAAGTTCCTAAATATTTATTTAAATGTAAAATAAGATCTGCTTATCTGGAGAAGAATTATATTGTTGTCAAAAATATACTGATATGTTATGAAAATTTCATATATCATTGAATAATTTGCCAAAAATTTTATGAGGATATTCATAGACCTGAAATTTCTAAAGAAAATACTAAATATCAAGATACTATGCTATAATATATATCTCTTTATGTATAGCATATCTTTGGAAAAAGATACAAGAAATTGGTAGTAATTGCCTAGGAGGGAGACCTAAAGGGCAGGTGTTGGGGTGGAAAAGAGAATTTTCATTTTATACCTTTTGAAACTACTTGAAATTCTATAACATGTGTATGCATTACTCATTCAACTCAAAATTATTAATAAAATAGTAATCTTTTATTCATCCACCAGTCCATTCTGAAGGAGATCAGCCCTGAGATTTCTTTGGAAGGAATGATGCTAAAGCTGAAACTCCAGTACTTTGGCCACCTCATGGGAAGAGTTGACTCACTGGAAAAGACTCTGATGCTGGGAGGGATTAGGGGCAGGAGGAGAAGGGGACGACAGAGGATGAGATGGCTGGATGACATCACTGACTCGCTGGACGTGAATCTGAGTGAACTCCGGGAGTTGGTGATGGACAGGGAGGCCTGACGTGCTGCAATTCATGGGGTCGCAAAGAGTCAGACACGACTGAGCGACTGAACTGAACTGATTCCTGTTTAAATCAATATCAAAAGTTCGAAAGACTCTATACACATATTCCCATCCATCTGACTGTTTTAATTTCCCTCTTTTCCCACATAATTCGGATCCTGTTTTAACATGTTCCTTTTGACAAGGCTTTTCTGGTGGCTCAGATGGTAAAGAATCTGCCTGTAATGCAGGAGATGGAGTTTGACCCCTGGATTGGGAAGATCTCTTGAAGAAGGGAATGGCAACCCACTCTAGTATTCTTATTTTAAAAAAGAAAAAAAAAAAAACCACTTTTGTTTCACATCATTTATTTGGCTGTGCTGGGTTTTAGTTGTGGCATGTAGGATCTAGTTTCCCAACCAGGAATCGGACACGTGCCCCACTGCACTGGGAGTGCAGAGCCCTAGCCACTGGACCACGAGGGAAGCCCCCCACTCCAGTATTCTTGCCTGGAGAGTTCCGCGGACAGAGGAGCCTGGTGGGGTCACAGAGTCAGGCACGACTGAGTGACAAGCGATGTAAGTGAATACCTCTCAATGTGTCCAATTCTCTCCATTCCCATTGCGACTACCTTAACTTGGGGTATCAGATAACCTCTCGTGGTTACCTCCCCAGACTCCTCAGTGGTCTACCTTTAGTCTCCTTTCTCTCTAATTTATTCTCCACATCTAGGCCAGTGATGTAATCATGTCACCACTGTCCTTAGGAAGAAGTCCAGACCCAAGTCTTTCAGATGCGTCTCCTGCCTCTCCGTCTCTTGCCACCCTCACTTCTATGCTCCAGTCTTCCTATCCTTGACCCTCTCTTACTCCTGGAAAGGTCTGTTATACCATTTTGCCTGGCTTGTTCCTATTCTTGAGTTCCGATAGATATCACCTCCCCTGGAAAGCCTCTCAACCCCCAAACTCCAGGCTAAGAAGTCCTCCCAGGTATCTCCAGACTTCTCTGTACTTCCTTTCATTGTCTATTATTTCATTACCCTGGACTTATTTTACTTTTCTTGTTTCCCACACAAGACAATCACCTTCATGAAGACAGGGGCTGTATGCTTGTGCTCACAGTTATACCCCCAGACCTTAGCACAAATCTCAGAATGGATAAACACTTGAATCAATTAGAGGAATATTCAAGAGAAAGGAACTATTCTTTCTTATGTGTTGAAAAATAAGATTGTCATATTTGGTAACAGAGACTTGCCTGACAGGAACATCAGATAAAAGGGATCTTATCAGTTCAATTTATTAAATTATGTTAATATAGTTTTGTTCATGAATATTGTCTTTGGTGAATTCCTGGAAGGAAAGCATTAGAATGCTTCCTCCCCACTGAGGATATATTTGTGTCCAGGACATGTATTAATAAGGCTGGCTCTGCTGTTAGAGAATTCTCTGGTATAAGAATACCTGGACATCTAATTGTATTTGATTAGAAATTCATGAAATTTTCCTGAAATTACCTTTTACTCTCTACCACTCTTTTTCTTTCTTTTGAAAAAAAATTTTTTACAGTAATTCCTTATTATTTATTTTAAATTTAGCAGTGTGTACATGTCAAGCCCAAACTCCCAGTCTAGCCCTGCCCATCACTCTTTTTCTTATAGTTCCTACTTCTCCCCAAAATACTCCAAAATAAACTTTTTCCAGTTTATCATATTTTTCCTAATATGAGCACATACTTTTACCTCTGAATAAAATAGTTGAAACTCAATTCCTAATAAATCATGTTTGTAGTTTCTCAATTTTAAGATGACAAAGATCTTTTTTCTTTACAAGGCAGAAGCAAACATGAAAATATAATAGCCAACAACTTTAAAACTCATCATAATTTCAGATACATTATAATATGGAAGAATCTGTGTCTTAAGTACATGCATACACACAAAAACATGCATTCATTTGAAGAAAAAAAAATTAAAGAAAATACTGTAAAATGTTAGCATTGCTGGGATGTGGAATTATGATTAATTTTTCTTTTCTTCTTTCACTTTTCCCCAGTGTCTCTATAAGAGGGAGGGCTATATTTTTTATATCATCAACAAAAATTAATAAACTTTAAAAAGTAAGTATGTTTTGTGGCTTCCCTTGTAGCTAAGTGGTTAGGAATCTGCCTGACAATGCAGGAGACACTTGTTTGGTCCCTGATCCGGGAAGATCCCACATCCCACGGAGTAACTAAGCCTGTGAGCCACAACAGTTGAGCCTGTGCTCTAGAGCCCTGGAGGTGCAACTTCTGAGCCCACGCACTAAATTACTGAAGCCCACGCACCTAAAGCTGGTGCTCTGCAACAAGAGAAGCCACAGCAATGAGAAGCCCGTGCATTGCAACTAGGAAATATCTCCCCCCTCCCAACTAGAGAAAACTGAGGCAAGCACAGCCATAAATAAATACATATTTTTAAAAGTACACTGTATTGAACACATTTTCTGCTTCTCTGCTAGATGCTTGCAGTCTCTGAGTTCTCAATTTATGAAATGCATCAACACATTCTTGTCTTAACTTTGGGGCCCATCCTCTATCTCTCTGAGCTTAGTATTAATGACTGTGCTTCTAGTCTTTGCACAAGATTGCCAATCTTCCTTCCAGGTGAAATTCCATAGAAAGCTTTAATATAGAGGCTACATTCCTTTTGTTTTCACCTGTTCTTATGTGTTTTAGTATAATCAGAAAATGAATTAGTATCTCTGACATAACTGCCCTTTCTAACACAAATAGGACATTATAGAAATCGCTTTCTGAGAGTCGGCAGATGGTACTAGATTTGGTGACTAATTAAATTTTTTGTTAATGGTGGGAAACTTGTTTAGAGGGTGTTCAGTAAATGTTCTTTCCTTCTCAGGCTCAGCATGCCCGAGAAAAAACAAAATGACTCAATAATAGTTTTTTCCTTCTGTTTCTTTTGTCTGTAACATTTCTTGTACAAACAAAATTCTCCAGATCTTAAGAATCGCTTTTCTTTATAAACACAAAAACAAGCATCTTGGAAATGGCACTTTGAGTAAAGCAAAGTTTACTTCAGTTCTTGACAGTTTTGCCTCAGAGCTGCCTCACTGGTTCAGAGGAGCACTTAATTCCCTGAAGGGGCAGGACAGAGGTTTTACCTTAGGGAGAAAGAGCCAATACAATCAACATTCGAACATCTTAAAGCACTTTTAGAAAAGCTGATTAAGTAGAAGAAACCCGGACTCCCTCCTTTAATAATGTATTGTATGATGTATGAGGAGTCGCTCAGTTGTGTCCAACTCTGCGACCCCATGGACTGTAGCCCACCATGCTCCTCTGTCCATGGGATTCTCTAGGCAAGAGTACTGGAGTGGGTTGCCATATAGAGCTCTCCAAAAAGAAAAAACTCCTTTTTTGCTGTTGTTTAATGATTTTTTAAAACATTTACTGAAGTATAGTTGATTTACAATGTTATATCAATTCTTCTATACAACAAAGTGACTCAGCTATACATATATATTTACTTTTTCATATTCTTTTCCATTATGGTTTGTCACATGATAGTGAATATAGTCCCCAGCGCTATACAGACGGACTTTGTTGTTTATCCATTCTATATACAATTGTTGGCATCTGCTAATCTCAAACTCCACTCCTTTCCTCCCCCGCCTCCCACCCTCTTGGCAACCACTAGGTTGTTATCTGTGTCTTTAAGTCTGTTTCTGTTTTGTATATATGTTCATTTGTGTCATATTTTAGATTCCACATATAAGTGGTATCACATGGTATTTGTCTTTCTCTTTCTGACTCACTTCATTTAGTATGATAATCTCTGGGTCCACCCATATTGCTGCAGATGTATTATTTCCTTGTTTTTGATGGCCAACATTCCATTTTATACATACATACATACATACATATATGTATATATATACACACACACCACATCTTCTTTATCCATTCACCTGTCAATGCACATTTAGGCTGCTTCTATGTCTTGGCTATTATAAATAATGCTGCTATGAACATAGAGGTACATGTGTCTTTTTGAAGTGCACTTTTGTTGAGTTCTTTTATTGAGGTATAATTGACGTATAATATTATATGTTTCTGGTGTACAACAGAGAGATTCATAATTTTTAAACATTATACTCCATTTATAGTTATCATAAAATATTGACTATGTTCTCTGTGCAAGAAAATATTCTTACCTACTTGCCACACGGTCATTTTATACTTGCTGAATCTTGGGCACTTAACCTTGAACTTAAAAGACTGTAAATTCTGATAGCAATAATGGTACACTGCTTCAGTGTTGTCTTTTTGATAACACATTTGTATTGCTAGCCATTTTCATGAAAGAGAGTGGTGTTTAAAAAATTAACCAGTTCGTTTTTCCAACATGCCTCCATGAAGAACAGTAACTCTTATCCACTTCAATGGCTCCAGCCCCATCTCTATTTCAGGGGCTCCTGATCTACACCTCTTGCTCAGATTTCTCTTCTAAGCCCAAGACGATCAACTGCTGGCTAGACATCTCTATTTGGATATGCCAACACACCTCACACACCGTATATTCAAAATTTATTTTCTTCCCATACTCTTCTCTCATCTTTAGTTTCCTACCTAGGTGAATGGCCTCACCATCAGCTAGTTTCCCAAGCCAGCCACCTATCATCTTTGACCCATCCCTGTCCATCATCCCTCATATCCAGATGCCAAGTCTTGCAGCTTTTACTTGCTGAACATAACCCGAATCACTTCTTTCCATCACCACTGCCACTAATAGTCCAGGCCACTAACATTTCTCACCTCAGTTACTGCAAAAGGCTTCTAAATTATTTCCTTGTCTTTGGTCTCTATCCTTGAAGCTTTAATATAACACTGTGGCTAGAATGATCATTCTAAGACACATGTAATCATGTCACCCTCCTGCTACAAATAATGTACTAGATAGCTGCTGCCCTCAGAAATAAATCCAAAGTTCTGAACCTAGTTTTATAAAATTTTCATAATCTAGTCCCCACTTATTTCTGAGCTTCATCCCTTCTTATCTCCCCTCCTCTCAGGCCTTGCTATATAGCTAGTGAGTTTCTTTTTCATTGGCTCTATAGTTTCCTGGTCTTTGTATATACTACACTTGCCATATGGAACACTCTTGCTTCTCTGTATCATCTAATATTGATTATCAACTACACTCAGTCTCAGAGCTTGGTGTAAGTGCCATGTTCCCCGGGAAGCCTTTTTAGTATTACACCCTCCTTAGACTTAATCAGGGGCCCCTTCTTACTCCTGATGCTCCATACTTACTCATATATATATATATATATATATATATATATTTTTTTTTTTTTTTTTACTTCTCTGTGTTCCCCTACTAGATTTTTAGCCCTCTAAGGACAAATACAGTATCTTTTACTTTTTGATTTCTTGTAAAATGATCTTGTCTTACAGAGAAGCCAGTAAAGTTCTGCAACCAGTAAGCTCTCAATTAATATTTGTTGTTAAAGTATTGCACTCAGTACGCCAGCAAACATGGAAAACTCAGCAGTGGCCACAGGACTGGAAAAGGTCAGTTTTCATTCCCATCTCAAAGAAGGGCAATGCCAAAGAATGCTCAAAGTACTGCACAATTGCACTCATCTCACATGGTAGCAACAACCCACTCCAGTACTCTTGCCTGGAAAATCCCATGGACGGAGGAGCATGGGGGGCTGCAGTTCATGGGGTCGCAAAGAGTCAGACACGACTGAGCAACTTTACTTTCACTTTTCACGTTCCTGCATTGGAGAAGGAAATGGCAACCCACTCCAGTGTTCTTGCCTGGAGAATCCCAGGGACGGGGGAGCCTTGTGGGCTGCCATCTCTGGGGTCGCACAGAGTCGGACACAAGCGAAGCTACTAGCAGCAGCAGCAGCAGCACATGGTAGCAAAGTAATGCTCAAAATTCTCCAAGTGAGGTTTCAACAGTACATGAACCTAGAACTTCCAGATGTTCAAGCTGGATTTAGAAAAGGCAGAGAAACTAGGAATCAAGTTGCCAACATCTGTTGGGTCATAGAAAAAGCAAGAGAGTTCCAGAAAAACACCTACTTCTGCTTTCTTGACTATGCCAAAGCCTTTGTGTGGATCACAACAAACTAAGGAAAAGAGATGGAAATACCAGACCACTTTACCTGCCTCCTGAGAAATCTGTATGCAGGTCAAAAAGCAACAGTTAGAACTGGACATGGAACAATGGACTGGTTCCAAATTGGGAAAGGAGTACGTCAAGGCTATATATTGTTACACTACTTATTTAACGTCTATGCAGAGTACATCATGGGAAATGCAGGGCTGGATGAAGCACAAACTGGAATCAAGATTGCTGGGAGAAATATCAATAACCTCAGATATGCAGATGACACCACTCTTATGGCAGAAAGTGAAGAAGAACTAAAGAGCCTCTTGACAAAAGTGAAAGAGGAGAGTGAAAAAGCTGGCTTAGAACTCAACATTCGAAAAATGAACACCATGGCATCTGGTCCCATCACTTCTTGGAAAATAGATGGAGAAACAATGGAAACAGTGACAGACTTTATTTTCTTGGGTTCCAAAATCACTGCAGATGGTGACTGCAGCCATGAAATTAAAAGACACTTGCTCCTTGGAAGAAAAGCTATGACCAACCTAGACAGTGTATTAAAAAGCAGTGACATTACTGACAAAGGTCCATCTAGTCAAAGCTATGGTTTTTTCAATAGTCATGTATGGATGTGAGAGTTGGACCACAAAGAAAGCTGAGTGACAAAAATGATGCTTTTGAACTATGGTGTTGGAGAAGAGTCTTGAGAGTCCCCTGGACTCCAAGGAGCTCTAATCAGCCAATCCTAAAGGAAATCAGTCCTGAATATTCATTGCAAAGAGTGATGCTGAAGCAGAAACTCCAGTACTTTGGCCACCTGATGTGAAGAACTGACTCATTGGGAAAGACCCTGATGCCAGGAAAGACTGAAGGCAGGAGAAGGGGACGATGGAGGATGAGATGGTTGGATGCATCACCGACTCGATGGATGTATGAGCAAGCTCTGGGAGTTGGTGATGGACAGGGAAGCCTGGCGTGCTGCAGTCCATGGGGTCTCAAAGAGTCAGACACGACTGACTAAACTGAACTGAACATTTGTTGAGCTAATGAATAATCAAAGAGTGATGCTGAAGCAGAAACTTCCAGTACTTTGGCCACCTGATGTGAAGAACTGACTCATTGGGAAAGACCCTGATGCCAGGAAAGACTGAAGGCAGGAGAAGGGGACGATGGAGGATGAGATGGTTGGATGCATCACCGACTCGATGGATGTATGAGCAAGCTCTGGGAGTTGGTGATGGACAGGGAAGCCTGGCGTGCTGCAGTCCATGGGGTCTCAAAGAGTCAGACACGACTGACTAAACTGAACTGAACATTTGTTGAGCTAATGAATAAAGTAGGAGTAACAGTTTCCCTGGCTGCTAGAACATTTGTAAATAAAGCTTGTCACAGAGAAGAAAATGGCAACCCACTCTAGTATCCTTGCCTGGAAAATCTCATGGACAGAGGAGCCTGGTGGGCTGCAGTCCATGGGGTCACAAAGTGTCGGGCACAACTAAGCGACTAACACACTTACTCTGACTACTTATATTAGCAAGTAAACCTTCAGACGTAGGCCAGATTGGGGAAAATCAGGACTCTGACTTTTGATGGAGGGCCAAATCTAGATTAAGTTCCCGTATCAGTCTGAAGCATGTTACTTTAAAAGCCCTTAATTCTTGATTCTGACAGAAGCAATTTCATCTTTAAAATAGGTTAGTAACTAGGTAAAGTGAGTTTCCTATTGTTCTCTTCTTTGGAGCATTCTTCTAGGGATTAGATGGTTTCAACCTTAGATTCCACAAAAACAGATAGGCCAGAAGAGAGAAAGATTACTGGTAGAGAACAGTGCAGTGACCGAGTTGTTGAATGCAAGGATTGAATAGTTAGAATATTTTTACAGGAACATATCAGAAACAGAGGTGAAGAAGAGACAAAGCCCCTACTGAATAAAAGAGAAGGGTCAGATGGCAGACACATAAATCAATAAAATAAAATCAGAAAGCGATCGATGCTGTGATGTCTGAATAGGGCAATGTGCTCGGAGGTAGGGGTGGGAAGTGGCTGCTGACAATATGGGGTCAGCTAAGGCAGGGCTCAAGGCCATCCCCATGGCAAAGAAGTGCAAAAAAGCAAAATGGCTGTCTGGGGAGGCCTTACAAATAGCTGTGAAAAGAAGAGAGGCGAAAAGCAAAGGAGATAANCGCGGGCGAGGGCTTTCCTGAAGAATTTCCATCTTTGTCTCTAAAGGCCACCTCTAGGCTTACAATGATTGGCTGAGCGGTGCACACGCGAATTTTTAACCTGGCACAACAGAGTGCTGCAGTCCATGGGGTAGCAAAGAGTCAGACATGACTGACCGACTGAACCGAACTGAATTGAACCTTGTAAGCTCACACAAATGCTTGTCATATGTTGCTTAGTTTCCTTAAAGCTATTTATAGCTCAAGTTGTACCCTCCTCTGACTCCTATTTCTTCTCCTGATTTAATAAATTAAGTGTAGTATTTCAATTGATGAGGCTTCTTTTAATTCCTCCCTCCATCATCCCCCATATTAGGGATAATTTGAAGTGGTTAGAGAAAAAATATTATGCATCTGCCTAACATTCAATGAACATCTATATGCAAAACATTGTGGAACATCCAAAGCTGAATCAAAGTCAGATCCAGCTCTTATATAGTTTTAATCTATAGGAAAGAGAAAACATAAAAAACTATGTCACAAGAAAAAGACAGAAAAAATTGTTAGATGTTAGTAGCAAGTTTCAAGGAAAATGACATTTGGTCTCTCCTGGGAGATCAGGAAGAGTCTCATAGAAGTCATTTTTGGATTGAGCCTTAAAGTATTCTTTTAAATTTTATATGAAATAATATATTTTATTTTTCTGATGTCACAGACCCAGCAAGTGGTTTTATACTGAATTAAATGAAAGTTACATACAACATTTTGAAAGAGGAAGAGGAAGAAAGGGAAATATTCATGAAATTTCAAAAAACACACCCAAAATATTAGATAACTTTTGGTATCTGTTCCATTCACATATTAATAAAGTTCATCTGAAAATTATACATAAAAGGAGAAGAGAAACAAGAGAAGAGGCAAAAATAAAAGAGCATATCAGAACAGAAAAAGTCACAGGGGAGAAGAAACCCACAGAGAATTTCCAGGACAGACCTCACTCTTCCTCCCAAATCAGGAGGATGTTCAGCTAGGACACTGGGGCTTATAGATCGATCTCCCCAAAATATCATCGAGTATGCAGCACCCAAGGGAAAAGAGGGAAGCGAGCAGGCTGGGGGTGGGTATGAGAGGAGGAAACACGCTTAATAGAGAAGATGGTGAAGGAGGTAGATGTGTACTTAGAGACAGTGTTGAAGAGCCCTTAAACTAGAAGAAAGCCCTGAGTTTCATTGTTCTAAAAAAAAAGGCAATTTATTTATTAGTTCTATCCAACATTGAACTTAGTAAAAACTCCTCCTTTTAAAATTAATCTCGTGTTTATGTTTCATTAATATTTTTCTCTTGCTTAAGAGAGGCTTGTGATCTGCTTGAGAGATGCCAGTGAGGCTGGGCATGGTTACACTTATGCCCGGAATGATGTCCAGAGTCTCAAACGACCCCAGACACAAGCCAGACAGAGCTAGTGCATTCTAGGGGGATGGTTTGCCCATCAGTTCCTGTGCAAAAACCCAGGTCTAGGACCCCATGGCTGTTTATGTCCTGGGATTTCCCGTCATGGAAATCATTTCAGTGTCTGACTGGGCTTCTCAGATGGAGGTTAGAGGACAGATCCAACTCAGGTATGACCGCATGCAGATCTGGGTCTGAAAAGACTAAAGGCATGCTAGTCCCCAGCGCAGTGAAGGCCTCAGGACCCCTTGGGTCTCCATGCTTGTAAAGTCCTGAATTTTGAGGAGAGGTGACACCAAGTCTCCAGGAATTACTCTACCTCCACTGGGGCCACCGAAAGAAAATGATATCTGCTGTGGAAGAGACTTATCCTGGAGGAAACTCCTGCAAAAAACACATCTGTCCTTGAGATACCATCTGAGGATCCTGGGGTCCAAGACCCATCATAAGGTGTGGCATGAAATCAAGCCCCACTGAAACACCATGAGGAAGCATGGTTCCTATGCTACCCAGGCAAGGCATCTGGTTGAAGTAGGGAGTGGCGGGGCCTTCCCATGGGGTTGAAGGTTGGCATTAGAGCTGGAAGTTCAAGGATTTGTAAGTATTAATGCCCATTCTGGCATGCTACTCATTGATAAGAAGTTGAGTAAAGGGGCTGGAGGGGACCTATCGTCCAAGCCAACTGATTTCTTGATGCCACAATGGAATAATCTGGTAGAACAGGACACTGCAAACTCAAACACGTAAGACATAACAATGGAGAGGAAGCTTGGGGACAGATGGCTCTGGAGGCAAGTTGAACTAGAGAGAAGACATCTGGACACTCACAGAAGCAGATCACGCACAGAGATGCAGCAAGACCTAAGAAGGTTATCACTGAAGGCAGCGGTATCTGAGCCTGCCACCAGGCCTGCCATGTGCAATGAAATCTTGAAGTTTCCTGAGGGCAAGCTCAGCATTGAAGACTGGATGGTACATGATGGGAAGTTTCAGAGGTTTCAGAGCAGGAGAATGCACATGGCTGCTTGCCACAGATTTATTCAAAGGCTTTTGCCCCAGGCTGTCTCAAACGGGAGGAGCTGTGTTGAAGCTAAGGGATGTCTAGGAGGGGTGAGATGTGGTGACTAGACAGAGCTGACTATTAGTCCTTCTGCTGGGTCTGATTGGCTCTCTGAGGGTCCAAAAAGCACTGTGGCATCCCAGGCTTTGAGACACGGAGAACATGGCCTAAAGCCCACACCACATTCCTGCTGACGGTGCTCTCCACATGGCAGAGGAGCTGTCTTCTGCTCAGTAGGAAGCATCCTGGAGCTGCCTGAGTGCAGTTCATCACCACCCCACTGAGCCTCTCATCTTCTCATTTGGCATCTGAGAGTTGGATCCCATGTTGACATTTAACTAATTTTAAATGTCAAATATTTAAACTAATATTTCCTTCCATGACATTAAGGATCAGAGTAAACTCAAACTCAACCAGAGCTCATTGGTAGGGAATCGTTTTTGGAAAGTCATGTGGGTAAGACTCAGAGAAAAAATGGGAATGTTCACTGAAAGCCTGGAATCATGGTGATAATTTCCATGCTCGACCTTAAGACTGTCACGCTTATCCCAGGAAGACCACTTTGAAATTTCTCTGCAATTGCTGTTGAAACACGTGGCAGAAAATCTTAGGGGATTTTGGAAGCAATCCCCTCAGTCGAAACCACTGAAGAACCCCTGGCATACTGTCTGGCCAACTGGTTTCAGAAAGACCTGGTCTGGATGCAAGATTGGGGACATTTGCCTTTCATTTCAGAGACTATCATGCTTGCAAATCCAAGAAGGCATATCTGATCCCTGGCGTGTTAGAGCTGAGGGCCATACTCCTAGGAGCAGAGAATGTGGTGTAGTCACACTATCAGAATATGGTTCTGTTTGCCCAGGTGCCCAGCCTTCACTAGGGGTCAGCTAGGATCGAGGGAGAGGCCCTGAGGCAAATTCCAAGGCCCCTGTGGGTAACCCAGTATCCTGGAAGGAACACTGGGTATATCCATTGTCCCTGATTCTCCTTCTGTTGATTAAACATTCTTGCTGTAACTCCAGGCAAACTGTCTGCTCAGCAGTCACATAATCTGGGCGATTGGATGCTAGGGACCCAGACTGGGAGCTCATGGAAGAAGGAATCACTTCATCTGAAGAAAAGGGCACATCTTCACATCCAAAAATGACAAGTGGAGCCTCTGTGTCTGTCTGGGACCCAGGTCCCTTACTCCGGATTTGTTACTGAGCCATTCTGGCCTCTATCAGTCCTTCTGGTTTCTCTGGAGAGTCAGCTTCCACTGCAGCATTTTGCCTTCTTCAGGCTGCTATGAATGTATTCTCATCAGGGGAAATCATACCCTAGATTTGAGAGTTTGTAAGGAGATGCTGGAGATACAGCTTTGATCCCTGAGTTGGGAAGATCCCCTGGAGGAGGAAATGGCAACCCTCTTTGGTATCCTTGCCTGGGAAAATCTCATGGACAGGGGAGCCTGGCAGGCTACAGTCCATGGGGTTGCAAAGAGTCAGACGTGACTAAGCCACTGAAAACACCCAATGCACCCAAGAAGTTCTGCTGATGCATGAGCTTCTCGTGATGTAGTCTATCTGGGGTCTCTCTCAGGGTGTGGGAATCTCAAGTGGTACCAGCGGAGTGGGAAAGGCAAGAAGATCCAGAGCCACTGCCCCTGTGAGAGATGGGGAGTTGCTCCCTTTGGGGGCATCGGGTTTGGCACAGTACCATGGAGGAAGAGTGGAGGAATTTGGCAGGGCTGCCTGCAGAAGGAATCCGTTTGTTTTCCACCCCAGCCTTATCCCAGGGGACGCATGGGAGCAGCAGGTGTGGTATCCAGTGAAGAATTCCAGGCCTGGTTGGCTTTCTGGGAGAGGTTGCAGGGCATTGCAAAGTCAAGTGTGTTCAGACAAGTTTGCTTCTCTTTGACTTGCTGCTAGGGATGCCGTGGGTGTGAAAGGGACGGCAGGTTCCATTTGACCCTCAGCGCAGTCTCTGCAGCTTGAGAACATACACATCATTTGGTCTGTCTTTGGAGCAGGTGTGGGCTTTGGTTAATAATCTAAAAGTCTGGAAGACCTGTGGGTCCCGTGAGATGATGGAATTGTCAGGGTGTTGTGTGCTGGGGATCCTAGGAATTTATTGAGTCAGCAGAATTCTGACCAGGAGCTCTCTGACCAAAGCAGTGTGGGGGCAATACCTTGTTCCCTTGCCACTATTTTCAGCCCTATTCTTCAGGTCCAGCTCTCACCTGGCCTGAGGAGTGCTTGCTGGGTATGGTTTCCACTCTCAGAGTCATAAAGCGGGAGGGACTGGGATTGACTGGCCAGCCCCTGTGTTCTCTCTGCCTGGAGAATTTGAAAACCAGTTAGAGATGCCCAGATGAAGCCACCACTGTAAGGGAAGGCCACCACCTCCTGGGTGTTGACTCTTTTGTGGTAGAATTCCTCCCTTTAGGGTTTCTGGACCACGCTGGTTGAATGCCTGAGCCCTCAGTCATAGACGGGGACAGGCTTCCTGAACTCTGCTTCGAGCGCAGCGGGAACAGTTGCAGAGGCAGTGGCAGGGGCCCGCTGCTTACTGGGCACGTTCCTTCACACTGGCTGCCTGGCTGCCTTGCTCCTCTTAGATTGTCTGTGTTCTGGAAGTGAGTTTGAAGCTTCAGCATTCTCTGAGTGTGCTTCCTGCTTCCAGAGGAGAACTTTGCATGCTGAGGGCACACAGTTCACAGGGGTTGCCAAGCTGCAGTGCTAATCCTAGAGCTTGGAGGTCCACAAGCCATGCTCTCAAAGGCAACCCTCAGCCTTCAGCAGTTCAGTTTGTTCTTTAATCTGCAATGGCACACAAAAGAACTTTCCAAAGATGATCTCTGCCACCTAAACCGAATTTCCAGGTGAAAACTGGGGACACCAGTGAGTTCCACATTTAGCCCCCGGAGGAGGCAGCATGGGAACAGGGAAGGGGAAGCAGGCTTTGGTCCAGGGCCCAGATAGCTGCTGAGCTGGGTGGCACCCTCCCCTCTTCCATCTCCTCACTTCAGCTCTTAACATTTGTTAATCACTGGAAGGACCATGTAAATGAAGCATATAAGAAATAGCTTAGAAAGGTAAGTTGAGGAAATTTTTAGAAAACATTTAAATGATAGGTTATAAATTTGGAAGTTTTCTTTCTTCTTTTTTGTAGGGAGTGAGGAACTACTGAGATTTCTGAATTTGGGAGTGACATGATTATGACTTGGCTTTAGAATGATCCACTCTCTCATTATTGTTTAGAGGAAAAAGAGTCAACCCACTTCCAGATACAAGTAGGAGAATACCAAACCAAGATGGCTTGGATGATAGATATTTATTAATTCATGTAGGAAGATGTCCCATAACTGTAAAGAGGGATTCAGTTGTATTTTCACAAAGTAATGACAGTATTTGAAACCAAGAGACTGGCTGAGGATATCAACAAAGGACACAGAAAAACGGCAACAAAAAGGGACCAATATCAGAAATTTACAGAATGTTGGGAAGAAAATTGGAAATCAGAGGAACAAAAACTACATTTCTTCTTATCTAATTTTTGCTACTTATAGTTTAGTATGAGAGCTCACCTCTACCCCTAAATAATTATTTTTAAATGAAAAGCTCAACATGAATACACAGTCTGTTAGAAATAATACATTCTTATTCAGAAGATCAATTTAGCCAAGCAAAGTATAACTAAAAGAGTTCTTTCTCTATAGACAAAACCTCTGATGCATTTCAAAATAATTTTATTTACTGTCACTTAAAGTAATTAGAACATTCATCCCTAGTGGCTACTGGTCACCTTAGGAACAGTTTCCACATTCATATAAGGAGCAACACTGAGACTATAAACTCAGCAACCAACAGAGCACTGGTCCCTCACTGGAAGTAGGAAGGGGGCTGCTGCTACAGTTATCTGTAGCCAGGCAAGGTACTCTTCAAGATTTTCAGAATGCCCACATGAGGGGCACCTCTTCGCGCGTCTTGGTAGAGTGTTCCCCAAGACCTTTTTGTAATCACTATGAGATTATATTTTGCACAGCAGAACAAAGGGATGCAGAGTTGAAACTGAAAAATGACTATTCTTCAACTTTTCCTTTTGACTGAGCCTAGTTAATGCGTTCAGTTCAGTTCAGTCGCTCAGTCGTGCCNTTTGTCAGGTTTTTTTCTCTCTTAATAAAGATTTTTTTTTTTTTTTAATTAAAAAGAGCCTCAGACTTCCCTGGTAGTACACTGGATAAGAATCCACATGCCAGTGCAGGCGACACAGGTTTGATCCCTGATCTGGGAAGATTCCACATGCTTTGGAGAAACTAAGCCCATGGGCAAGCCACAACTACTGAACCTGCTCTCTAGAGCCTTCGAGCCACAACTACTGAAGCTGGAGTGCCATTGGAGCCCACGCGCCGAGAGCCTATGCTCCCCAACGATGAGAAGCTAACACAATGCAAGAAAGAGAAGACCCCACTTACCGCAGTTAGAGAAAAGCCCACGCACAGCAATCAAGACCCAGTGCAGCCAGTAAATAAAAAGCCTCATCGTCGTATATTTAGAAAATACAAAAAAATTTTAAGGAGAAACCAAAAATTACTCGAGATGACAACTGTAACATTTCAGTGTGGGACAATTTCTAATTGGCAGAGAGATGCAAAAAAAGAGCAGACTGGAGGTCCTCCTACCTAGGAACTCAGATGCGTTTATTACTGCAGCTTTGTCACTGTGATTTTACTCATGTATTTTTTCACTAGAAGCTTTGTGAGGGCAGAGATTTTTGTCTGTGTTCTTCATGGCTGTAGCCTGGTGCCTCATACTCCAGAAATATTTGTTGAGTTAGATTTTTTTTTCCACATTTACTTATGAAGAGTAGCTGCTACTTATTTTTTTCCCCCTTAATTATTAAAGCAGTTAAAATCTTTTTCATGTTCTTTCATGACTTTATCAGAACAAGCCAGTTATTAAATGAAAATGTCTTTTGAAGTTTAGGAAACTGTAAGCAAAACTTCATTATTCATATTAATATCACACTGCATTTCTTCTGTAATGCCTTAATGTTCACTCTCCCTGAATACTCATGGAAACAATTCCTTCCGTTCCTTAGGTTAATCTATTGCCCACAAAACTTACTAAAAACCAATTTAACATTTGGGGCTTAGTTGCTGCATTTTCCTTGAAAACAGGGTTTCTTTTCCAAAATTTGAGTTGGAACATTATATTCCAACCCCTCCCCCCATATTTAGGACTTGTCTTTGAAGAGTGAAAAATGATGGAGAAGATGATGCTTAGAAGTCTAGTAAAGGAAGTTAAGAATATTGAATATTCCTGCAGGAAAAGTTTTTAGGGAGGGCAGATGGAATTACTCAAGCTTGAAATGTAGCCAGAATTCTGTAGTCAACATTCCCTCACTTGGAATTAAAATGAGACCCTTGCAATCTTTCATAATAAGAAGTAGGCAGGGCCCTCCAACCATTCCAAGGCAACCAAGGTCTCCAGAAGCTACAATGCAGTTATTTTGGGGGGAAAAAATGCTTCATAGTTAAGCAAAAGGTGGTTTTATTGGTTCACATAACTGGGAAGACTGGAGGAGGAACTAAACTGGACTCTGGGCACAGGAGCTTTCATAACGTCAGGGTTCTCTCAACTTCCATATGATCAAATCTAGGAGACCCAACAGTCTTGCTTGGATCATATACTCTATGCTGGATCATTGATGTTGTTGTTGTTCAGTTGCTAAGTCCTGTCCAACTCTTTGCAACCCCATGGACTGTAGCATGCCAGACTTCCCTGTCCTTAACTCTCTCCCAGAGTTTGCTCAAAATTATGTCCATTGAGCCAGTGATGCTATCTAACCACCTCATTCTCTGTCACCCTCTCCTACCTTCAACCTTTCCCAGCATCAGGGTCTTTTCCAATGAGTCTTCTCTTCACATCACGTGGCCAAAGTAATGGAGCTTCAGTTTCAGCATCAGTCCTTGCAATGAATATTCAGGGTTGATTTCCTTTAGGACTGACTGGTTAGATCTCCTTGCAGTCCAAGGAACTCTCAAGACTCTTCCACACCACCACAATTTGAAAGCATCAATTTTTTTGGTGCTCAGCTTACTTTATGGTTCAACTCACACACCCATACATGACTACTAGAAAAACGATAGCTTTGACTATATGGACCTTTGTTGCAAAAGTAATGTCTTTTTTTTTTTTTTTCATATTCTGTCTAAGTTTGTTTAGGTTTGAGTAAACTCGAGGAGTTGGTGATGGACAGGGAGGCCTTGCATGCTGCCGTCCATGGGGTCACAAAGAGTCGGACACAACTGAGCAACTGAACTGCACTGACCTAGGTTTGTCAAAGCTTTCCCTCCAAGAAGCAAGTATCTTAATTTCATGGCTGCAGTCACTATCTGCAGTGATTTTTGGATCCCAAGAAAGTAAAGTCTGTCACTGTTTCCAGTTTTTCCCCAATCATTTGTCATGAAGTGATGGGACTGAATGTCATGATCTTAGTTTTTTGAATATTGAGTTTTAAGCCAGCTTTTTCACTCTCCTCTTCCACCTTCATGAAGATGCTCTTTAGTTCCTCTTCACTCTCTGCCTTTAGAGTGATATCATCTGCATATCTGAGGTTTTGATATTTTCCCCCACAATCTTGATTCCAGCTTGAGATTCATTCAGCTCAGCATTTTGCATGCTGTACTCTGCATATAAGTTAAATAAACAAGGTGACAATATTACAGCCTTGATGTATTCCTTTCCCAAAAGTGAAAGTTGTTCCATGTCAGGTTCTAACTGTTGCTTCTTGACCACATACAGGTTTCTCAGGAGACAGGTAAGGTGGTCTGGTATTCCCATCTCTTCAGAAATTTTCCATCAGTTTTTGTAGTCCATGTAGTCAAAGGCTTTATCATAGTCAATGAAGCAGAAGTAAATGTTTTTCTGGAACTCCCTTGCTTTCTCTATAATCCACTGAATGTTGACGATTTGCTCTCTTGTTCCTCTGCCCTTTCTAAATTCAGCTTGTACATCTCAAAGTTCTCAGTTCATGCACTGCTAAATTTTTGGGCTCCAAAATCACTGCAGATGATGACTGCAACCATGAAATTAAAAGACGCTTACTCTTTGGAAGAAAAGTTATGACCAACCTAGATAGCATATTGAAAAGCAGAGACATTACTTTGCCAACAAAGGTCTGTCTAGTCAAGACTATGGTTTTTCCAGTGGTCATGTTGGATGTAAGAGTTGGACTGTGAAGAAAGCTGAGTGCTGAAGAATTGATGCTTTTGACTGTGGTGTAGGAGAAGACTCCTGAGAGTCCTTTGGACTGCAAGGAGATCCAACCAGTCCATTCTGAAGATTAGCCCTGGGATTTCTTTGGAGGGAATGATGCTGAAGCTGAAACTCCAGTACTTTGGCCACCTCATGAGAAGAGTTGACTCATTGGAAAAGACTCTGATGCTGGGAGGGATTGGGGGCAGGAGGAGAAGGGGCCAACAGAGGATGAGATGGCTGGATGACATCACTGACTCAATGGACATGAGTTTGAGTGAACTCCAGGAGTTGGTGATGGACAGAGAGGCCTGGCGTGCTGAGATTCTTGGGGTCGCAAAGAGTTGGACATGACTGAGCAACTGAACTGAACTGAATTGAAAGCCTAGCTTGAAGGTTTTTGAGCATAACCTTGCTACCATGGGAAATGAGCCCAACTGTACTGTGGTTTGAACATTCTTTGGCACTATACTTAGGAACTGGAATGAAAACTTTTCCAGTCCTGCTGCCACTGCTGAGTTTTCCTAATTTGCTGGCATATTGACTACAGCATTTTAACCGCATCATCTTTTAGGATTTGAAATAGCTCAGCTGGAATTCCATCACCTCCACTGGGTTTGTGGATCACTGATGGTAACCAAAAAATGAGACACTTGAATTGGCAGGGCATGGGTAAAGCCTGGGCTGGACACCCTTCCATATAAGGAACCAAGTGGGATCCACTTCACTGAAACCAAGTGAAGAAGTGGATTCACCACAAGGGATGTTCTGTTACCATATGCAGTGGCCAAGGGTACGGTGACAATGTTGAAATCACCTAAGCCTCTTGCTCTTGGAACACTGTCTCCTCATACACACACCCACTCGCCTTTGTGTTGCAGGGAATGTTTTACGGCAAAGAACCCCTACCCACATAACTTAGACAGGACTCAGGACCCCCTTGTCTACCTATGACAAGGCCGGACATGGACTCTCTAACTTCCATACTTTGTCTCAAACTGATTAGCTGAGCTGTTAGTTCCACTGGCTAAGCTGGGCAAAATACCTGCTAATTCAACTTGAATAAACTTTAGTCAAGTTTCTCTCCTTCCCCCTGAACTTGGTCCCAGAACTCCACCTACCATTGAGCATGAAAATAGGGAATAACCTCTCCTTAACTGCCCCTCTGACAATCAGCTGATCTCTGGGGGAATATCCCTGACCGACTAACTGTCTGATAACTCCATCTACCACCCCAGTCTCACATACCTGATTCTTTCCATCCCCGCTTACTCCTTGCACAGGGAACTCTGCTCAGTGCTCTGTGATGACCTATATGGGAGGGAAATCCAAAAAAGAGGGGATATATGTATAGGTATAGCTGATTCACTTTGCTGTACAGAATAAATTAACACAACATTAGTAAA
Organism: Aepyceros melampus; assembly: GCA_006408695.1. Taxonomy (NCBI): domain Eukaryota; kingdom Metazoa; phylum Chordata; class Mammalia; order Artiodactyla; family Bovidae; genus Aepyceros; species Aepyceros melampus. The sequence continues at coordinate 279,085 of SJXQ01010408.1, forward strand.
GCAACTACAATTAAAAAAAAAAAGGACTGATAAGAGAGACCTTTGAGATGTCTTCAGACCTTACAGCCTATGATTGAAGCACTCTCCCTATTGCAGTAGTCCTCCACCCCTTGTTGCAATAATCCTTTTGAATAAAGTCTCTCCTTACCTTAGTTCATACTTGTGGTTTGTTTGACACTGGCCAGACAAAGCAAGGAGACACGGGAGATGTGGGTTTGATCCCTGGGTTGGGAAGATCCCCTGGAAGAGAAGGAAATGGCAACCTACTCCAGTATGGTTACCTGAGAAAACCTCATGGACAAAGAAGCCTGGTGGGCTACAGTCCATGGGGTCACAGAGCAGCAGACACGACTGGGTTACCATTTCCTTCTCCATTATTATTCATCCTAGAAAGGATGGTAAAGTTAACACATGCTACAGTATGGATGAACCTTGAGGACATTAAGCTGGGTGAAATGAGCCTGTTACAAAAGGACAAATACTATATGATTCCACTTATCTGAGCTATCTAGAGTAACCCAATTAACAGAAACAGAAAGTATAATGGTGGGTTGTCTGAGCTGGCAGAAGGCGGAAATGAGGAGCTGTTGATTAATGGGTGAGAATTTCAGTTCTAAGAGACAAAATAATTTCTGGAGACTGCACAACAATGTAAATATAATTAAAACTACTAAATTAGTCACTCAGAAATGGTTAAGATGAAAAATTTTGTTATGGGCTTTTTTATCACAATAAATTTTTTTAAAAGTCAGCTTCATTACTAATAAAGCTAGTTGGAGAATGTGACATAGATCTGTAGTTATATGGGCTCATTAATACTTCATTGAATTAAAATAAATTTCCTCAAACATCAGGCCTTTTCAAAGGGCATGGCTTATTCTAGTCAGTTTATCACAAAGTCCTCAAGGACAGGCCACTCTGAAAGAAAGGACTGAGTAACACAATAATTCCTTCCCTCAGTTTTACCAAAGAAAATGTTTTTTTTTTTCCCCCCTGAGGAGCAAGAGAGTAAAGGGGGAGAGGCCCAGGGGCTGTCCTGGGGAATAGATAAGTGTGAAAGTGAAAGTCGCTCAGTCAGTCAAACTCTTTGTGACCTCGTGGACCGTAGTCCATGGAATTCTCCAGACCAGAATACTGGAGTGGGTAGCCTTTCCCTTCTTCCAGGGATCTTCCCAACCCAGGGATCGAACCCAGGTCTCCTACACTGCAGGTAGATTCTTTACCAGCTCAGCCACCAGGGAAGCCCAGATAGATCTGAGTGGGACACAAATTCACTCCTAACGAGTACAATGCAGGAAAAACATGGTAGAATAGAGACTAGGAAGGAATATACAAAACTGTGATGTTTTTGTACTTTTGTTACTACGATAACAGAATTTGGAGTGATGTTTGTCTTTTCTCAAAACAGTATAATTGGTATGGCTTAAAAAAATTAATTTAGTTTTTATTGAAGGATAATTGCTTTACAGAATTTTGCTGTTCTCTTTCAAACCTCAGCATGAATCAGCCATAGATATACATGGTATGCCTTTTAAAAAACATAATTTGCTAACATTGAAAGTATCACATTTATAATTATCTAATACACTCAACTTATTAAGTGGCTGAAAAGGAAAAAAAAGGGGATTATTAATGTACAGTTTGCATTTTATAATTATCTTAATTATTTTCTGGCTTTTTATCATGTCATATTCATTAATACAGTCAGTGAAGCTGAACAATTTCAAAATGCTTTTAATTGATATTTATGCCAAAACAAGAGGACAATTTCACATAGTAAAGCATTCATCTGACTTGTACATTTTCATTTGAAAAAAACCCTCCCTTGGGCACCAAAACTTCAAGGTCAGACATAAGTAAATTCAATATATTTGACTGGACGCATATTTATTTAAATGTATAATTCAAATCACTAGAGTACTGGGACATCCTCCTCTTTTCAACATCTCTCTGGAGAAGGCTGAACAGATTTCATATTTCTAGGTTATCAGATGAGGAAAGAGCATATCATGTTATATGCTTGGGCTCTTATATTCAGGATGTGAAATAGCTGAATTCAAAGCTCTATTCTTTTTTTGTGTGCTTTCTCAAAGAAAGCATGTTTAAATATATATTCCTCTCTCCTTAATTTGTGGTGAAAGGGCTATCTTAAAATGTTGCAGTTGTTTACAATCAGATTTTAAAGAGAAAAATTTATTCACATGGAGTATAAATTATGCCTCAACTTAAAATTTTTTAAATCATAAAACCAGGTTAGGAGAAAATTCTCCTGTAGGAATTTCCATCAAATAAATGAGTATATTCAGAATAGGCTATAATATGACACTTTGGATAGTATAAAAACATTTCACGTCTTTTAAAGAAAGATGGATACTGTTGTGTAAAAAAAAGTATCTCCTCTATCAACCCAAAGCACATTTGGTTTGAGTAATTTCTACATCCTCAGAGACATTCTCTAAGGAATCAATTCACTTAGGAAATTACTTCCTAGAACTTATACTTGAAAATGAGGAGGCTTATCTATCACATTTGCTTTGAGAGGAAAATGGTGTGCTTCAGATAAAACAGTATAGTGACCAAAATGCTTCCCACCTGTCAACTTTATTTTCCTCCCATTTAGTCTCACATCATGCACGTTGGCAAATTCACAGGAGAAAAATAGACAAGAACAAATTTTTACCATTGTTGAAAGTATGCCAGTTTGGCAAGGGTGTGGAACAATGGGCATTCTCAGATACAGTCAGAATGTCAGCTAGTTCAGCCTTTCTGGAAGGTAGACTTGCAATGTACAGGCTATCAAAAATTTAAATATGCATATCCTTTGGCCCAGAAATTCAACTTCTGGGAATTTATCCCAAGTGAACAAACTGGACAAAGATGCAAGACCTACATAAAAGGTTTTCATAAAGCACTGTTCACAACAATGATGAGTTAGGAGCCACCTAAATCTTTTCTCACTGGTGGACTGATTAAATACTTTATGATTCATCTATTCAATGGAGGACTTTGTAGTGCGTTAGAATAATACGAATATCTGTGTCTATTGTTAAGGAAAAGTTATACAATAGAGTTGAAATCTGAGTTGTAAAAAAATTTTCCACATGCTTAGGATAAAACCTGGAAAGATATATACACCAAAATATCCTTTTATCTCTGAGTTGTGGGGCTTTGAGCAATTTTTACTTTTTTATTCCTTTGGTTTTTTGAGAAGTTTTCTGAAACTACACCTTGAGCATGTGTCACTTATTTAGTCATAAAATATACATGTTCTGGCTTGCAAAAAAAATTAAAACACGTCAACTTAATTGTTTTTCAGGAGAAAATATATGCAACTCATATCTGAAAAGAAATTAATACTATAATACATAAAAACTCCTACAATTCAACAACAAAAAGATCCCCAAATCACCCAATTTAAAAATGGGTGAAGAAGCTGTGGTACATATACACAATGGAGTATTACTCAGCCATTAAAAAGAATACATTTGACTCAGTTCTAATGAGGTGGATGAAGCTGGAGCCGATTATACAGAGTGAAGTAACCCAGAAAGAAAAGCACCAATACAGTATACTTACACATATATATGGAATTTAGAATGATGGTAATGATAAACCTGCATGCAAGACAGCAAAAGAGACACAGATGTATAGACAGTATAGCTGTTTATACTCCCTCCCTACAGGAGAGGGAGCGGGTGGGATGGGTTGGCAGAGCGGCAGTGTAACATGTATGATATCATAAGTGAAACGTATCGCAGGTCTAGGTTCAATGCAGGATGCAGGATGCTTGGGACTGATGCACGGGGATAATACAGAGAGAGGGTGTGGGGTGGGAGGGGGAAGGTGGGGGTCGGGATTGGGAGTCATGTACACTCGTGGCTGATTCATGTCAATGTATAGCAAAATGAATACAGTATTGTAAAGCAAAACAAACTAAAAAATAAAAAAAAATAAAAAATAAAAACTCTAAGTATCCATGGGAAAAAAAAAATGGGTGAAGAATGTAAATAGACATTTCCTCAAAGAAGATGTATATAAACAGACAATAAGTACATGAAAACATGCTCAACATCACTACTTATTAGGGAAACGCAAATCAAACCCACAGTGAGGTGTCACTTCACACCCATTAAGATGGCCATTATAAACAACCAAACAAAATATCAAGTGTTGGTAAGAATGTGGAGGAATTGGAATCTTGCATGACTGATGGGAAATGCTCCTCTGGAAAACAATATGGCAGTAAAAAAAAAAAAAAAAGACATATAAAATTAACACATGATCTAGTGATTCCATTTCTGGATATATAACCAAAAGAACTGAAACCAGGAACCTGGGCAAATATTCACCCAGTAAAGTTCCTAGGAGTATTACTCTCAATAGATAAAAGGTGAAAACAACCCAAATGTCCATCAACAAAATGAATGGATAAATGAAACGTGGTATATTTATATGATGAGATATTATTCAGCTTTAAAAAGGAAGGAAATTCTTATACATGTTATGACATGGATGACATTTGAGGACATTATGCTAAGTAAAATAAGCCAGACACTAAAAAATAAATACTGCGTGATCTCACTTAAATAAGCTATAGGAAGCAGTTAAATTCTTAGAGTCAGAAGAAGGGGGGTAGCTGCCAGGGGCTGAGGGAGGGTGGAATGAGGAGTTGCTGCTTAGTTTGTATGTGGTGCCAGTTGCACAATAATGTGAATGTACTAAACACATTGAACTGTTTACTTAAAAATAGCTCCAGGGCTAAAGTTTATGCTATATGTTATTTTACCACAATTTAAAAAGAAAGAAGGGAACTATACTCAATATTTTGTAATAACCTATAAGGAAAAAGAATCTGAAAAATTATATAAATAGATATATATATATATATATATATAGTTGTTCTTGTTCATTTGCTCAGTCGTGTCTGACTCTTTGTGACCACACATGCCAGAGCACAGTAGGCTTCCCTGTCCTTCACTATCTCCAGGAGTTTGCTCAAACTTGTGAGTCACAGATGCCACCCAACCATCTCATCCTCAGTCACCCTCTTTTCCTCATCCCCTCAATCTTTCCCAGTATCAGGGTCTTTTCTGAGTCAGTTCTTCACATCAGGTGGCCAAAGTATTGTAAGTTTCAGCTTCAGCATCAGCCTTTCCAATGAATATTCAGGGTTGATTTCCTTTAGGATTGACTGATTTGATCTTCTTGCTGTCCAAGAGACTCTCGAGCATTTTTTCCAACACCACAGTTTGAAAGCATCAGTTCTTCAGTGCTCAGCCTTCTTTATAGTCCGTCTCTCACATCCATACATGACTACTGGAAAAACCATAGCTTTGACTATATGCACCTTTGTCAGCAAAGTGATGTCTCTGCTTTTTAATATGCTGTCAAGGTTTGTCATAGCTTTTCTTCCAAAAAGCAAGCGTCTTTCAATTTCATTGCTGCAGTCACCATCCATAGTGATTCTGGAGCCCAAGCAAATAAAATCTATCACTGTTTCCATTTTTTCCCCTTCTATTTGCCATGAAGTGATGGGACCGGGTGTCATGATCTTCGTTTTTTGAATGCCGAGTTTTAAGCCAGGTTTTTCACTCTCCTCTTTCACCTTCATCAAGATGCTCTCTTGATGAAGAGAAGTTCCTCTTCACTCTCTGCCATTAGAATGGTGTCATCTACATTTCTGAGATTACTGATACTTCTCCCGGCAATTTAATTCCAGTTTGGGATTCATCCATCCTGGCATTTCACATGATATACTCTGAATATAAGTTAAATAAGCAGGGTGACAATATACAGCCTTTATGTACTCCTTTCCCAATTTTGAACCAGTCCATTGTTCCATGTGCAGTTCTAAATGTTGTTTCTTGACCTGTATACAGGTTTCTATGTACATACATATATACAGTTATACATATATATTCATATGTATATATATAACTGAATCACTGCTATATACCTGAAACACAATATTGTAAATCAACCATACTTCAAAGAAAAAAGGAAAAAACCTAGGACTTCCTCTATGGTCCAGTGGTTGAGAATCCACCTTGCAGTGCAGGGGACCCCAGCCTGATCCCTGGTCCGGGAACATCTCACAGGCCTCAGAGCAACTGAGCCTGTGCTCTGGAGCCTACCAGTCACAATTACTGAGCCCACGTGCTGTAACAATTGAAAGCTCCCACATCCTGAAACCCACGAGCCACAACAAGAAAAGCAATAAGCCCGTGCACCACAACTGGAGAGCAGCCCCTGCTTTCTGAAACTAGAGAAAAGCCTGCATGCAGCAATGAAGACTCAGCACAGCCAAATATAATGAACACATATTTTAAAAAGTTGTTTTCTACATAGAGGCATTCATTTCTATCATGACTAAGGAAGATCTAACTCATCAGGAAAGTATCTATAGACTTTAACAACAGAAAACATATATTCATTTCAATTCATATTCTCTTTCACACTGGCCTACATTGGAAGACATGTGACATTAATCCAAGTCAATAGGAACTGAGTTAATCCTCTTTATTTGCCTCAATCCAATTAGGTTTATTTATATGTGACCCTTATTTTTCTAGACTGCACCAGATACCTGAAAGATGAGGAGAGACTCTGGGGTAATGACAGGCAGAGATGTATTCCGTCAGCTCTTGCAGCCCACCCGATGTAGTCTGGCTTGTAAGTGGTTGCAACTCTTAGAGTTCTCAGAAACTGATGTGGGGCTTCCTGCGTTTTGCGAGTCTGACTCAGAGGTTCTCAATTTGATCCAGTTCTTCCCTGTGTGAGGGCAGCCTCCAGATGAGTGGCCTATTGTTTATTCTTGTCCCCTTTTCTCCCGAACATGGTCCCTGCCACTAAGAACTTAGAAGGCAATATTCATGTTGAAATGTGGGCATCCCTAAATTCCTTCTACCTTTTGCGGTTTCTTTTGTATGTTGGGGGCGTTCTGACCAATACAAGTCATACTGACCATCTTCAGATTCTCTGGGGCCTCAGGATCTATATCTGTATGTTGCTTATAGGCTTATACCTATCCTGTAGGGTTTAAAACCCCTTTCTAGAAATTCTGAAGAATCGTCATTCTGTTACTGCTATACCTCCTGTGCTTTATTAAGGCTTCTTTGTTTTGACATCCCTTTTCGTAACCCTGCAAGAATGCAATTTTGATAATGCTCAAGTTTTGGCCTATCCCCAGCATTCACATCTGAATGAAGATCAGCTGTCATATAGCTACGCTTGCTGCAGCTCCCATGGGGTTGCCAGGGGTTTCTGAATGTAGCCAGTCGACCACCTCCTGGCTTTATCCAGCACTATTCTACATTCTTCTGAAGTGAGGGTATTTAATAAATTTAAAAAATCTGCCCAGGTCCAGTTGTGGGTTGCAAAAATCAATGAAAAAAGATTTTCCATTCTCTTTGAATCATCTCTAAAAGTTGGCATAGTATTCTCCTAATTAAATAAACCTGACATTGAAAAGGGTCCTTGGGACCCAGATCGACCCTATTGGCTGCCCTGTCTCAGCATTCACTCCCCCACTGGGGACTTGCCTTAATGGATATTGTGCTCCATGAGCTTGGGTAGCTCCCTGGCCATATGGAGTGCCCTGGTGGGTATAAGAGGAGGAGACCATCTCTATTTTTCTGAGCCTCAGATCCTGAGGTAGGAGTAGTGGGGGAGCCGAGGCTGTGGCTTAGGCACTGCAGTAAAGGAGCCGCAGTACAATCACCATCGCATGGGGGTGCAGGAGGAGTGGTCTGAGGTTTGAGTGAACCACAAGCCCTCTTTCTTCTCACTAGAATCAAGCACAACAGGAAAACAACTTTCAATCTTCTCTGCACAGGTTTATTCTGACACAACAACATAAAAGACTGTACACAATGTATTTCATCCCATTTTTCTTCCCTTTACAAAATAAATCTAGTTGCAAAAGTTGTATTGTAATTTAAGGATCCATTTTCAGGCCATTTTTCTCCGGAGTCTCAATGGTATGCAGGTCAACAAAAAATACCATCATTTTCTTTTCTGTGGGCTTGTAGCTGAAAGCCATTCAGTTCTGGAGAAGGAAGCCTAGAGGGTTACAAGAGAGAACTGAATTAACTTTTCCTATTTTGGGGTTTGCTTACAGGTGGTTGATGCAAAGCAACCTCCCTATAGGTCCTTGCTACTGACATCAAGAAGTTCAGTCACCAGGAGCCCATTCTTAGCAATTAAGACAATCAGAAATAGATGGACATAGACAAATGAGACCAAAAAAAAAACAAAAAACAAAAACAAATAAGACCCCAAACCAAAGCCCAGGGGTCTCTAACCCAAGTATGGAATATCTTAGCAGGGTAACCTTTTATATTTTCTGCCAAACATACCAAAATCCCACCAGATTGTACCCAGTTGGAGGATCAGTGGTTCTATCCAGTTTGAGCTCGGCTCAAACTAGACACAGCTGACTTCAAGTTCTTAGAAAACAGCTGCTGCTGCTGCTGCTAAGTCGCTTCAGTCGTGTCCGACTCTGTGCGACCCCATAGACGGTAGCCCACCAGGCTCCCCCGTCCCTGGGATTCTCCAGGCAAGAACACTGGAGTGGGTTGCCATTTCCTTCTCCAATGCATGAAAGTGAGAAGTAAAAGTGAAGTCGCTCAGTCGTGTCCGACTCTTAGCGACCCCATGGACTGCAGCCTAGCAGGCTCCTCCGCCCATGGGATTTTCCAGGCAAGAGTACTGGAGTGGGGTGCCATTGCCTTCTCCGTAGAAAACAGCAACTTCATGTATCTCATTGCTTAGGTTTGTGCCCTAGGAGATTATGTGCCATCTTAGGAGGACATGCAAATGGTAAAATGACCTTGATTACTGAAAGCAGGTGAAATAGATTTGTCTAATCATTACCCACAGTTTCAACGCTCCCATTCTCATTGATATTTGAGTTTACAGAATTTAGCATATACTTAAAATTAGCTTCTATGATTAAGTACTATGGGTTATTCAGCAAAATAGCCAGTTGAAAAATAATCTAATTTCTGAAAATAAAGTCACAAAGTTAGGTGTGTACACACAAAGAGAATTTTCAGTCTCATCATTGGAAAACTGGTTCCTACTTGCTTTTGGAAAAGGCCTTATTCTCTATGATAGAGCCATTCATGGTTAACTGAAATTGGTCTTTCTAACCACCTCTTATAGTGTTTGCCATGAAAATTGGAAGCTTGGTGCTTTGCTGTGGCTGCATGGAACTGGTAAGGTGGGAAAGGTTTAAGATCTGGCTGTCATGGTTGAACAGCAAAATGGACCTGGCTGCAAAAGTTGACTCCAGAAGCTTAGGCAGCTGGGACAGGGAAAGGTACTTATGCCATGTCCAAAGGTCACAGTCAGGTTAATTCCAGATGTGGTGACCACTGGCTTCCTGATAAAGGAGGCTGGGTACAGTAGTAGGAAATTCAGATGGTACTCACTACTCAGAACTAAAAAGACTCTTGATGAAAGTGAAAGAGGAGAGTGGAAAAGTTGGCTTAAAGCTCAATATTCAGAAAACGAAGATCATGGCATCCGGTCCCATCACTTCATGGGAAATCGATGGGGAAGCAGTAGGAACAGTGTCAGACTTCATTTTTCTGGGCTCCAAAATCACTGCAGATGGTGACTGCAGCCATGAAATTAAAAGACGCTTACTCCTTGGAAGAAAAGTTATGACCAACCTAGATAGTATATTCAAAAGCAGAGACATTACTTTGCTGACTAAGGTCCGTCTAGTCAAGGCTATGGTTTTTCCTGTGGTCATGTATGGATGTGAGAGTTGGACTGTGAAGAAGGCTGAGGCAGAAGAATTGATGCTTTTGAACTGTGGTGTTGGAGAAGACTCTTGAGAGTCCCTTGGACTGCAAGGAGATCCAACCAGTCCATTTTGAAGGAGATCAGTCCTGGAATATCTTTGAAGGAATGATGCTAAAGCTGAAACTCCAGTACTTTGGCCACCTCATGCAAAGAGTTGACTCATTGGAAAAGACCCTGATGCTGGGAGGGATTGGGGACAGGAGGAGAAGGGGACGACAGAGGATGAGTTGGCTGGATGGCATCACTGAATCGATGGACGTGAGTGTGAGTGAACTCTGGGAGTTGGTGATGGACAGGGAGGCCTGGCGTGCTGTGATTCATGGGGTCGCAAAGAGTCGGACAGGACTGAGTGACTGAACTAACTAAGAACTAACTACTCAGGATTTAGATTAAAGGGTGAAATAGTGGAAAGGGTTAGAAGGATAGGAAAGGGCTAAAGTCTGGTATAATTTGGGTATAGTGATCAACACAAAGCCTGTCATAGGCATGGAGAAGGAAGAGATGGTAATATAACTATAATCATTCATGTAGACACTCTAAGTCCAGCTAACAATATGAATACCCAGGGAATAATTAGCCCCAGAAATTATCATTAGAACACTAACAGTTGGAAGAATTCACGTTCTTTCAGCACTCCTGCATGCTTTTCGTAAGTCACACACAAACTTTCTCTCTCTCTCACACACACACACACACACACAGGCAAAGAGAGATTTATTGCAAGGAACTGGTTTATGTAACTTGGGGGGCTACGTAGGTAAGTCTGGAATCTGCAGGACAGGCCATCAGAAAGGGTGGCCTGGAAACTCTCAGAAAGGAGTTGACACTTCAGTCCACTGGCAGAATTTCTTCTCTTTCAGAAAAACTCAGTTTTGTCCTTAGGCCTTTCAACTGATTGGATCAGGTACACCCAGATTATGGAGTATAATCCTTCCCTAAAGTCCACTGATTGTGTTAATCATATCTACAAAATATCTTCATAACAACACCTAGATTAGTATTTGATGAAAAATTAAGCATAACCTAGCCAAGTTGACAAATAAAAGTGAACCGTTACACCAGTTAAATATCATTAAATAGCTGTCAAGTGTCTGATTTTTTATTTGGATCTGAGCCTCCAAAAGGTAATGACTGTGGTTTTTTTGGTGTGTTATACTATGTCTTCCAGAGGGGAACAAATACATTTTAATCATCTATATGATTAATGTTCCTAAGATCTTAAAAGTGTGGGAGAGAAGGAACCATAGATGTATTGCATACCTCAGAGATGTATAAATCTGAAAACAAGTGAGACTAAGCTTCCTGGGTGAGAACTCAGTGGGGCCAGTTGTGGAGACTAGGTAGGGCAGAGATGATGCGATGTGGCATAATTTCTTAAAAAGATGACAGACTTTGAAATCAGACACACCAGAGATACTTTGATTATAGCTTTACTACTTTGCAAATACTGAGACCTTAAGCAAACAGTTGTCAGTTCAGTTGCTCAGTTGTGTCCGACTCTTTGCGACCCCATGGACTACAGCACGCCAGGCTTCCCTGTCCATCATCAATTTGCGGAACTTGCTCAAACTCATGTCCATTGAGTCAATGATGCCATCCAACCATTGCATCCTCTGTGGTCCCCTTCTCCTGCTGCCTTCAATCTTTCCCAGCATGAAGGTCTTTTCCAATGAGTCACTTCTTCTCGAGTGGCCAAAGTATTGGAACTTCAGCATCAGTCCTTCCAATGGATATTCAGGACTTCCTTTGGGATGGACTGGTTTTAAAAAATCGCTAGTTTTAAAAAATTCCTTTTATTAAGTTATAGTTTACATATAATAGTAATATACCTATTTAAGTGTATATGTCAATGAGTTTTAACAAATTTCTACACCTGTATAATCATATCCATAATTCTAATATACATATGTAGAAATATACATATTTCTACACCTGAATAATCTATATACATAATATAGAACAAGTTGCTTGTGTTCCTTCCCAATCAAATCCTCCTACTCACTGATCTGCTTTCTGTTCCTATTTATTATGTATTCATTTCAAACAATATTTATCGAGCACCTATTATGTGTAGGTGTTGGTGCTGGGATATAGTAGTGAATAAAACAGAAAAAAAAAATAGCTGCCATTATGTAGAGGGAAACAAAAAGCAAAATAAGTATGTAAAAAGTATATGGTAGGTCACATGATGGTAACTTCTACAGAAATTATGGGAAGTAATTGCAGAGAGTCAGAGTAGGGTAGGACACATGTTGCTCTTTTCAAAGGGCAGTCAGGGATCACATCACTACTCTTTTTTCTGCTTGAGATGGATTTGGTTTTCTTCTTACAAAAGCAAATAAATGAATACATTGGCTTGAATGTTCTTTTCTCTCTTGCAATTTCCCCCTTCCAAAAGAGCAATCACTGTGAGAACCCTTAAGATGGAAAGGCAGAGAGTGTGTCACCGGGACCCACATTAGAGGGCAAAGATGCCCCAGACACGAGGAGTCAGAGAAGGGCACTGTGGGTGGCGAGGCTTGCACAGTCTCGGCTGCTGTGAGGGGAAGGATCCTTCTCCAGCATGGACTGGACATGAGGTGCGCTGGAACAATGATCTGATGGAAGTGAGGCCCGAGTAATGTGGATATTAAGACAAAAATGCTCCAGGTAGAGAGAATAGCAAGGGCAATGACCCAGAGGTGAGTGTTGTGGAATGTCTGAGAAACTGCAGAGAATCCAGTATGGTTGGAATGAAGGGACAGAGACAGATAACAGAAAAGAGAAGAGAAGAAAAGGGGTCCGGGTATGAGATGGTTTTGTAGTCCACTGTGAAAACTTTGACTCTTAATCTTAGTGTAAAAAGGAGCCACTGCAGAGTTTTAAGAGAAGTCGTGACATCATTTGATATATTTAAAAAGATCACTCTGGCCGCTGTGTTGGGAATTGAAGGGGCGAAGTTCATAATTAACATACAGTACCTGATAGCTAGTAAATGTTCAAAAAAAATTTATCTAATTGGAGGTTACTGATTTCCTAGTACAAATGATACTGTGACCGCTCTTTGTTTATTGTTTTTGTATAGTGCAAATATAGATTCATTCATTTACTCACCAAGTATGAAAATAGTAGGTGCTGAGTAATAAAAGTTGAAGTATGAAAGATAAGATAGCTGCAAATTTGTAGAAAGTAGAATGGTACCAGGGATGGTGGAAGGAGAAAATGAAAAGTAGTTGTTTAATGGGTGGAGAGTTTCAGTTTTGGAAGTTGAAAAATTTCTGTACATCTATAGCACAACAATATGAGTATACTTTACTGAATTGTTAATTAAGACCAGTAAAAAAAAAGAACATACAGCCCTGTCTATATAAAGATGTACTTAGGTGTCTGCTGCCTGTCTAGACTCTACTCACTTAGAAGCAATATCCCAAAGAATATGAAAAAGTCTTACCTCTTTTATCCCCTAGGATGTAGAACCGGCTATACAATTTTAAGTAATGCTATTCTTTTCTTTTTGTCTTTCTGAAAAAAAAAAGTGTACATATACGTAAATATGTACGTGTATGCACATATACGGGCTTCCCAAGGCGGCACTAGTGGTAAAGAACGCAGTGGAACACAGTGAAAGTCATTCAGTCACGTCTGACTCTTTGAGACCCCATGGACTATATAGTCCGTGAAATTCTCTAGGCCGGAATACTGGAATACTATACAGTCCACAGAATTCTCCAGGCCAGGATACTGTAGTGGCTACATAGCCGTTCCCTTCTCCAGGGGATCTTCCCAACCCAGGGATTGAACCCAAATCTCTCACATTGCAGGTGGATTCTTTACCACAAGGGAAGCCCAGTGGTAAAGAACCTGCTGCCAGTGCAGGAGATGAAAGAGACTCTAGTTAAATCCATGGATTGGGACGATCCCCTGGAGGAGGGCATAGCGACCTACTCTAGTCTTCTTGCCTGGAAAATCCCACAGACAGAGGAGCCTGGAGGGCTACAGTTCATGGGGTTGCAAAGAGTTGGACATGACTGAAGCGAATAAGCACACACATGTATACATATACGCACACACATATGCTCCCGTATATGAGCGTTACATATGTGTACATGCCATATTAAACAGAGAAGTGTCTAGTAGCTTATCCAGCATCCAAGTAATAAGATGTAATTTTGGGTGACTTGTTACATTTTTGTACTTTTCTGTATTGTTTGAATTTTTTAAAGTTAATAGGAATATAATTTTTAATAGTAAATTTATTAAAAAAAATTAAAACCACCACAATGCAGCAGTAGAGTTCTGCTGTATGAACTGATGAATGTGAAGAGCCTGGAACATGTCTGGAGCATAGTAAGTGCTGAGTAACTATTGGCTGCTTTATGCCGCTTGTTGCTAGGAGGCAGGTCTTAGTCTAAGTTTGTTACAAGTTTGTTTTCTCCCTTAACCCTTACAGATACTCTACATACTGAGACACACAGACAGGTTATGACAAAGATCACATAATTCTTAAGTAAGCAGACCATATTTTATAGACAACTGTCTTTTAAATCATAAACAGCTATTGTACTTGTGTAAAAACTCATTGCTGAAGATGTTCTCAACTGATACGATAAATGTGTAACTATTTTATATGATATAAAAGAGTGATGTGTAAATTCTCATAAAGTTTCTGGAAGTATCTGCTGCTGCTGTTGCTGCTGCTAAGTCCCTTCAGTCGTGTCCGACTCTGTGTGACCCCAGAGACAGCAGTCCATCAGGCTCCGCCGTCCCTGGGATTCTCCAGGCAAGAACACTGGAGTGGGTTCTGGAAGTATCTATCAAGTTAAAATAAGTTGAATAGTTATATATTCTAAGACATACATAATTCTTATAGTGGACAAATAATTTGTACCTCACATTTCATAGCAAAGTTACTTTTTCTTTTCCATTATGGTTTATAACAGGATATTAAATATAGTTCCCTGTGCTATACAATAGGACTCTGTCCTATAACAGTGTATATCTGCTAATTCCAAACTCCCTATTCGTCTCTCCTCCACTCCCCTCCCCCTTGGCAACCACAGGTCTGTGAGTTTGTTTCTGTTGTGTAGATAAATTCATTTTGTCTTATTTTAGATTCATGTATAAGTGATATCATATGCTGTTTATCTTCTTTCTGACTGACTTCGCTTAGTGTCATAATCTCTAGGTCCATCCATGTAGCTGCAAGTGGCATTATTTCATTCTTTTTTATGTATAACAAAATCATTATTAATATTAGCAACTTGCCCTTGAACAATAATTTATAGTTTACAAAGCACATTCACGTACTCATCTTGATCTCCAAAACCACTGAGTGAAGTGGGAGGGCAGGGCAGGCATTAATATCCCCGCTCACAGTTGAGGAAGCTGAATCATATTAGTGTGCTTCATTCAGTAACAATGTCATTGGCCACAAGTAACAAAAACCCAACTCTAACCGGTTTACACAATACAGAAATAGATTGACTCGCGTACTTGGATGCCCAGAGGTGAAGTATTCTTCAGGTTGACATAATCTAGCTGCACTGACTCTGTTCACTGTAACTCTCTTGGTTCCGTTCTTTACTCAGTGTTGATAGTCAGCTTGATAGGTAGGTGGCTCATACAGTTCTGGGTCTCAAATCTATATACAACAGTGACAGAGGAAATGACTTTCTTTCTGTAGCTTTATCTTGAGAAGTAGGCAAGTGTCCTTGGAGGTCCTTAGTAAAGTTCTCTTTACTTTTTACTGGTGCAGATTAATTTATATAACCATCCCCAAATCAGTTATCGGCAAGAGTCTTGTGATAACCCTTAGATAAATCAAGATACTTGATGAAAATCTGGGCTGTGTTAAGAAGAAGGAGAAAGGGGGCTGCTAATGAATATGGGTCAAGAGCTACAACCTGGGAAGGAGCAGTAAGGGATCTAACCCAACTCCTGTAGATTAAGTCTTGGGGCCAAGGCTACCACTGAGGCCAAGGCTACCACTGAGGCCAAGATGGCAGGACTCAGGCATGCTAACTCCCATGCTTTTCATACAACAACCTCAACTGTTTCAGATTTTTATTAGAGTAGGATGCTCATTTTTGGCTTTTATGGAGGGAAAGTGAAGTTGCTCATTCATGTTCGACTCTTTGGACTCCATGGCCTGTAGCCTACTAGGCTTCTCCATCCATGGGATTTTCCAGGCAAGAATACTGGAGTGGGTTGCCATTTCCTTCTCCAGGAGATCTTCCCAACCCAGGGACTGAACCCAGGTCTCCTGCATTATAGGCAAATGCTTTACCATCTGAGCCACTATGGAAGCAAGGGACATTCTTAAACAAAAAGTTTGACTGTGGGAATTCTATATGACTGAGTTTGCAAAACTGAAGTTGGATGGACTGGCAGAAATTTGCTTTGAAAGCTACATTCTTACAAATTCTGCATAAGTATTATTTTTTGTTTATAAAATATTTCAAGCAATAAACAACAAAACTTTGAAAATCTTATATCACACAATATCTGCACTGAATTTTTTAAGAAAAAATTGCAGTTACAGTTGAAGTTCCCTGAATATGTTTTGCAGATCCCCTTCTTTATGCTTCACCACAGGGAAACACAGTTCTGAATTTGTTTCCATTTTCATGTGGATTTTGTTTTTTAACCTAAAAATTTTTTTATTTTGGCTTGCCGTGTGGCATGTGGTTCTTAGTTTACCTACCAGGGCTTGAATCCTCACCCCCTGCAATGGAAGCATGGAATCTTAACCAATGTACAACTAGGGAAGTCCCCACATGGATGTTTTTATGCTTTTATTACTAAAAATAGATCCAAGATACATAGTATTGCTTTGAATATGTATATGAATAAAGTTTTATATATATATATATATGGTACCCCCAACATATCCTTCTGCAATGACACTTTTTGCTCAACGTTGCTCTTGAATTACATATATATTGATATATATATAGTTTAGTTCTGGAGAAAGCAACGGCACTCCACTCCAGTACTCTTGCCTGGAAAATCCCATGGATGGAGGAGCCTGGTGGGCTGCAGTCCATGGGGTCGTGAAGAGTCAGACATGACTGAGCGACTTCACTTTGACTTTTCACTTTCATGCATTGGAGAAGGAAATGGCAACCCACTCCAGTATTCTTGCCTAGAGAATCCCAGGATGGGGGAGCCTGGTGGGCTGCCATCTATGGGGTCGCACAGGGTCGGACACGACTGAAGCGACTTAGCAGCAGCAGCAGCAGCAGTTTAGTTCACTCATTCTAAATGCAACATAGTCCATTGTTCAAATATACCACAATGCATATTCACTTTTATGCAGATGGATATTTTGGTGATTTTCACTGTTACACAATTCCCAGCAAAGATATTGTGAATGCTCCAGAAGACCCTCATGGTACACATGCTGGAGAGTGTCTGGTGGCATATATGTTGGAGTGGAATTACTGGATGTGTGCAACTTCAATCTTAATAGATATTGTCAGATTGCTGCCAGTCTGATGGTGTGAATGGAAATATAATAATTTCTTTTTTCTGTGATATTTCATATGCATTTAAAACTCATTAGTTTCTAACATTTAATCCCATTTCCATATTGGAAATTCGTTTTCTTTCCTTTATCATTGGCAATTGAAAAGGCTATTATGAATCTCTTCATTTTGTTATATAAGTTATCCTGTTTTGTCCTTTGAAATATATTTTATTTTCTTTATTGGACATAAAGAAATGACAATGAGAGAAAATAAATAAATACACATAGTCAGACACTTGTCTGTTTCTCTCCAAACTGTTATTTGAAACAGATAATTTTTTCTTGAAAACTTCCTGCTTACTTGACTAAGTGTATAATGTTATCAGAATTTTTGTATTTTGTATGGGGAATGGAAAATAGCCCCCTTTCTCACTGGAAAAATCCCAAGATCAGACGATTTAAGAAGAGCACTGATAATAAATTTGTTGGATTCGTATTTGGCAACCATGTCTGGTGGAATTCTTGGACTTGCACCTGGAGTATGGCAATGAATGAATGATGTCCCTTTAGCACCTTGAAGCATCACTCTATCTTTATACATTGTCTACCTTGGCGATTCAGCTGCTCTTGGAGACACTCACAGCAAGCTCCCTGAAGAGTTTCCCTGTGTTTGGGAGATGAAGTAACATCAATAAATCAAAATTTACCCCGTACGCATTGGCCTATGAGATAGAAAGGCAACACAATAAACAAACATGAGATCATATTTCCATTTTGGTCGAGCACAAGGGGAACATTTAATCCTGAGCAGAATGAGAGAGAGACAGGAGGGAACAAATGCACACTGACTGAGCATGGATTGTTTTCTCTTGCAGTTTGCTTTGCAAAATCCAGTTGGGAAAGGAATAAACATTTATTTCTCTCATTTTTCTATACTTACCTTTAAAGTGTCTTAGCATCAAAGGAAACTCCCAACTTGAAACTGTATTTTCTTTCCTCAAAGAATGTGGTGCGAGTGAGAAAGTGTATGAGAGGGTGGAGGTGTAGAGTGAGGTTTGCAGGCACAAAGAAGTGTTCAACTTCAAAGTCAGGATAAAAATGATAATTTTCAATTTTTATATGTTGATTCTAGGATGGAATGATACCGTGTTTCCCCTTTTATTTATTGATTAGGCTGTCTAGGAATGTTATAAACTGTTGTTAAGTTTGTCAGACAGCTCCTATTATGCTTCCTCTAGAGTCTCAAGGGGACAGCTAGGCTTCTCTGGCACGCATAGTAAAGGTCACCTTTGGTAATGTTCCATTAAAACATGACTACAAAACTTTGACTACATAGCAGATAATAAGGAAGTATCTAGGAGTTTCCTTCTAATTTCATACCTTTTATTATGAAAGCTCAGCAAGACCTAAAAACATTTTGGAAGTGGTTAGATATTTGCTATATTGATTTGAAGAGTAAAACTTCCCCTACACCTCTTGAATTAAAGTAATCATTTGTTAATCAAGTAGGTCCTTGAAAGACATTTTCTTCTCTTGAATGTTAGTTCTGCTTCCCTTTTGTTTCCCAAAACTGCCCCAGTTCATAGACTGCCTTTCGAGCTGTCGCGTTCTCAGCCCTCCATTCTAGCACTGACCTCTCAGTGTTTACCTTCTGATAGACATATTTAAACTTCAGTGTCTGCAGCAACCACTGTCATTACCATCTCGAATATCATAAACCTCAATGCTCCTTAAGGACATTTCTGTCTCACTCTCTCCTGGGTACTAGAACTCTTCCAGCTGATGGATTAATGACCTTAAACTGGGAGAGGCTGTGTGCTCAGGGTGAGACGTGTACCTGGACCCATGAGTCATTTTCTAACGTAGTGACTTCACTTCTATTATCCCAGAGGAATGCAGCAGGCACATTGACATTTTGTCTCCTGGCATCATAGAAAACAGTGTGTTGTTGAACTAACACGCCCTGCCTGGATTCTGATAGGGCTCTGAGAAATGGACTAGGTAGTCAGAGCAACTAATAAGATCGTTATAGACTTGAGTACAACTGTACACCACCTTTATAACACAGGTTGTTTTTAACTAGGGAAAAGTTAAACTAGGGCTTTAAAAGTTTAACCAAGGCTTAGCAATTTTTGCCCCCTTCATCCGAACTTCAGCAGATAAAGGTCAACCAGGTAGCTGGTCTGGCTTTCCTAGAACAAGTTTATAATCTTACTTAACATTTAGTTGATGAGTTATGAAAGAAGCCAAAGCTTTATGCGTTCTCACAGATTCTGTACAGACATCGAGGGAACTTCCCCGATCAGGGCCCCACTCCCCAAAGGAGGAAATATACTGGGGTGCATAAAGGCTTGATGAAGTGTGAGAAATTTCTCTCTTGCCACCTGATCCCAGTTGGAAATTCACTGGCTCGCTGTGCTGCTGACAGAACAAAACAGAGGATAATAGCCTCTGGCTGAAGATTTTATAATTGAAGCTGAGACAGAGTGGGCCATGTGCGTGTTTAGAACAGTGATTGCATTGTGAATTATAACAGAAGTCCCACTTGTCAGTCACACAAACATTTAAGACCACAGAAAGGCATCTGATTTGAGACAGGGGATGACAAAATGGATCTTTTGGCTTTCTCTACTTTGCCCAGAATACAAAGGGACTGATGACGGCTTTGTTCTGGGATAAAGTCTTACATTCCTTTGGGGACCTACCCAATCATTAGTAGAGAAAGAAAATTCCTGTCTGGACTCACTCCTTCCATTTCTAAAAGAAGTAACCTTTAGTCCTCATCAGCAATGGAGAAAGAAAGCAATATAAATGACATCACTCCAGATATTTTGCTTTGTTTGTTGATCACTTTTCCTCATTTATCTCTAGTGACTGCCTCAATGTTAAACCATTGTTGTAAACATTATTTAAGAAACATGGCTACTTTGACAATATATCTCAACATTATTAACATGTCTCTACCCTCTGAACCAGGAATCATACTTTTAAGAATTTAAGAGCTAAACTAACAGATGTGGAAAATGACATATTTACAGAGATAATCCTGGAAGCATTGTTTGTAACGTCCAAACAGTGAAAATGACCAAAAAGTTCATAGACAGGGAAATGACTAAATAAATTAATGTACATTTACACAAGGAAATGAGGTGTAAGTTGAAAGTCCAGTTCTAGTCCTTCTCATGAACCTGAAACTCTGATGCTGTTATAGTCATTCGTTGATCTAATGCTTAATTAGTTGTCATCATATAAGGAGTTTACAAATATTGACAGTGAGGGACTGAAGAGTTGGGTGCTTTTCCTTTGGCTTTTATTGGTAGTAAACGAACATTAACAACACTGATGGATGAAGGAAGGAAGGAATCTTGACTACTTTTGGACCTTCTGTAAATAGCTCAAAGGCCATATTAGCCTGTCTCCTAGATTTATAGGATGTACCACTGCCTCTTTGGTATATAATATTTATCAGGTGAAGAAAAATCCCACACCATTCCTCTAATGGCTAGAGGTTTGATCACAATATGTAAAAATAAAGTGAACATTTTCATCTATTGCTTATGAGTCCTTTAGACATAGTCTTAAAACCTCCTGGGTTTAACACATAGTCACTCAGTTGTGTCTGACTCTTTGTGACCCCAGGGACTGTAGCCCACCAGGCTCCTCTGTCTCCTGAATTCTCCAGGCAAGAATACTGGAGTGGATTGCCATTTCCTACTCCAGGGGATCTTCCCGACCCAGGGATCAAACCTGAATCTTCTGCACTGCAGGCAGTTTCTTTATGTCTGAACCACCCCAGGTGAGAACACCATTTAATCCCACTGGTGACAGGCTGAAAAGAGAAAGTGAATCATTATGTTAGAAAGAAGTTTCTGGTGGTGGGTGGCATTGTTGTTCAGTAGCTAAGTCCTGACCAACTCTTTTACAACCCCATATACTGGAGCCCACCAGACTTCTATCCATGGGATTTCCCAGGCAAGAATATTGGGTGGTTGCCATTTCCTTCTTCAGGGGATGATCCCCACAGGGATCAAACCTGTGTCCCCTGCTTTGGCAGGCAGTTCTTTACCACTGATCCACCCGGGATTTTGTGGCACAAAGGTCTAACTATACAATGGAATCAACCAGAATTGGAGAAAAACAGCAGAAAAGCTTTTAAACAGACATTTCTTTTTATAATTTCTCAACATATTATGAATATAATTGCCTTCCTCATACATTGTGAGTGAATTGAGTTCAAGGTTGTCTGACATTTTTGAATCCTCAGTACCAGACACAGCACCTGATACATAATGGATACTTTGTAGCCATCAAATTGAATTATAAAAACTAAAGTCTGAAAAAAAATTACTATAGTAGTTCTTAAAATTTTATGATTCCTGGTAGGGACACTTTCCCCAGAAAGTCTGCACTTATTCATGTATACAAAAATGTCAACATAATTTTAGGGCAACTGGGGACATGTGTTCTCCTCCTCGTTTTGAGTGAACTGGGGATTCTAGATTAAGATATTCTGAGGTTTAGAACATAATCTAAAGTGGAGGAAGTGGAGAAATCTTCGGGAACACTCTCCACTCCCTAAGTTTTCTTTTTTCAAAAAGCATGTTTCTCCCGTCTACTTCACACAGAAACTTTTTCAGGACACTATGGAAAAGGGCCTTTTCTTGTGGAAGATGTAAAAAAATTGATCTATGTCATTTTAGATTAATTTATAAATTAGATATTATATTTAGATATCTATATATAAATTGGATAATTTATAAATTAGATATATAATTATAAATTAGATAGTAGAAAAAATACTTAAGGATTTATAGCAAAAAGTAGTCTCAAAGAAAATGTGTTTATTTAACAAGCGTTTATGGACTATTCCCTATGAATCAAGAACTGTGGAAGGCAGAGATAGAAACAATGACCCAAAGAGATGGCAATGAGGTGGCGTGCATGCATAATAAGCTTGAGTTTTTGAGTTAGATTTTTGCTCCTTTGTATGTCTGATGAAGACAGCAGTGGGTGGAATGGACAGAGAGCAACTGTTAACTCTCTAAAGGGAGAAAAATAACTTTTATTCATTCTGTAAGAGGCTTTGGCTTTCTTATGGTCATATATGGCTCTTAACCTCCCATTCTCAGTTAACAGATTACCCACCAGGAAACAATAATGTCTAGATAAACATGGGCTGATCATGAATGAGGAGGAAGAAAATGCTTCAGCTATATCCCTACAGTGTAATGGAGCTGCAGTTATCTAAATGCCATTTCTAAGATCCAGCATTGTAAACATTTCTTTCATCTGAGTGATGTTTTTCTGAGGATTATTTGTTGCATCTTAAACTTTGAGGAGGAGACCTCAAAGTTGATCTGGCATGACTGTCTACTCCAAGGAGCAATTCTCTCTTTAACAGTCTTGGTAAGCACAGGATTTGTTTGAACACTCATTAACAGCAGTAGCACAATGTATTTGTAGTTAACAATAATCATTAGAACCTCGTTCCTCATACTGAGCTCAAGTCTCATTAAAATTTTCAACTATTTCTCTAAAGCTTTGGCTTCTGAAGCAATGAAGAGTAACCTTATTCTCTCTTCCATACCCTCCAAGTATTTGAAAATAGTTATCACTTGTATGTGTGAATTCAACTCCAGGCTGAATTTCCCTAATTCTTTTATGTATTCTTCTTAAGAAGTCAAATCATCACCCTCCTGTTATTTATCCTTCCAAACGCTGTAATATGCAGCCTAGATGCTTAAAATGTGACACTTCGATTGGAATACGATATTCTAACCGTGACTGATCTTAACGTGTTGGAGTCCAGTGGAACTATTCTTTGACCTGGACACATTCTTCCATCCACACACTTTTACAAAGCTTTAGTCCTCGCCTCCTGTTCCCTCCCCAGGTGTGTAGTACTGTGGGCTTATACTGGAATTTGGTCAGATAAAAATTCCAGGACATTGTTTCCTGAGTATACCACTATCAAGTTAAGTTTGACATAGGCAGGAAATGTGCCCAATTTTATCTTAAATTTGTCTCAGCAGTGAAATAGCTCTAAACCTTAATAATATCATCATATTTAACCACTCTAGCTTTGTTATCTGTAAATTTGATAATACCTTCTATAGAGTAAAGAAGCTTCCCTAAGTGGCTCAGATGGTAAAGAGTCTGCCTGCAATGCAGCATACTCAGGTTTGATCCCTGGGTTAGGAAGATCCCCTGGAGAAAGAAATGGCAACCCACTCCAGCATTCTTGCCTGGAAAATCCCATGGATAGAGGAGTCTTGCAGGCTACAGTCCATGGGATCACACAGAGTTGGACTCGACTGAGCAACTTCAATTTTCAATAGAATTCCTCATGTCTTCATCCAGAATTTCCCTCAGTTCAGTTCAGTTTAGTCACTCAGTTGTATCTGACTCTTTGAGACACTGTGGACTGTAGCACACTAGACCTCCCTCTCCATCACCAACTCCTGGAGCTTGCTCAAACTCCTCCATTGAGTCGGTGATGCTATCCAACCATCTCATCTTGTCATCTCCTTCTCCTGCCTTCAATCTTTCCCAGCATCAGGGTCTTTTCCAATGAGTCAGTTCTTCAAATCAGGTGGCCAAAGCATTGGAGTTTCAGCTTCAGCATCAGTCCTTCCAATGAATATTCAGGACTGATTTCTTTTAGGATGGACTGGTTGGATCTCCTTGCAGTCCAAGGGACTCTCAAGAGATTTCTCCAACACCACAGTTCAAAGGCATCAATTCTTTGGCGCTCAGCTTTCTTTATAGTCCAACTCTCACATCCATACAAGACCACTGGAAAAACCATAGCCTTGACTAGATGGACCTTTGTTGGCAAAGTAATGCTCTGTTTTTTAATATGCTGTCTAGGTTGGTCATAACTTTTCTTCAAAGGAGCAAGTGTCTTAATTTCATAGCTGCAGTCATCATCTGCCTTGATTTTGGAGCCTAAAAAAATAAAGTCTGTCACTGCTTCCATTGTTTCCCCATCCATTTGCCATGATTTCCCTCAATGTAAGGTAAATTATTATTCAACTCATTCAGTTTGTTTCAATGGCTAGAAATCCACCTGGTTAACAATTATCCTGTCATATCCTCCATCTTAGACTTAAAGACTTCAATAAACGTGTCAAGTGTCTTGTTGGATTCAATGAACACGTACCTTTAAAACGTTCTAAGCCATACGGTTTCTCTGACAACAAATGCTAATGACATTTTATCATGGCAGTAAAATTTTAGGTGAGCCTTCAAGCTCTATGAAATAAGCAGCTAGAATGTCAACTCATATGGGCAGGAGCAAAATAGCTTGTAATTTTCACCTTTTCCCTTTTCGTGTGCACACATAGTGGACCTGATGCATTGGGCCTATATTTTATCAGGAAGGGAAACTACAGGGTGAACGTAGTGAAATAAACACTCAAGAATCAGTCACTGGAGTGGGTGTTTGAAGGGCTGTTGTGTTCATTACCCCAACTTTTCAAAAAAAGTTTTTCTACAAAATATCCGTTAATATGGTTATTGTGGCTCAGTTAACAAAGAATCTGCCTGCAATGCAGGAGACCTGCCTGAGTGCAGAAGACCTGGGTTCAATCCCTAGGGGGAGAAGAGCCCCTGGAAAAGGATATGGCAACCTACTCTAGCATTCTTGCCTGAGAAATCCCATGGACAGAGGAGCCTGGGTGGGCTATAGTCCACGGGGTCACAAGAGTCAGACACTACTGACTGAGCGATTAAACCACCATTGTGGGTTTGTTGGAAGAGGCTACATTAACCTGGTATTTAGATTATATGACATTTACTTTGATACAGTCGGTACTAGATAATCACTTAGGTGGATTGCTTTCTAGTGGAAATTTCTCCTTTAAAATAATCTGATCACTCGCCCTCTGAGATGGCCCACACCCATTCTTGAGCTCTCAAGAAGCTGAGCTTCACTAGGCCCTAAACACAGGGCTCCCTTCCCAGCCCCTCCACGTGGATGTGATGTCGGATCTGGCTCTGTCCTGCTGTCTGTCTCTCCTCGTCCTCCCCTTGCCCGTGGCTATCCCTTGGGCATCTACATCAGTGATGCTTCCAACATCAGTGCAGTTCAGTTCAGTCACTCAGTCATGTCCGACTCTTTGCGAACCCATGAATTGCAGCATGCCAGACTCCCTGTCCATCACCAACTCCTGGAGTCTACCCAAACCCATGTCCATCGAGTCAGTGATGCCATCCAACTTCTCATCCTCTGTCATCCCCTTCTCCTCCTGCCCTCAATCTTTCCCAACATCAGGGTCTTTTCGAATGAGTCAGCTCTTTGCATCAGGTGGCCAAAGTATTGGAGTTTCAACTTTAGCATCAGTCCTTCCAATACTCAGGACTGATTTCCTTTAGGGTAGACTGGTTGGCTCTCCTTGCAGTCCAAGGGACTCTCAAGAGTCTTCTCCAACACCACAGTTCAAAAGTATTAATTCTCCTGCACTGAGCTTTCTTTATTGTCCAACTCTCACATCCATACATGACTACTGAAAAAATCATTGGCTTGACTAGATGGACCTTTGTTGACAAAGTAATGTCTCTTCTTTTTAATGTGCTGTCTAAGTTGGTCATAACTTTCTTTCCAAGGAGTAAGCATCTTTTAATTTCATGGCTGTAATCACCATCTGCAGTGACTTTGGAGCCCCCCAAAAGAAAGTCTGACACTGTTTCCACTGTTTCCCCATCTATTTCCCATGAAGTGATGGGACCAGATGCCATGATCTTCGTTTTCTGAATGATGAGCTTTAAGCCAACCTTTTCACTCTCCTCTTTCACTTTCATCAAGAGGCTTTTTAGTTCCTCTTCACTTTCTGCCATAAGGGTGGTGTCATCTGCATATCTGAGGTTATTGATATTTCTCCTGGCAATTTGATTCCAGCTTATGTTTCATCCAGCCCAGTGTTTCTCATGATGTACTCTGCATATAAGTTAAATAAGCAGAGTGACAATATACAGCCATGATGTACTCCTTTTACTATTTGGAACCAGTCTGTTTTTCCATGTCCAGTTCTAACTGTTGCTTCCTGACCTGCATACAGGTTTCTTTAGAGGCAGGTCAGGTGGTCTGGTATTCCCATCTCTTTCAGAATTTTCCACAGTTTATTGTGATCCACACAGTCAAAGGCTTTGCCATAGTCGATAAAGCATAAATAGATGTTTTTCTGGAACTCTCTTACTTTCTCGATGATCCAACAGATGTTGGCAATTTGATCTCTGGTTCCTCTGCCTTTTCGAAAACCAGCTTGAACATCTGGAAGTTCACAGTTCAGGTATTACTGAAGCCTGGCTTGGAAGAATTTCAGCGTTACTTTACTAGCATGTGAGATGAGTACAATTGTGAGGTAGTTTGAGCATTCTTTGGCATTGCCTTTCTTTGGGATTGGAATGAAAACTGACCTTTTCTAGTGCTGTGGCCACTGCTTAGTTTTCCAAATTTGCTGACATATTGAGTGCAGCACTTTCACAGCATCATCTTTTAGGATTTGAAATAGCTCACCTGGAATTCCATCACCTCCACTAACTTTGTTCATAGTGATGCTTCCTAAGGCCCACTTGACTTCACATTCCAGGATGTCTGGCTCTTGGTGAGTGATCACACCATCGTGATTATCTGGGTAATGATCTTTTCTGTATAATCCTTCTGTGTATTCTTGCCACCTCTTCTTAATATCTTCTGCTTCTGTTAGGTCCATACCATTTCTGTCCTTTATTGAACCCATCTTTGCATGAAATATTCCCTTGGTATCTAATTTTCTTGAAGAGATCTCTAGCCTTTCCCATTTTATTGCTTTCCTCTCTTTCTTTGCATTGATCCCTGAGGAAGGCTTTCTTATCTCTCCTTGCTATTCTTTGGAACTCTGCATTCCAATGGGTATATCTTTCCTTTCTCCTTGCTTTTCACTTCACTTCTTTCACAGCTATTTGTAAGGCCTCCTCAGATAGCCATTTTGGTTTTTGCATTTCTTCTTCTTGGGGATGGTCTTGTCTCCTGTAGAATGTCACAAACCTCTGTCCATAGTTCATCAGGCACTCTATCAGATCTAGTCTCTTAAGTCTATTTGTCACTTCCACTGTATAAATGGTAAGGGTTTTGACTTAGGTCATACCTGAATGGTCTTCCCTACTTTCATCACATGCTTCTGTAACTTGAGAACCAATGTCTCCTACATCTGGAGCCACAATGAGGCCCTACGAGCCACCACCTGCTACTTGCAGAACCTTCAGCCTATGAGAGAGGTGCTTTTTCCTACAAAATAGTGGAACCACACCTGTGAGCTGCAACTGAAGCCAGGCTCCTGGGGATGCAAGCTGGTCCTAGGACAGTCTCCAGAAGCTCAGAAACTGACCGCAGTGGATGTCATGAAGCTGATGGTGATGTGCTATGAAGGCGAGGAGTGGAGAATGATGACCCAGGATATCAAGCCCTTCAGTTACAGTCCTCAGATTCTTCCCCAAGTTGTCCACATGGAGACCCACAGGTGAAACATAACCTGGACTGTCTCCAGGGTATCCCACTACATTCAAAATGACGTGGAGTTCAAGGTCTGGTTAAGGTGCATGGACCACATCTGGGAGGACGCCCTGCTGTTGATGCTCAGGCAGAACCAGGGATGGATGGATCTCCCTGGAGAATCTCACTCCAGACACGGAATATGAGCTTCAGGTGTGGGCCAAGCCCCAGCTAGGCAGCCATGAGATTTGGCGCCACTTGAGCCAGCACCTGGCCTTCAGGATGGTCCCTCCAGTTGCTCTGAGACATATGGGATCTTACAGGACCAGGGATCGAACCTGTGTCTTCTGTGTTTGCAGGTGGATTCTTTACCTCTGAGCCACCAGGGAAGCCCCTCCCTATGGAATTTACTTTGCTGTTGCATTTATTGTCTCTGCCCACCCATTGCTATTGTCTCTCCTGTCCCTACTCCCACCAGACTGTAAGCTCTATACTGTTATAGTCCAGGAAGCTAGAAGAGAGCTGCTGCATAGTAGGTACTCAATAAAAATTTGTTGATTGCATGAAAAAAAATCTGAAAAAGTAAACTTTGGATATTGATTACTTTTCAAAGAAAATAAAAGCATGTTTGTCTTTTTTGCTTTTATTCTCATCAAGTGTTCATTAGAGAAGGCATATTCAGTTTTGAAGGGCTATCCAATTTCAGATGAGACATAACTGTAATAATGTCATGTTGAGGGAAGAAAGAAACCTTGGTTATTGTATCTGGTCAGATGGAATAGGGTTTCTCTTTTAACACTTTTTGGGGATCAGCTAACTATGCCAAAACCCAATTTGGGAGATTCGTATTTTAAGGCAATCTCCTCCAAACATGAAAAATGTCATTCTTGTGAATGACAGAAAAGGAAAATGTGAAAAATAGTCATGAATGAACCAACACATTCACTAGGAAGGCCGGATCCCAATTCACCTTAGTTCACACCCAAAGGATAAAGGTAAAATGGTAAAGTAGAAAGTTGTCATTCCCTACTAATTAAGGCAATCACCTACAAATACAAAATCGTATTAAGATCGTTTATGAGCTACTTTCTTGATTTTGGTCTCTTACACAATGCAGTCTGTCAAGGGTAAAGAGCTACAGGTATCTATCCTTCATTGCAAGAGTTTAGGAAGGCAAGATTTTGGTGTAACTACTCTTAAAGATAATTTTCATTTCTTTATCTAGGTAACATGCAACATTTGTATTAGAGGGAAAAAAAATCTGTATTAAGTGGCATCACATTAGCACTTTTCTTTCTCTTCTTTGTTGCATCTTAAAATTAAACTTTTAGGAAACAGGCATACTACACCTGAGATGTTTAAGAAACTGCCCTCAGTGAACTAACGACTCCCTGAAAACCTGAAACAGGTCCAACTCTCCTGTTTCAATAACTAAGAGATACCTTATTATGTGTGTCTTAGTCCATAAATCTAAAGAGTAGGTTGTCAATTACAATTTTTATAGTTTTCCACCATTCAGAACACTCACTAACACTCTATGTGCAGAACTAGCGGAAAAAAAAGAACAAGCAGATGCTTGGCCACATTCAAAAAGGCTTAAAAACCAGGTTTCTAGTTTGAATTATGCTAGAGAATATTTCTTGATGAGTGTTTGCTTCTGTTACTGTTATTTGGTAATTTTGTTTTTTATTTTTATTCAAGTATAGTTGATTTACTATTGTTGTGATTTGTTACTTGTGTTAATTTCTGCTATACAGTAAAATGACTGTTATACATATAATTCTTTTTTATATTCTTTCCAATACGTTTATCATGGGATATTGAATATGGTTCTCTGTGCTGTATAGCAGGACCTTGTTGTTTATCCATTGTGTATATAAGAGTTGGTATCTGCTAGCCCCTCATCTCCCACTCTGTCCTCCCCCCACCCAGTCTCTATCTGACCCCCCTGGTAGCCACCAGCCTGTTCTCTATACCCATGATTCTGTTTCATAGATAGACTTGCTTGCATAATACTTTAGATTTCACAACCTAAAAGTGATTAAGTGATAACATTCCCTTGGACTGCAAGGAGATCCAACCAGTCCATCCTAAAGGAGATCAGTCCTGGGTGTTCATTGGAAGGACTGATTTTGAAGCTGAAACTCTGATACTTTGGCTGCCTGACGTGAAGAGCTGACTCAATTGAAAAGACCCTGAGGCTGGGAAAGATTGAGGGCAGGAGGAGAAGGGGACGACAGAGGATGAGATGGTTGGATGGCATTACTGACTCAACGGAGATGTTTGAGTAAACTCCGGGAGTTGGTGATGGACAGGGAGGCCTGGCGTGCTGTGGTCCATGGGGTCACAAAGAGTTGGACACGACTGAGTGACTGAACTGAACTGAACTGATATTATTTGGTATTGGTCTTTCTCTTCCTGACTTACTTTGCTTAGTATGATAATCTCTAGCTGCATTCAGGCTGCTGCAAA
Source organism: Aepyceros melampus (assembly GCA_006408695.1). Classification (NCBI taxonomy): domain Eukaryota; kingdom Metazoa; phylum Chordata; class Mammalia; order Artiodactyla; family Bovidae; genus Aepyceros; species Aepyceros melampus. Next base: position 309,288 of record SJXQ01010408.1, read on the forward strand.
TGGCATTATGTTTTCTTGTTTTTGGCTGAATAGTTTCCATTGTGTGTGTGTGTGTGTGTGTGTGTGTGTGACATCTTCTTTACCCATTCACCTGTTGGTAGACATTATGTTCTTCGATAGATTTTAAATACCAGATGTGAACCCTAAATAAAAAGAATACTGCAGTACTTCCATTTTCTTATGCATTTCAGTTTTAACATTAAAGTATAAAAGAAATGTGAATTCATTCTCTTGGATAATAATGTAATTTTATTGTGTGTAGACTTTTCCATACCAAATAGTAGTTTTTCCAGATGAAATAAGTTAAGATTTAAAATGATAAAAGTTATTGTTGTTAAGGAAACACACTGGGCAATAGAAAAAGCTGAAGAGAGTTTTTGCCTGAAACTGGAAAACAGAACAGTTTGGGGAAAAAAAGATATGAAAAAAGTACCATACGTTGCTAAGACCAAAAAAAAAAAAAGAACCAAAACAAAACAAAAACACCAGCTTTAAGGACCGGAGATGATGACACGGGATGCATATGGGGGCGAGAGGGCCGGGCAATTGTCTCAGAAGGGAGGGTGGGATTTCCTGTGATGTTTAGGGTATTTTGCTCGACAATAATCTGAATTTTCTTCTGTCACTACAGCTCTTGATTTTTCCTGCTGTCTATAATTTGACTATGCAGCATAATATCTTGTTATTTAGCACAAAGTCCATTTGGATTAGAGAATGGAAAGGTTCTAATTTTGTCCCTGGCCAGCAGAGTCATACCTCAGTACACACTGGGAAACAATTAGAAGCCCTATGCAGAATGCATACATTCCAAGTTAGTTTATAATTAAAAAAATTTTTTTATTATCCTATTTTGGTTTCCTCAGTGAGTAGACTCCTAGAGGAACAGTAAGTATGTAAGTTTCCTGGTTTGCAAATTGGAATTTAGGCCCACAGGAAAGAGAGCTAAAGCGCTCCAAAGGCTCACTTAAAATCACCAGATGAAACAAGCGGCAGAGGAGCCTCCTCCCCATGGCTGAGTTGAAGCACACGTAACGCCGGAGCGGCCGTCCTCACAGATCCTGTGCAGAATCCACTCATTTCCTGGGGTTTCTGGACTTTTTATGCTTCTGTTCAGCTTTCTTCCTGCAGCACTCAAGATAGGCCTTTGTGACAATTTACCTGCCACTTCAGGTGAGGAGCACAGTAAAGGAGGCAAAGACCTTGCTGTTTACTAGAAACCTGAGAAGAGGAAAATAATCTTAGATTTGCTTTAGTGTTCTAATTGGTAAATATGACAATCTTATATGCTGAAGCCAAGATCTCAAAGACTCTAACATGAGATATTAAAAGTCGTAATATACATTAGGCCATTTCAGCTAAAACTCATTTTTTGGTACTCTCTGATTGGACATCAGACAGCAAAGGCTAAACCAATTAGAGGTGGCGGAAAGTTGGAAATCATGAGGCCTGAAATACAAAGATACATGCATTAATTACTGAGGCATAGTCCCCTGGCCCGGAGGTATGCAGGCAAAGAGGTCACACTTTACTGGGAGACAGAGAGTTAAAGTGGATGCAAGGCTCTGAGAAAATATCTATCAGAGGGATGTGACGATTCATTTATCAGCCGAGAAATCCCAAGTAGAAAACGTTGAGATATAAGAAGGATCAAAGCAGATAATGTACATGATTCAATTAAAAATTCTTAGCCCTCTTACATTATATTATCTAGATTATAATCGTAAAAAAATCAAATTGCATTCATATGAAACTTTTATAAAAAGAAATCATATCCATTTTTATGAAAGTTTATAGTACAATTATTTTTTCTAACGCATTTTTTCTTAGGTCACAGTATTTAGAATTCCATTTACATCTGTATAATTTTTCAAATTAAGAAAAGGAAGTTAATAGAAATCTACATTTTCACTTGCAAAACTCCCTTCAGTTTCCAGCCAGTAACACGTGGTGATGTCGGCTTGTCCTCCAAACATGGACGGATCCCAAGGAGCCCCAGTTCACGGAGCAGGCAGGCCTCGGCTCATTAGAAACGCTTTTTGGTTTGGCTCACGTGTCAAGAAATTTTGGAGCATGTCCATCCGTCCAGAGATCCCCCAGGTTTCAGGATCAGCTTTCTGTATTTCATTCCAACCTAATAAAAATAAAGCATGCCTAATAATTCATGGTTATAGCAATTTTCCAAATCTCTAGATGCAAAAGGGAGGGGAAAAAAGGGACTTTAGCTTTATTCTGGACATCCTTCTTCCCCTAGACTACAGCTCTGTAGTATTTATTTACTTTGGTAGCTAAGAGATCTGGAGCTTAGACCTCCGGTCTTCCACACTTCCCTTTATTACTGTCTTGTCTCCTCAGATCCTCAGCAGCATGCCGACAAAATGAGCAAACAGACAAACAAACAAAAAATAGCCAAATGGAAGCTTGAGCAGTCTTCTATTTGCTACCACATCTAAAATGTGATTTCCAAAGGGTTAGCAAAACAGGAGTTCAATTAGGCTACAAAGAGGGATTGTGTGCACCTGGGACGCCAGCCCAGCTGCTGCTGTCCAAGCAGTTTCTGCCCTATCTTTATGAAGGGCTCATAAAAAAGCTCTTCTTCCTTATGAGTGGGGGTAAGGCCACAACCCAGGTCCCATGGTGGAAGGTAGATAGTTTTGTGGGCTCAACATGAGGAAGGAGGACCTTTGTAAATTTGCTGGGGACAAGGTCTAGAAGTTTAAAGCATGTAACAGTTCCTCTGGCTTTATTTACACAAATACATAAGCAGATAAAGTGAAAGAAAACAACTGAAATTCAGTATCAGCATTATTCAATATTTTAACTTCCTTTTCACTGTCCTTCTGAAAGGCAAGACAATTCAATGAAGCTTAATTCTAAATCTACCTATAAAATAGTTCAGGGTTAAGATACAAATTTAAATCCATTAAATCATTTGAACAGCTACTAAGAGCATCCCTGAGTACATAAATAGCTTGAGAATTTCCAGAAACAAAAGTAATCTCATTTTTGACTTATGACAATGATTCTGCTTGGTACAACCATCAGAGATGTCCAGTCAAACTGTTAAAATAAAATGTTGATGAAGGAAATCTACCAAGTTAGAACAAAACTACTTAAAGTCCTACAAGGGTCACACACACAAAAACAACTTTTCAGGTTTTGATTAGAAACAGAAATCATCTGAAACTTATTAATGATCTATGAGCACACAGCTAACCTCACAGATGAGTCTTAATCAGGAGTAAACAATTAGTGAAATGAAGTTACTTTCCATAAACTCTAGAGAGCACTGTCCAGTAGAAATATAATGTGAGCCACATGTATAACTTTCAAGTTTTCTAGAAATCATGTTTCAAAAGAGAAGAAAATAGGTAAAATTGACTTTAATATTTTATTTAAACTAGGAAGTCTATAATATTATCCTTTCAACACGTATCAATTATTGGGATTTATTTTTTGTGGTATGTCTTCAAAATCTAGTGTGTTTTTTACATTTACAGCACATCTCAATTCTTCAATAGCACTTGCCACATTTCAAGAGCTCAGTAGCTACCTGTGGCTAGTCTACAGGTCTGAGGCTTAGAATATAAGAGATCAACCCATAGAGGGGCTTATTGAACAACGTTCTAGTATGACACTGAAGAAGTGGTAGCAACCTTGTTGCCGTATTTACAGGTTTTGAATAAATTCTCTTAAAAAGGAGGGATCTGCAATCACTGATAATGGACTTCCTGAGAACCCTGGTAGTGACAGTTTAGAGCTAGGTTTAATTTTCTTTAGAAAGAAAAAAGAAAGATGTGTCATTTCTTGTTTGTTCTGGAGCAATTAATTACTGTTTTAATAGTGATCTAGAACCTAAAACATGAGTGTAACTAACTAAACCTTACCTAGTCCACTGATTTAACACTGGTCAAATTTAGACTCATTGGAAAAGACCCTGATGCTGGGAGGGATTGGGGGCAGGAGGAGAAGGGGACGACCAGGGATGAGATGGCTGGATGGCATCACGGACTCAATGGACGTGAGTCTGAGTGAACTCCGGGAGTTGGTGAAGGACAGGGAGGCCTGGCATGCTGCGATTCATGGGGTTGCAAAGAGTTGGACACGACTGAGCGACTGAACTGACTGAAATTTAGACACGTTGGGCAATGAAAGAAAGGGAAGGGGTAAGCTGTATTGGGCTAAAGATCTCTGATCTGCTACTTTTTAGAATAATAAAGTCTGTAATAAGAATAGCCATTATTCGTGTTTTAGGTTCTAGATCACTATTAAAACAGTAATTAATTGCTGCAACCAAGCAAGAAATGACATATCTTTTAAACTTATTCAAAACTTGTAAATAAGGCAAGAAGGTTGCTACCACTTCTTTAGCGTCATACTAGAACACTGTCTAACAAGCCCCTCTAAGGGTCATCTTATGTTCTAGGCCCCATACCTATAGAGTAGCCAACAACACAAGAGAAGATTCTACACATGGACATCACCAGATGGTTACCACTGGAATCAGACTGATTTTATTCTTTGTAGCCAAAGATGGAGAAGCTCTGCACAGTCAGCTAAAACAAGACTGGAAGCTGACTGTGGCTCAGATTATGAACTCCTTATTGCAAAATTCAGATGTAAATTGAAAAGCATAGGGAAAACCAGTAGGTCATTCAGGTATGACCTAAATCAAATCCCTTACGATTATACTGTGGAAGTGAAATAGATTCATGGGACTAGATCTGATAAACAGAGTGCCTGAAGAACTATGGACGGAGGTTCATAACACTGTACAAGAGGCAGTGATCAAAACCATCCCCAAGAAAAAGAAATGCAAAAAGGCAAAATGGTTGTCTGAGGAGGCCTTCCAAATAGCTGAGGAAAGAAGAGAAGCAAAAGGCAAAGGAGAAAAGGAAAGATATACCCATCTGAATGCAGTGCTCCATAGAACAGCAAGGAAAGATAAGAGAGAGCCTTTTAAAGTGAATGAGGCAAAGAAATAGAGGAAAACAATAGAATGGGAAAGACTAGAGATCTCTTTAAGAAAATAAAAGATACCAAGGGAACATTTCATGCAAATAAAGGACAGAAATGGTATGGACCTAACAGAAAAAGAAGATATTAAGAAAATGTGGGGAAAATACACAGAAGAACTATACAAAAAAATCTTAACAAGCTGGATAACCATGATGATGTGATCACACACCTAGAGCCAGCCTCCTGGTGTGAGGTCAAGTGGGCCTTGGAAGCATCAGTACAAACAAAGCTAGTGGAGGTGATGGAATTCCAGCTGAGCTAATTCAAACCCTAAAAGATGATGACGTTAAACTACTGCACTCAATATGCCAGCAAATTGGGAAAACTCAGCAGTTGCCACAAGACTGGAAAAGGTCAGTTTTCATTGCCCCAAACAAGGGCAATGCCAAAGAATCTTTAAACTACCCAATTGCATTCATTTCACATACTAGCAATGTAATGCTCAAAATCCTTCAAGCTAGGCATCAAAAGTATGTGAACCGATAACTTTCAGATGTACAAGTTGGATTTAGAAAAGGCAGAGGAACCAGAGATCAAATTGCCAACATCCGTCGGATCAAGAAAAAGCTAGAGAATTCCAGAAAAACACCTACTTCTGCTTCATTGACTATGATACAGCATTTGGCTGTGTAGATCACAACAAATTGTGTAAAATTCTTAAAGAGATAGGAATATCAGACCACCTTACCTGCCTCCTGTGAAACCTGTATGCAGATCAAGAAGAAACAGAACTGGACATGTAACAACAGACTGGTTCCAAATTGGGAAAGGAGAATGTCAAGCCTGTGTATTGTCATCCTGCTTATTTAACTTATATGCAGAGTACACCATGTGAAATGCTGGGCTGGATGAAGCACAAGCTGGAATCAAGACTATTATATTAATAACCTCAGATATGCAGATGACACCACCCTTATAGAAGAAAGCAAAGAGGAATTAAAGAGCTTCTTGATGAAGGTGAAATAGGAGAGCGAAAAAAACTCAACATTCAAAAAACAAGGATCATGGCATCTGATCCCATCACTTCATGGCAAATAGATGGGGAAACAATGCAAACTGTGACAGACTATTTTCTTGGGCTCCAAAATCACTTTGGATGGTGACTGCAATCATGAAATTAAAACATGTTTGCTCCTTGGAAGAAAAGAAAGATAAACCTAGACAGTGTATTAAAAAGGAGAGACATTACTTTGCCTATAAATGTCCATATGGTCAAAGCTATGGTTTTTCCAGTAGTCATGTACGGATGTGAGAGCTAAAAAATAAAAAAGGCTGAGCACCAAAGAATTGATGCCTTTGAACTGTGGCACTAGAGAAGATTCCTGAGAGTCCCCTGGACAGCAAAGAGATCAAACCAATCAATCCTAAAGGAAATCAACCCTGAATATTCACTGGAAGGACTGATGATGAAGCTGAAGCTCCAAAACTTTGGCTACCTGATGGCGAGGAACTGACCCACTGGAAAAGAACCAGATGCTGGGAAAGACTGACGGCAGGAGGAGAAGGGAATGACAGAGGATGAGGTGGTTGGAGGGCATCACAACTCAAAGGATATGAGTCTGAACAAACTCTGGGAGATAGTGAAGGACAAGGAAGCCTGGTGTGCTGCAGTCCATGGGGTCACAAAGCGTCGGTCACAACTGAGCAACTGAATAGCAACAAATGAGCAGGCGGGGTGGTGTGGGGGAAGGAAGGGCTGTTCTTCCTGGGTGAAGCAGTACAGGAACTTAGAAAATGTGAATTAAATGGATCTGAACATAAAAATAATTTAAGCCACTTATGGAAATATTTTCAATACATACTAATAGTTGAGACAAGAGTATAGTCAACCCTCTTGAACCTATCATGCAGCCTCAATTATTAGTATTTACCTACAGAAATTCTTAATGCTCAAGATCTGAGAGTCTTAAAAAGGCATATTTCATCGCACAATTATAGGAAAAATAATGAAAATTTTAAAGGTAAAAAATCACCAAAATGTGGACATCTGCCAGAATATTTTCGTTTTGCATCAAGAACTGTAACTGCGGACAGTGAAGAACAGCGAGGTTTAGAGGGGCTGCATGGTGCTGTGAAGAGCCGGTTCTCATCTTCCTTGCTGGTCAAGTCACTGTACAGCTGGGCAGTGTTTAGTCTCACAGTACGTGGGTCAGAACAGCACAGGTCCTCCCCGCTTACAGCTCCACACAACTTGATTCAATTTCCTGAATTACAGAGCAATGGTCTCTTAATAGTTTCATTTCCTTGGCAATGAAGTTTGGAGAAGAGTTTAAGAGTCATTTTGGTAATAGGATCTTGCTTTTCTTAAAAAACAAAACAAAACAAAACAACACAGTTAAGTGAATTTGTGTGTTAGGAAGGTACTGGTTCCCTGGGTGAGAGAACGCTCTCTGGGAGACAAATGCTACAGGTGGACAGAGTCTGTGATGTGAGTGGTTCTCCTCTGTTTATATAATGGAGAAACCATAACTGTGAGCAAAGCAGGAAGAGAAGCTCTAAGACAACCACTAGAAACTCCCATGCTTGAAAAACCCCACAGGAGGGTCTATACAGAGTTAGCGCTCCTGTTAGTCATCCGGGAAGGGAAAATCATCATCGGTCACCTCTGTGGTTTTTACTCCTGGAAGGTTAACATGTATCTTTTGGCAACTGTGTAAATCCTCTGCAACACTGAGGGTTTCTTTCTTTCCTTTTTAAAAAATACGTTCAGATTTCTTTGTTTTTTGGCTGCTCCCCACAGCATGCAGGCTCTTAGTTCCCCAAGCAGGGATCAAACCCGTGTCCCCTGCAGTAGAAGCAGAGAGTCTTAACCACTGGACCACCAGGCAAGTCCTCAACACTGATGTTTTTCAAAGCAAGATCAGGAGCTTTGGAATCAGGCCTAGGTTAAAATCTTGACTTCCTCCTCAGCTATGTGGCCTTGGGCCTCAGTTCTCTTATTTGTAAGGTGGGAATATGCCTACCTCCCTCATATATGAGGAATCTGAGCAATGGTTTTAGCACCTTGCCTGCTCCCTAGAATCATTCCTGCCATATGGTGGTATTCAACAAACCTGAGTCATCATCTGCCTCTCCTTTCCTTTTCTTTCTCATACTGTCCCTAAGTTCAGGTACTTATATATACTCAGGGAAACAAATGCATTCCTGTTTCAGCATTTCCTTAAAATTAGTTCTGTCTCCTAATAAAGCTAGGAAAAAGCACAAGAGATTTCATTTCCACTATTAGTATAAAAGATTATACTAAGTATACTGGTATACTATAGTGTAAACTTAGTGTACAATAGTATACTAGGTGGACTTCCCAGGTGATGCGGTGGTAAAGAATCCGCCTGCCAATGCAGGAGACACAAGAGAGGGGTTTCAGTCCCTGGGTCGGGAAAGCCTCTTGGAGTGGGAAATGGGAATTCATTCCAGTATTCTTACTCAAGAAATTCCATGGACAGAGGGGCCTGGTGGGCGTCCATGGGGTCGCAGAGTCAGACATGACTGAGTACACACACAGGAATACTAGAGACAAGGCACTCACTTTATGCAACAATCTTGTGTTAGCTGCTCAACCTTGTCTGACTCTTTGTGACCCCATGGACTGTAGCCTGCCAGGCTCTTCTGTCCATGGAATTCTCCAGGCAAGAATACTGCAGTGGGTTGCCATGCCCTCCTCCCTTCCTTTGAGTGCTCATAGCTATCTGAGTGAGGGAGCCCATTGTCTACGAGAAGACATGAATGGGAAGCAGCCTGGTTCTCACGCCACCTCTGGCTTCTCTGCAGCACACGCAAGCTCCCTCGGCCTTCCAACCTTCCCCTCTACCTGCTTCCTGTGACTGAGTCAAGGCAGTAGACCCAGGTGTCTCCTTCCTGCTCTAAGTAGCAGGCATCAGGGCAGAGAGCATCCGCCCAAGGACAAGCGATGACAGCCAGGCACCTAACGGGCTCACCAGCCTGCTTTTACAGTGGATACTGAAACCTGTCCTTCCACAGCTCATCTGTACACTTCTTCCCCACAGCAGTTCCTTTGTTTTCCATGAGTCAGGGTGGGGAGGTTGTGAGTGGGAGAAAGAATACCTTGGACGACAAACAGGAAGGAGGGAGAAGGTGAAAGACTGGTGTTGGTAATCAGAACAGCGTCGGAATCGCCCCTTGACTCAAGGAGTTCACCTGGAAAACTTCAGCGAAGTTTTAATTTGTGAGGAGGGATGAGCAAATATTTATGGGAAGGAGGAGATCTGGAGAACAAAAGGGCAGCCTGACCAGTTCCGTGTATTGGGGGAACAGATGAGAGGAAGCAGGTCGGGGAGCTGCCAGTTGGGTCCAGCAATGTAACTATTTTGATGCAGAGGACGAACAGCAAGATGAATAAAACAGTTCATATTACAAGAGCCTCATGATCCAGAAGGTGAGATAAAGAAATAGACAATTAGCAAGGCAGATTACTAGAGCTCTAACAGAAACACAAAGAAAGGCTGGAGGAACACAAAAAGGAAGAAAAACTGCTTCCAGCTGGTTGGAATTCAAGGCTCAGAAGGTCTGGCGTGGTAAATATTCAAGAAGTAGGTTGGACTTCAACCCAATTTCCTTCCTTTTCCCCTTAAATCAGGCAAAATTTAATTCTGTTAGAAAAAGTTGAAGTGTAAGAAAAATTAGCTTTGGGGTGGTAGGTCAGAGAAGCTGAAACAGAATTTAACCCATTTGTAAGGCCCATCAGGAGAGGAAATTTCATGTTCTCTCTTAGCAACGCATTTAAGCAGAAATTGGGCCTAGGCCCTGGAATACTTAGCTTTATATTGCACTTTATCAGGTAATTTTTCTCTTTAGTTTTTTAGCTGCACCACACGGCATGTGGGATCTCAGTTCCCTAATCAGGGACCAAACCTGTGCCCCCTGCAGTGGAGAAGCACGGAGTCTTAACCGCTGGACCACCAGGAAAGTCCCTGTCATGTAATTCTTCCTCTTTAGCCAAGATTCTTTATACGTTTCTCTATCCATTATTGTATGTAAGATCTAGGTACTTCCTTATGGCATTGTGGACAGTTATACTTCACTATCTTTGACTTTCTCAGTATTCCTTCATGCATGTGACACTTGGCTGTAATCTTCTTCACTAATGGAAAAAAAAAAACAAAGCTTAGCAATTACTCTAAATGCAGAAGAGGAGGAACATAATTCTAGCTTAACAATATAATTGCCTTTGAATCTCCATGTGTATTACTTTTTAGGAAGTTTTCCCACAATGAAGTTGCATATAAAAAGAAATGGCCCTTGTTAAAATGCCCTCATTCTTTCAACCCTACGATTAGCTGCTGGATTTTGAAATCACGTTTCGGAACCTTAAAGGGATCCTGAAAGAGCTCCTAGAGTTTGCTGGGAAACTGTTACTCCCAAGTAGCTCCCTTCCATAGCTATTTAAGAGATGAGTTGAAAAACTAAAAGTTAAAGATATTTAAGAGATGAGTTGAAAAAGTAAACGCTAAAGATACTGTTATATTTAACAAACTATACAGTTAAGATGAAGATCATAGAAAATTAGAGATAAAACCAGAGGTAGCAAACTTTCAGGCTATTTCAGGTAAGCAGCCAGTTCTAAGCCTTCGATAGTGTTGTTTAGTCGCTCAGTCGTGCCCAACTCTTTGTGACCCCATGGACTGCAGCCCTCCAGGTTCCTCTGTCCATGAGATTTTCCAGGCAAGGATACTGGAGTGGGTTGCCATTTCCTTCTCCAGAAGATCTTCCCAACCCAGGAATCGAATCCGGGTCTCCTGCACTGCAGGCAGATTCTTTACCAACTGAGCTACAAGGGAAGCCCAAACTTTTGATAGAGGCTATCAAACAACTGTACTATAAAATATTTTGTTGCTAACACGTAGGGCACAGAAGACTGTAGGCTTATATTCGACCCCTCCTATTGTTGTTTTCCTAGTGAGTTGCACACTTTCTGCAGTTCTGCTTATTGAGATCTAAAATGGTTCTCAGACCCCAGGCTTTGCAGGATGGTAAGAGGTTACAGAGGTGAGGCCTGGAGATGTTCTGTTGATACTAATGACCATAAGCAATAATGTCAACAATACATGATCTTTCAGCTGCCAGCCTCTCTAGAGCTTGGGGACTAAGAAAAGCAAGTACTGACTCCTTGAAGGGCCACCCTGCCATTTTCTCAAAATGCTCCAAATATATGTACTGGGGAGGGTGGGAGGTCTTGAGACAACAAGACTGCATGATATATTGTGCGTGCTCTGATTCCCACAGCTTCAGATCAAATTCATTACTCTTCATACCACAAAAATTCTTTCCCTTCATCATGACATAGTTGTAATAATGACAGAAGTTTCTGTAGAACAGGATTGTTATGCCAAAGTGTTAGTTTTTAAATAAATGGATATTTGAATTGAAGAGTGTGAGGGTGGGTGCAGTGGACTCTTCTTGGCCTCTGGAGCTGGACTCACTATTGCTGTGACAGCAGAGGAGCAGGAAACGACATGATGTTCCAGAGTATTTAACAGGAAGGAGAAAACAAGGGATTAAAGCCAACTTCCTGGCATAAGACGAGTAATAATATATTGCACAGCTGAATCTAGAATTTCAGTCAAACTTAAAACAGGTTTTGACACCACAAGGCAACTCCAGGTTGTATGGAATCTGGCTTCCTCCACGTTCAACCCTGCCCTTTTGTCTGAATTAAGAGCAGTCTGGCTGCCTGCCAAGCAGTGAAGCCTGAGAAGAAAGGAGGCCCATAGAAGCATGATGGCAGGGATCCCTCCTGCCGGAACTGCAAGTTCCTTGGGATCCACTGGAATCAGTACTTTGGCTGTTACTGTGACAGCTGGAAGAGGACAGGAGACAGTGGAGGCTCCCGAAGGTGTGGTCAAGTGAGTGGAGTAGAGGAGATGAAAGAGGCGGTGTAGCACTTGCGCCAGGAAGCCTCGCCAATGGCTTAAGAGCTGGTGGAGGTCACAATTATACTCTTACATACCTGGACCTTGTGTCTATTTAAAAACGGTTTTCTGATTTCTACAATAATCCATGCTCTATGTAAAAATAAAGAAAAGCTCTACAAAAAGTACAGGAAAATACTGAACAATCATAAACTTAACCAAAGATAATAACTGACAATACTCTGCTGTACTTTTTTTCTAAATGCATATTTTAAAATCAGAATTCACATTCTATGGTATATAATATTTTATAACCTGATTTTGTCATTCTGTAAGATAATTATATTAAACATTCCAGACACAAGAAAAAGCTTATTGAAACCGTATAACCCATGCCCAAGTTCACTCTTCTGTTCGAGGATGGAAAGATCACTTCTGGTTTCAGTGATCTGGAAGACTTCATAAATGAGTGGCCGTTTGAATAGGGCCTTTATGAATGGCAGAGTTCTGGAGAGGCACAGACAAGGAAGGCATAGATTTTAGGTGGAAGAAGCAGAATGAATAAATTTGAGAAGGAGGAAAGGCCCAAGGGAACACAGAAATCTGGGTGTCAGGCTGAGAGTTCTGGGAAGTACAGACGGGATCTGCTTGCTTAGCTAAGGGCTGTGAGAAAGACAGGAATACCGAGAAGCAGGAATAAAGCAAGACAAAAGGTAATGAGGGCCTTTGAGAGTTGGAGACTGGATCGTCAGCGGTTACTCTGGAGGGGAGGCTAACAGCTTTCCAATTCTGTTGGTGGAGGCAAAAGCCAGGAAGCAGAGGTGTGCAGAAACTGTTTCTTACACCAAGACAATAGGCTGTGAAAGGAAGAACGGCTGAGTGGTAGCGCTGAGATTAGCAGTCAGTGGTAAGTTTTTTCCTGAGATGGTAAACCAGTGAGTCTTAGTATCACAGACCTGTCTTGTGAGACAGGAGGGAAGAAGTTAAATATTGAAGATGAAGGTACTCACTTTCAATGCTCTTAATGTCCTTAGTAGAGAGGACAGAGCATCTGCTGAGAGGGAGACAGGTGGTGGGGACCCCAATTAGGGAAGTGAGCAGGATCGTGGAGTTACGCTGGGGGTCCAGACAGCCGGACTCTGCAGAGGGGCATCAAATGGAGCCTCAGGATATTCCGCAGAAGGGGAATCTGAACCCCAAGGGTACCATCTCTAAATGAGATGGTAGAGGAATCCAGGGCTGGACACTGGCTGAAGGTCATGCAGAAGTCAGGGTATTTATGAGAACAACCCAGTGGTTGATCGTTCTTTAAGTGGGGTTGCCAGGGGTTGGAAGGAGACTTGCAGGGACTTAATAGCCTGGGTAGGATGGATGGAAGATGAAGGGATTGGAAAGGCTAGGGAACAGACTGCAGGTACTCTGGAGGTGGTGTTTTGGGTGAAGGCTGGCGAGAAGGGATGGTGGTCTACATCACATCCATTGTTTCACTGCTCACGTGTAAGGTAGAACGCAATCCAGAAACACAAAGTTTTGAGAATAAGTTGGTTGAAATACACACAGAGAATCTGATTTTGACACTTTGTTCTAATTTCTGCATCAAATAGACTGAAAAACACACTGGAAAATCATCAGCCCTGGAAATAACCTGACAGCTGAGACTTCAACAAGAATGGAGACAGAGGGACTGTAACTCAGGAAGGTTTGGCTGGCAGCCACCTGGCAGTCAAGTCGCTGCACACGGAAAGGAATGGCTCAGGTTAATGAAGCAGCTTAAATTACTCAAAGGCATTTAGGTTACAAACTCTGTGTTGTAGGTGGCGTGTACCAATCACAGAAAAAAGGGTGACTTCCACAGAAAACGTATAATGAAAGTATGTAGAGTGTATCAAAACGTAGGCAGATCATTTATATCAGGAAGGAGTTTACCTTTCTTTCCCAACCTATAAAATGAAAACACTGTACTGCTCATGTCAAAACTAGCAGTTATAAATGCACTGATGCATAAACAAAGCTTTGAATTTTAATTATGCAATATAATGGAATGCTAGTAAGCAAGAAAATGCAGTAGGCTTTTTTTCAAACTTATAGAATCAATCACCTATACAAAGCAAATGTATGATGTATGATGATGTGATAAGATGCTAGACTTTTAAAGTTAAAAGTTATTACTAGATCTCTTACTCTCAAAATCTAGGTGTAAAAAATATTTTACACTAGGAGTTAAGGGGGACAGGGCAAGTATATAAGTTAAAAAAGGAGGAAAAAAAAAACCAATACAATACCTCAGGATTCATTATCCCTTCTTTTTTAAAACAGCTGTAAAACATGTCCATGGAAAACACTTCACTCCAAAGATATCCATAATATTGGCCATCATACCCCCCAGCCAAATGTCCAAAAGTTGCTGGCATATTTGTGCCTTTAAAAAAAGATACATTTCAAACAATGTGATGTCAGATGTAAATATCAGGTTCTCAGCTAGCTAAGGCTTCCCTATGGGGAGTCCAGCTGTGGGAGGAGGTCCTTGCATCTAGTCACCTCTAGCGCTCCCAGGGTTTATGGGTGTCCTTGGCCAAGATGTTTACAAACTTCTCTCCTATGACAGCTCCACCTCAGAGCTGGTTTCGGCCCTGCACCCTGGAATGCCTAACAACAGTTTCAGAGGCTTCGTCCACACCCAACAGACAACTCAGTCCTTTCTTGTCCCTTAGACACATATGTGTCTTATAAATATTCTAATAATATTGAGCCTTCTCTTTGTCACACCCAGTTATATCTAAAATGGGTCAGAATGGTACTTGAGGTTCATAATTACCGAAAAAGAACTCTACCTGAAGAGCTAAAAAAAGGTCTTACCAATTCAATCTACCTCGAGGGCTACTTTACAGAAAGGATTCTGTCAGAGGCCTGAGGCCCAAAGCGGCTGTTCAGTGTCCTGGATCACAAAAGGAAGTGAGGGGCCTGGGCCTTTATTATCACTAGAAATGTGACTGCCTCAGTTAGACAACAGTTTCTTTGATCGAAAAAGTTCTTTCCGACTATGTTTACATGCACAGCTACATGCTGGCTTGAAATAAATAAATATAAATGTAATGCGTATGTCCGACCATCTCCCACCCACTCACATGAGTCTCATAAATCATAGCAGGTTAGAAAGTCAAACTGCCTGAACTGACCTCGGAAGCAGGATCAGACACAAGGTAGAAGTTTGTGCCTTTCTCTAAAATGTCCCTCCTGCCAGTGTCTGACTGAAACCCTACAGAAGTCTCGGGCATACAGGGAGGGCGGGGCCCGGCCATGTTGCTTTCTCTGCTCTGGGTGGAGGCCAATTGCTCACGCCTGATTACACTAAAATGCTGCAGAGCTGGAGCCGCCTTCCCTTCAAGCACATTTGGATAGGATAACTCATAAGGACAAAAGTATGCTTATCTGAAAGTCATGGCCTGGTTTCAGAAATCAGAAATAAATTATATTAGGTAATCGCCTGACACCCTCTGCCTTCTCTAGCAGTGTTAAGTATACCCTGTGCTTCCCAGGAAGGAGGAGCCTGCAATAAGTATATTTACATACCTGGAGTAGCTGCAACACCTAAAATTTCTGTGCAGTATTTGGCATATTCACTTGCAGCATCCAGCGCAGTGTTGGTGTGGAGAGACTGATCAACTTTGCTCAAAACAATCTGGCGTAAGGTCAGGAGACCTAATAATATAAGAATGTTTGGGCATGTTGGGGAGAAGAGAGAACTACATGTTCTAATATCACAAGATCAGAGATTTCATAAACGGATTCTAACAGTATTCGTTACAAGGTCGGAGTAAGACACCTCATTCTATTTAAGATTTAAAAGGAGATGCATCATTTTTTCTTGGATATAATTCCAGTGTTCAGTATTCCAACATGCTTAGTGGCCTTCCCACCTCATGTTAACACTCTGGGGTGCTATCATTACAAAAGAGGAAATAAATTCTATAGAAGAAGATGACAGCAGGCCCCTTGCCTTCTGGGATGGCCTACACTCTGCCTATGGAGTGTGTTTTTCTCACGGCTTTTCTCACTTTCTGAGTCTATGGAAACTGTATTTCTCTAAATAAATCCACTTCTTACCTAAAAAAGATGCCACCAATTCTCCATGAAGCAATTCTGATTTATTTTCTAAAATGGTAAGTCATACCTGTGTTGACCAGTCTAGAAGCAACAAGCTTCTCAAGCAGATCATCTGTAATAGGGCTTCCGTGTTTATAATGCTTAGACAGTCTTCGGAGGGAATCAGCGTCCCACACCCAGTTTTCAAGCATTTGTGATGGCACCTCTACGAAGTCAGTTTCCACGTTTGTTCCACTAAATCGTGCAAAGTCAGTCTAGAAAGTGAACATAAAAATCTTTTTTAAAAAGCAGCGAATGAAAACTACATATATGACGACTTATAATCGACTCACTAAAACTTAAGTCAGAATCAAGAGTCAACTGCCTCTTTGAATGAAGTTTAAGATAACTTCAAATTTAATGAAAGTAAAACAAGCAGCCAAGCAGTCTGAAAAAGTCCCCAAATATCTACATTAAAATAATATTTCATTCTTCTGAATCACAGACACACTTGAAATAATCATCAGGAAATTATAAATGAAAAAAATTAGTTTAAGTTAAAAGAAACCTTAAGCTTTGAAAGTAAAAATATTTTAAAAGAATTTCCCAGAACGTCCCTGGTGGTCCAGTGATTTAGGACGCAATGCTTTTATTACCAAGGGCGAAGGTTTAATCTCTGGTTGGGGAAACTAAGATTACGTAAGCCGAGCAGTGTTGCCAGATAAAAAAAGAGTTTCCCATTAAAATTGAAGAGATTCATAATCTAAAACAATCTATCCCTAGTTCCCCTTGCTATTTGCATACTTTTGTTTACTCAGTACATGCCTTTCTGGAGTATTTTTCAATCCATTACTTAACTACTCAAGTTTTCATCAAAATCAGTTAAAGAGTTAAATTAAAACATTATAGACTGTTATCCCTTTCAGGTGTATGATGTTTTGTGCTTTAAGCTTTAAATAAGTGTTTCTAAAGCAACCAAATTGTAGAAAGCATGAGCTGTAGCTCTCAGATTGGGTAGTAGATGTTACTTTAAAACAAGAAGCCTCTCCAGTGGAGTTAATTGTATAATGGTTGGTAAGTGAGGTGAGTTTAACGCAGCTATAAGAAAAGAGAAACAAAGGATACACTCAGAAGTTAAAGAACCGCTTGTAAAAATAAAGGACTTACTCTGAGTTAAGCGTTAAAAAAAAAAAAGTTTTCTTTAGAAAAGGAAAGTTTAGTAAATTGTTGAATCATATGTCAAGAAAGCTCTTAACTAGAAAGATGGGAATTCACTAGACAGGCTGGTGTTTTTCAGCCTTCACATCATCCAGAGAACTCACGTAAAATTGCTACTGGCACAGGAATACTGAACATTTACCCAACTGGGTCAGCTGCAGAATGGGGGTGATTCTGTTACCTTCCCCTGAACCTCTGTCCTGCTTCCCGCTTTAGATGCTTCACTCCCAGTCTTCTCTCCCTGACTCCATCATCCCCAGGGCTCTAAATGGAAGGAAGGGAGGGGACGAGGTGTCACCAGCGGAGGAGGCAGCAGATGGGCCATTCTGCTTTTGGCCCAGGGCAGAGGCACAGATGTCAATGCCATCTCACATTCGGCCTCCCTCTCTTTATGCAAAAAGATGTTTTGCTTGACTTCCTATTATAACTGTGCTGATTCTAGATAGGAAGGGCTGCAAATACTGATGGGCCAAGGGAAACTAAATTCACTAGGCAATGGAATTGGGTAACCTCTGTTTGAGGACATTCCAATAAAAAATTCTTACAGGGAAAAAGTCAAGGGCTCCAGAAAAACTGAATATTTTTGCCTCTTTCTTGTATATAATCTTCTAAAAATAACTACAGCCTACACTATAGAGAAAATAATTGTAAACAATAATTATAATAGCCAACATCTATTGAGACTTTACTATGTTAGGTGTTTTGCTAGGCTTTTTCATGGATTATCTGATTTAAATTCCAAAACAATTGTACAATAATCACAATCTCCATTTATGAGATGAGGAAATTGAGGCATCCTGAGATTAATGGTAAAACCTGTCAGAACCCCAACTTTAATCACAGATAATATAATACCTCTCTCTCTTACAGAAAAAAAAAGTTAAATTATGATTTTACAAAATGGTGAAACCATTTTGGATCTAGTTTTTTTATATCAAACTTGCCTTTATGTGAAGAGTAAAAGTGAAGTGTCAGTGTACTTGCTTGAAAAGCTGATTTCCTCTAAGTTCTGGAAGATTTTTCAAAGATCAAACATGACATTGAAGTCTAAAGGCCAGCCTTTGTAACCATCTATCCTGGATTTGGAATTCTATAATACTAACCACATAACTTTCTAAAGATGGTATCTATACCTGCAAAATTAGTACTAACAAAAAATAAGGACAAAATTATACCATCAACTATTACTATACAGTATTTTGACTAAAAAATAAGTAAATTTTGTACAGCCTGCATGTATGAACATTTTTGGTTAGTATTTGCTGAGGAGAGAGAAAAATCCACCCCAAACAACAATAAAATGTATGTGTTAGTAGTGGTGCTCCAGAATGCAGAAAAACATGAACAAATGAATAAGTCATGAGTTAAAATTAAAGAGAAGTAACACTAGTTCCATCATGCAGAGTAGAGAAGAGAGGGCTCATTCTGTCTGAAGCCATCCTGTAGTTGGTGAAAGATCACAGCACAAGAATGAACAGATCAACAATGTCTTCTAAAGAACAAAAGGAAATGTTTGCAAGGAGTAAAAGCTAAAAATAACTCTACCACTTACTAATTTCCCGAAAGTCATGCCGTTTCTCTGCCCTTTGGGCAAGATCATTTAAATATTTTTCAAATGAGGAGGACAAAGAACTTATAAAATTCAAAAGCTCAATTTCCCCGCAAATAGCTAAATTTGAAAAGGAAAGGAATCCACAGTCAGTCACTGTGTCCATTCACAAAGAAACCATGGGTAAGTCTTAGAAACCAGCAGCCTGACGGGGGCCTGGTGAGCAAAACAGCCTGGCTTTGAATGATATTACTTTCTGACGACCAACAAATATCACTCCCACCCCAGTTTTCAACTGTGGGCTCCAAAGAGCCCAAGAAATCTTTTCTAGTTTTCAACATGAATAATTCAGTGGTGCTGAATATAGACTTCAGGAGCCTTATTGCTACAGGAAATACTTTGACAATAAAAGCCTAGAAAACAAGGTAAACTTAGATTCCTGTTTGGTTAGAAGTTTTTGAGAGGAAGAAAGCTGTCTAAAACTATGAGATGCTACAGACATTCGTTTCTCAATGGGTATTGCTCCAGAGACCTGGAGCAAAATGATATAAACTAAAGCTCAAAAAGTTATGTGAGCCTTTGTTATATTTAAGGACCAAATCTTATATAGGCTATTATTCTAATTAAGAGACTCACTCATTGCTTTTAGCATTTACAATTAAAGTGTTATTTTCATGACAGCAAATCTCAACTCAAAAAAAGGGCAGTTGCTGAAATCAAAGGTATACTCTGTTTAGGGAAAAGAAGAGGGCTCAGGAGAGTGGACTTTGGCTGTCTGAGGTGATCCTCTAATGATTTCCTAGCAGTCATTCTATGTCCTGACCTGTCTGATCCAACCCTAAATCCAGGGATGATGAAGTTTAAGAAATAAGGCATTAAAAAAAGAAAAGTGCCACTGTCTCCTAGGCTTTGCCATAAAGAGGGTTAAAGGTCATACTTTTAACTTTGCATATACCTAGCAATCATTGGCAATAATAATAGTAATAAAGAGAACCTGAATAACACGTTGTTAACTTTCACAACAGCCCTACAGTTCCCCCGGTCAGTATTACCATCATCATTTAAGACATATAAAACAACACATTGTCTAGAGAAGTCTTTTTTTTGGCTGTGTTGTGCAGCTTGTGAGATCTTAGTTCCCCGACTGGGGATAGAGCTCAGTTCCCAGCAGTGAGAGTGCCAAGTACTAACCACTGCACCACCAGGAAATTCTCTACAGAAGTCCTGAATACTGCAACTTAAATTCACATGTTTATCCTCAAACTGGCTATATCTTCCTGACTACTACTTCTTATACATAAAGTACTTCTTTGGTGGCATTAGTTGTAAAGGATCTGCCTGCCAATGGAGGAGACATGGGTTCGATCCCTGGGTTGGGATGAACCTCTGGAGAAGGGAATGGCTACCCACTCCAGTATTCTTGCTTGGAAAATTCCATGGGTAGAGCCATGGCTCCTGGCGAGCCACAGTCCATGGGGTCTCAAAGAGTTGGACACGACTTAGCAACTGAGCACTCCACTCCATTCAAACTCAAATGCTGAGGACAACCTTATATGTATGAATCCCTTATTAACATCTGTACCTCCAAAATCCAGCACATGCTGAGAAAGTTGTGGATGGTCAATGAATCTTTGTGAAATAAACGAAGATGTGAGGAGAATGTTTCTGTAGGACGTCCAAACCTTAAACGACCCTAAGAGATTTCTCTTGGTCTTATACTTGACCTGACCTCTTCGCTCCCACCCAACATCACCTCTCTACTTTGTCTTCTTTCAATACTCAACCAGTAAATCAGTATATAATTTATATCATTTTACTTAATAATATTCTGATTTTAATTTTTTAATTCTTACATTTCATATCCTCACACTTTAGGCATTCAAGATACTATATCTTTTGAACCCCATTCTATCATATCTAGTACAACATGTCAGACCCAATAGATAATAACTGTTTCTAAGGAGTCAATAAAACATTTTTCATTTTTCTAATTATTTTTCAGAAATCACACACAGAAAACACAGTAAGAAATTTAAAAAAGATGTCTTCAAAGAGAAATAAATGATGTTGTATGGCATCACATTTGGTTCATGACTTCAGCATTTATTCTATGTACATATGTCTATGCGCTTGTGTATGTATAAACACGCAAATATTCAAATAACAAAAATGGATCCTGAAAGAAATTGCTTCTAACACTGATGTTGGAAACTGTAACAGGCTGCAGCGTTGGGAGCAGGGAGCAGAGGCTACAAGGTTGCTGATAGGTGTTCAGTGGACTTTAGGACCGAGACCTAAAAGGTCAACTTACACAAAGGGAATGTGGAACTAGATAATCTCATCATTCCACACACATTTACTGGAGATTGATTTAGAGGGAATTCGATAGAAGAAACTCAGAAAGAAGTCCATCCAACAGGAATCCATACCTGGGAGCTCAAATTCAGACCCCATGACATAATGCTGTCTCCATCACAAGGATGGGGGTGCAAAGAATAGTTGCAAGCAATAAAATAGAGGGGTAAGGAGCAAGATGGTTAGATTCTGGGTGAATATTTAACTTTTCTAAGTCTTAGTTTTTTTCCACTTGAAAAGGGGGCAATACAGCCCCCTTTCCGGTATTCTTGCCTGGAAAAATCCATGGACAGAGAAGCCTGGTGGACTGCAGTCCATGGGGTTACATGACTGATCACGCATGTGTGAGGGGGGTGGAGGGAGGTGGGTTGGTAGCAACAAACTAGTAGAACTAAAAAAAAAAAAAGAAAAAATTGGGGAAATAATAGTATAGTAATAGAAGTAGACTGGTCAACCCACTTCTGAGAATACTGCATGTATAAAATTAAAGAATGAATGTAGGCACAGACTACAATGCCTGGCACATGGTCAGTTCTCAGTAAATCTTGGCTGCCATCATTCTTTCTGGCCTGCCCAGTATAGTCTTGGCTGGTCTGACCAAGCCCTTCCTTAGCTTCCTCCAAGTACCTATTCCTTGGTGTTAATGCTAAAGATAAATGGACCCAGATTTCCTTTCCACCGCTGCCAATACTCTAAATTGCTCAAACTGGGGAACTCTCTGCTGGTCCAGTGTTTAGGACTCTACCCTCTCACTGCCAAGGGCCTGGGTTCAATCCCTGGTCAGGGAACTAAGATCCTGCAAGCTGTAGGGCACAGCCAAAAAAAAAAGATACTTTTGAAAAACAAATAAATGAATAAACCAAGTGCTCATTCTGCTCTAGCTCTAGGAATCAAACTTCTAAGTAAGCAGGAATCATTAAAACAAAACAAAAATACAAATGTGATGGTTTCCAATCACCTTCCATAGATCTTCACCCAATACCCATGGAGGGTAGGCATTTGTGAACTCTTTTAAATCTGAAGTGATGGCGCTTTTCTTCATGGCAATATTTATAACCTTCTTAAATTATGACCTGTGTGCTACTTATCGATTTAAAAGAGTTGAATTATATATAAGCATAGTTACAAGAACACTTCAGATATGTATGGCACTTTATTCTTTTCCAAGTACCTTTTCACACATTATTTAATCACATCAGCACTCCAGGGAAGTACACATGAGAACTGTTGTTGTTCCCATTTTATGAGTAAGAAAAAAAGAGATGGCTCAAGGAGGTTGAAAGTGAAAATTGCTCAGTTGTGTCTGACTCTTTGCAGAATTCTCCAGGCCAGAACTTTGGAGTGAGTAGCCTTTCCCTTCTCCAGGGGATCTTCCCAACCCAGGGATTGAACGCAGGTCTCCTGCATTGCAGGCGGATTCTTTACCAGCTGGCCACAAGGGAAGCCCAAGAATACTGGAGTGCGTTGCCTGAAAAACGTGCCAAAAGTCAAACAGCCAGGCCCACAAATACATGAATGATTTTTTAATCCAGTACTCTTTTTATAACACTAGGGTGCTTCCTAACTGATATAGACTATGTTTATTTAAAATAGTGTGTAATCCAAAATATTTAAAGCAGACAAAATACTCTATTAGTTTTTAGATGGAGTTGACAGATTATTTGAAATGTGAAGTTTTTCTTTCACTTAATAAGGCTTTATTGTGATCCTTATGTGTTGCTTTAAAATGACGATCTCTAACAGTCCAAAACTCATTATTGCTCTTAATGCACAACCAATACAGACAACACAATGGAAGCTGTTAGGAAGCATTACTCTTCTTTTCTACAGAAGTTCAAAAGGCCAGCAATTACTGACAGCCCAAACCACAATAAAGCCATGAAACAGGAACAGATACTAGAGATGCCACCTCCTGACTGCTATCGTCGAAATTATCTACCCTGTAGTGTAAACACAAAGACATGAGTGAAACTCATCTCCTGAACGATGAGATAGCAGACACCTTGAACTAGTCCATCTACATGTTTGAAAACTGGATGTTCCTGCTGACCTATTTAAATATTACTATGACAAGCTCTAGCAAGCTCTTTGGGTCATCAAACTTGCAAACTGCCAGCCTGGAGAACTGAAACACTTGGCTGCCATATCTTAAAAACAATCTACTGAATATATATGGCAAATTAATAAATTCACTATGTATTTCTCAGATAAGTCAGAAATATTACTGCACACAGAAACTATTATACTTCTTTTTCATTTCCATCTACTTTAGGTCAGTACAAAAGGTTTTAAAATCATTATAAAGCTGCAAATATGTGGATCTCTGTCTGTGATTTTTAAGACAAAAGCAATGATCACTGGTTTCAAATAAATTACTTTAAAAGATCTTAAAATATTATGGGACATTTGAAAGGACTAACAAACAAGAGATTTTTCAAAGATAATCTCATTAGAGATGACCGAACAAGAGATTGTACTAATACACTATTCATCTGTATGACACATCTCATGTTCATGAAGGAGGTTAGGCAAAGTCTTTGAATATAGTCTACTGTTTCAAGAGATATCATTCACCATCAGTATATCAGTATATATACTGATTCATATATATTTGTTGTTGTTCAGTTGCTAAGTTGTGTCTGACTCTTTGTGACCCCATAGACGGCAGCACATCAGGCTCCTCTGTCCTCCTCTACCTCTGAGAGTTTGCTCAAATACATGTCCATTGAGTCACTGATGCTATTTAACTATTTCATCCTCTGCCGCCCCCTCCTCCTTTTGCCTTCAATCTTTCTCGGCATCAGAGTCTTTTCCAATGAGTCGGCTCTTCACCGATTCATATATAGATAGATAGTTGTCACATATAATTATATACGTGCATACATAGTTTATTCATATATATGTATGTATATATATGAAACATACACGTATTTCATTCATCAGTATATATATTGATCATCAGTATATATGCTATCATCAGTATATCAGTATACATACTGATTCATATATATTCATAAGCATGTTCAGTCACATATACAATTATATATTTATATATAGCTCAGCCATATAAGTATATATATATTTCAGTCATGAGTCACAGAGCTTTAAAATAAAATAGTACCAAGAAATTTATTTTCCAGTACTAAAGTGGGTATTTCAAAGGATCAAAATTAACATAAGAAATAATGAGAATAACAGCATAGTCGAGAACTGCTTTGTGAATATATGATAAGCATACGATGTTAAGGTTAAATGAGGGTCGTGTTTCAAACTAAGAACATGCATCAAAAGCACAGAAAACCCTATTTGAGGATCAGTATTATTTTAATAAATGTGATTAAGATACCAAATGACTTCCTCATGAAATCATTAGCTGATAATTAACATCCAAACAAAGGAGGAAATAGTTCTTAGCTTGGAATTCAGTATGACCTAGGCTTTAGGGGGTTAGCAGCCCTTTGAAATTCCATGTAAAATTTAGTTGTGTAAATTTATGCCATTTTTCTCAAAGAGATTTCTATTGCTTAAATCAGATTTTCATAGGTTCTCAGATCCAAAGAAGATCTACTGTTTACCTATGTACAAGCACACAACTGGATCTGAGATAATCTAAGTCACATAAGTCTGAAATTAAGAATAATACTTGACTTTTCCAAATTATTCATAAAAATGTTTTAGAAAAATGGAATCTAGTTTTATTCTACTTAAAGGAAATGCTGGTCATAGAATGGACACTGATGGAAAAAAATATTTCAGGAACCCTATTGCTGTGAAAATAGACTTTAAAATTATCTAAGGAAGAAAATTTATGTTATTCTGAAAGCTTTATTTTCTTTGGATTAAATAGAGAGTAGAAATGGCTGTGTTAGTATACCAGGATTTTATTTATCTGAAGAGATTCATATCCTATTCCCCTCTGCTTTTTAAAAATAGAACATGGAAGCACCAGGAAGTAAAGATAAAATGTTGAAAGAACTAAACGTTTTTTTTTTTTTTTTCTTTTAACAAAAGTGATAGTAGCTTTCTGGAAAAGAATAGGTACATTTTTGGTTATTACAACAATTAGGGGCTATTCTGGAGAAGGAAATGGCAACCCACTCCAGTATTCTTGCCTGGAGAATCCTAGGAACAGAGGAGCCTGGTGGGCTGCTGTTTATGGGGTCTGAAGTGACTTAGCAGCAGCAGTAGGGGCTACTCTAGGTGTGGGATGTTGGCTGTCCAGTACTGGACTGCACGTCAGGACAACATGCTATTTATAAGCCACTCAATCTATGGTATTCTGCTATATTAATAGCACTCTTAAGACAAGCGGCTATATTCCTCTTGGTCTTGAGTTGACAAAACTACTTATGTATCAAGTCTGTAGTTTTTGCTGCAATATTCAGGTTTATTCACATGTAACCTGAATTCTTCATTATGTCATACTACACAACCATGCCTAGGACTTGAAAAACATAAACAAAGAATGTTTTCTCTTATGTTTAGTGAGGATATTAAAGGTTTTCCTGATGGCTCAGTGGGTAAAGAATCTGCCTTCAATGTAGGAGACACAGGAGACAGGGTTCGATCCTTGTTCGATCCAGGTCATGAAGATCCCCTGGAGAAGGAAATGGCAACCAACTCCAGTATTTTTGCCTGAAAATCCCATGGAAAGAAGAGCCTGGCGGGCCCAGAATTTGAAAAATGTAAACAAAATGCTTTCATTTAGGTTTAGTGAGGATATTACCTAGATTTGAAAAAAAAAATCTGTACAGAAAAGATCATTTGGGAAAAACTAGAAAAATCCAAGTAAAGTGTTGCGTTTAGTTAGAAGTACCATACCAAAGTTAGCTTTCTAGTTTTGGCAAATGTACCATAAGACGTTAACAGTAAGGGCAACACTATCTTTGCAATTTTTCCGTAAATCTAAAACTATTCTAATAAAGAGGTTACTTCTAAAAAGTTCACCTTTAGAGATGCGTGGAGATTTCCAATTTGGAAAACTGTCCCTCCATTTATGTAAATATCAAATTTAAAAACTGTTAGCTTGAACAACTGAACTAGATGTTTTTATGTCAGTAGTGGTTCAATATTAGCAAATTCACATGGTTCATCCTAGAATAGTCTGGGCCTAGTTTACTGGACTGTGTTATGAAGTTGAGAATAAATATACTTTTCATTTTTAGAAATAAAGAGAAATTAGTTGTAATCTATTGCACACATACATCTCTTTCTTGGTAAATTCCCCCCATGGTTATACCATGTTATCTGTGATTTTAATTGACACCTAGTAAAGGATGGTCTAACAAATTATTTATTATTTAAAAAGGAGTATAAAGTCTGGATGGCTGAAAACCATTGAACTAAACAAAGTGTTAATAAGCACAAGAGACAGATTACAGCACAGTTTATCTCTGAAGCTTACACCAAATTCCTCTGAGGAAAAGATTTAAAAGGGAAAAACAAATATTTGACAGCCTTCCTTAACAATAGTTTTCTTTCTTTTTCCATAGGGGGGGCCTTCCAGGTGGCTCAGTGGTAAGAATCCACCTGGCAATGCAGGAACCACAGGAGATGCAGGGTTTGAACCCTGGGTCGGGAAGATCCCCTGGAGAAGAAAATGGCAACCCACTCCAGTACTCCTGCCTGGAGAATTCCACAGACAAAGCCTGGCAGGCTGCAGTCCATGGGTTCGCAAGAGTCAGACATGACTGAGCACGCATGCACTCATGCCACAGGATGGAATTCAATGAAGTTCTTTCATCAGTGGATTGATTTTGGAGTAAAAACATGTTGTGAAAGAGGACACAAGAAGAAAAATTTTGTGGTTTTGTAGAAGCCCTATGACATTTTTGAACATGTTCAGCTTCTGAGAAAAACATGCTAAGAAACATGTTGAGAAATCTGACATCGGTGGGAAAAAAATTCTGGAAAAGCAATTAGTAGGTTTACCATTAAACAACAACAAAAAATCACTCACCTGTGCACAAATCTGATGCATGACATGACCGAATTCATGGAAGTAAGTCCTCACCTCATCGTGTCTCAGGAGAGAGGGCCGACCTGCTAGTGGCTGTGAGAAGTTCACCACGAGGGCGGCCACGGACATCATGCGGCTCCCGTCAGGTAGGAGGCATCCAGGCTGGAGACCAAAGCAGGCTGCGTGGTTGTACTTCCCTTCCCTGAGGGACCAGAAGCACAACTGGTGAGATACACACACTCCTCTGTAGCAACAACACTGGCACACTGGCGCGGCCTCTCTCACTCGCTTGATAACAGAAGATGCTTTGAAACATTTAACTCACCTTTCATGAAGTAGGTCAACGTTCTGTCAAAATGAAACAATGAAAATTAAAAAACAAAAAACCAAAAAAACACTATCACTTGATATGAAGTATACTTCCAAGGTTTCCAGTCCATTTTAAAGGAGATCAGTCCTGGGTGTCCTTTGGAAGGAATGATGCTGAAGCTGAAACTTCAGTACTTTGGCCACCTCATGCGAAGAGTTGACTCATTGGAAGACTCTGATACTGGGAGGGATTGGGGGCAGGAGGAGAAGGGGCGACAGAGGATGAGATGGCTGGATGGCATCACCCATTCGATGGACGTGAGTCTGAGTGAACTCTGGAAGTTGGTGATGGACAGGGAGGCCTGGCGTGCTGCAATTCATGGGGTCGCAAAGAGTTGGACACGACTGAGCGACTGAACTGAACTGAACTGAACTTGTGTTGAAATCTTAATGTAAGAGTTAACATATACCTCAAATAGAGTATAATTGAATATCTAATTTATTTTAACAAGATCCTGCTTTTTGTCTTCAAAGATGGAATCATTAAACACTAAATAGTGTTGCGGCAAATATGAGATACAGAGTTTGACTTACTAGGCACTTTTTCCTTAAAATTAAAATTGATTAAAAAAACTGATAAAAACTAAAATCCAGAGAGTAAAGTTGTTCTTTTATTCAATAAGGAGAGAATCAGTACTCATAATTAAATGAGCTCCTTTTATAAACCAGACAGGCCTTTTTGGAAACAGAATGGTTTTAGTTAGCCTGGGGAAAAAAGCATAAATTATACTATAAAGTCATCTATGCTAGGACAATGTGATATCTGTGATGGTCTCTCCAGAAGCGAAGGGCTGTTAGACTTTATTGTAGGAATAGGTTTCCTCCTCTTTTCTTTGCTCAGAGCACTAAAATACATTTAAGTTTAGTTCGATGTTTTGATTTGTAGATCTTTTTCTGTATTATCTTTTCTTAATGACTCATAACTATTTTTTACCTGCTGAAGTTATGCAGGTAAAACAAAAACAAACTAGTCTTTTTAAAGCTTCCCATTAATAAACGCTTGATTAAGAATCAAGCTGAACAGGGCATTGATCCTATTCTTACAGCAACATGATGGACAATCTGCAAATCACGACTTTTCTTGAAAATGAAAGTGAAGTCGTTCAGTCGTGTCTGACTCTTTGCGACCCCGTGGACTGTAGCCCACTAAGCTCCTCCATCCATGGATTTCTCAGGCAAGAATACTGGAGTGGGTTGCCATTTCCTTCTCCAAGGGATCTTCCCGACCCAGGGATGAACCCAGGTCTCTCGCATTGCAGACAGATGCTTTAACCTCTGAGCCACCAGGGAAGTCCATCATAAAGTGAAAGTCGAAGGGCAACCTACAATCTAAGACAGATGCCTCCAAGGATAGAAAGGAAGCAAGCACTTTTTTTTTTTGGTGCACGCGCGCATGCGTGCGTGTGTGTATGTGTGTGTGTGTTTAACCTGTAGACACCAGTAAGAGAATTTTTAACAAATTGATAAAGATTGATGGTGGACCAGCAAAAGTAGGGAAGCACTAGGAGTTATTAAATAAGGGAAATTTTGCATCCATTTGTAAGGTTTTCTCCACAGATCTTACTGGGTACACACAAAAAATCAGGGGCAGGATGAGAGCCCTGAGAAAGAATCAGTGCTGATGCAGGCCTGGTGGAAGGGACCCCTGCCCAGGTCTGTTTCATCTCTCTCCTAGAGAACACGAGCCTGGACCTTAAAGGCAAAACACACCGTTGCCTTAAGAGCACTGGTGAAACCTCACTGCTACTGGAGGATGGTAACAGAAAAACAAACCAACAAAAAAACTCTACTCTGAAGGTGGGTCAGAGTACATCCTCGGCCCAGACCTACAGCTGAGGATGGGGCAGATTCACTGAAGAGGCCCACTCCTAACACCCAGGGACTCAGAGCCTTCCTAAGACCGACCGACTAATCTGAACAACAAAAATGACAGTCCCCTAACAAGGCTAATAGGAATCTAGTAATAAACAATAGCAGTCTACTACAAGGAGAGGAACGAAAGCATGAAAAGAGACCTCCTTAAAGCACAGCACAAATGGACAGACTCACACTGAGCGGAAAACAGAGACTAAAAAAAACTCTGGCAAATAAGCTCTCATCCTAAACACATACAGGAATCTGAGCTGAAGCTTTGGGTTCACTGAGGTTAACCATAGCAATAACAAGGCCCAAATCCAGCACAAGTATTAAACAGAATGAATCAGACACTCACATTAAAGGTCTAGCAAGTATGTGCCCACTGCTAGGTATAAAGACTTCTTAGTCTTGACTGTTTTATATAAGACATCTGACTTAAAAAAAAAACAAAACTGTAAGGCATATGAAGACACAAGGAAAAAACACAATGTTAAGAGGCAAAAAGACCAAGAAAAATAGATTCATACGACAAAAATGTTGGAGCTATTATTTAAAATAAATTGTTAAATGTTGAACATTCTTGAGGAAAAGGTAGACAGTCTGCATAGTCAGATGGATAATTTTGGTAGAGAGCTGGAAACTATGAGAATACAATGAAAATGCTAGACGTGAAAAGCACAGTAATAAGGATGAAGAATGCCTGTGAGAGTCTCATTGATGGACTTCTTACAGCCAAGGAAAGAATCATTGAACCCAAAGATAGGTCAAGAGAAATTACCTAATATACAAACACTCACACATACACAAGAACAGAGAATCAAGACTTACAGAGGAATATCAAATGACCTACTAAACATGTAACTGGAATTTCAGAAGGAGAATGGAGGACAGAAGAAATATTTGAAGAATAGCTGAGAATTTTCCAAAATTTGGGGATGTCCTGACGGTTCAGTGGTTAGGGCTCCACACTTTCACTGCCAAGGGCTTGGGTTAGATTCCTGGCTGGGGAACTAAGAGCTTGTAAGCTGTGCAGTGCAGGCCAAAAAATCCAAACAAAACAAAAGAATAGCTGAGAATTTCCCAAAATTCATGACACTAAAGTCACAAATCCAATAAGTTCAGAGAACACCAAGAAAGACAAACACAAAACAAAGAACCAGAAAAAAAATTATCCCATATTCCTAAGTGTATGGAACTGCTAAAAATGATGAACAAAGAGAAAATCTTGAAGGCAGCCAGAGGAAAAGAACACATTGCATGTAGTACGACAAAGAATTACAGCCATCTCTTGTCAGAAACTATGCAAGCCAGAAGATAATGGAATGCCATCTTTAAAGCACTGAAAGAAAATACCTGTAAACTCAGAATATTATTACAGATAATAAGGAACATTATATAATGATAAATGGGACAGTTCTCTAATAGATATAACAATTCTAAATATGCATATATCTAAAAGCAGAACTTTAAAATATACTAAGCAATTCAATATCCCATGATAAATCATAATAGAAAAGAAAGAATACACACATATATATAAAGAATGTATATATATACATAAAATTGAATCACACTGTTGCAGCAGAAATTAACACAGCATTATAAATCAACTATACTTCAATTTAAAAAAATACACAAAGCAAAAACTAATAGAACTGAAAGAAGAAATAGACAAATCATTTAGAGGCTTCCTTTCTCAGAAATTAATTGAATTTCTCTCAGCTGAGAGAAAATCAGCTGAGATAACAAAAAACCTGAACCACATTATCGGTTATCTTTACTAACTGACATTTCTAGAACCCTCAACTCAACAACAGAAAACAATACTTGAGTACACATGGGATATTCACCAAGACTAATTATATGCTGGACATAAATCAAAACAATTTAAAAGAACTGAAAAGATATAAAGTACACTCTCCAACAATAACAGAACCAAACTAGAAATAACAGAAGGCTATCTGGAAAATATCCAAATATTTGGAAATTAAAAATACACTTCTATAAATATAGTCAACCTCTTTTTAACAAAAAGGCAAAGGCTATATACAACAGAGCCCAGACAATTTTTTTCAACAAATGGTGCTGGAACACCTAGACATCCACATGCAAAAAAATGAGTCTAGACACAGACCTTACACCCTTCACAAAAAATAACTCAAAAAATGGATCACAGACCTAAATGTCAAATGCAAAACTATGAAATTCCTAGAATACAACACAGAAGGAAATCTAGATGACCCTGGGTTTGGCAATGACTTTTTAGATGCACCAAAGGCACAAACCATGAAAGAAAAAAAATTAATAAAGCTGGATTTCATTGAAATGAAAATTTTCTGCTCTGAGAAAGACACTGTCAAGAAAATGATAAGACAGGCCATAGGGTAGGAGGAAATATTTATAAAAGAGACATCTGATAAAAGACTGTTATCAAAAATATACAAGAACTCTTAAAACTCATCAGTAAGAAAATAAACAATCTGATTAAAAAATATATCAAAGACCTTAACAGACACCTCATCAAAGGAGATACAGAGATGGTAATTAAGTATATGAAAAGTTATTCCACATTATATGTCATCAGGGAAATGCAAATTGAAACAAGATACCACTAACATACCTATTAAAATGACCAAAATCCAGAAAACCAACAACACTAAATGCTGACAGGATGTAGAACAATAGAAACTCTCATTCATAGCTGGTAGTAATGTAAAATAGTACCTCCATTCTGGTAGACAGTTTGATAGTTTCTTACAAAACTAAACATACTCTTACCAAACAATATAGCAATTGCACTGTTTGGTATTTACCCAGAGGGACTGAAAGTTTATATCCACACAAAAACCTGCACAAGGATGCTTAGATTAGAATTAGAAAGTCACTCAGTCATTTCTGACTGTTTGAGACCCCATGGACCATACAGTCCATGGGATTCTCCAGGCCAGAATACTGGAGTGGGTAGCTGTTCCCTTCTCCAGGGCATCTTCCTAACCCAGAGATAGAACCCGGGTCTCCGATATTGCAGCTGGATTCTTTACCAGCTGAGCCATCAGTGAAGCCCAAGAAGACTGGAGTGGGTGACCTATCCCTTCTCCAGCAGATCTTCCTGACTCAGGAATCGAACTGGGGTCTCCTGCATTGCAGGTGGATTCTGTACCCACTGAGCTACCAGGGAAGCCCCTTATGTCACAAGGATGCTTATGACAGCTTCGTTCATAATTGCCAAAGCTTGGAAGCAATCAAGATGCTCTTTAGTAGATGAAAGAATAAACTGTGGTACATCCAGACAATGAAATATTATTTAGTGCTGAAAAGAAAGGAAATGAGCTAATAAGTCATGAAACACATGGAGGAACCCTAAACACACAATGTTAAATGAAAGAAGCCAGTCTGAAAAGGCTATGTGATTCCATCTACATGATACTCCTGGAGTAGGAAATGGCAACCCACTCCAGGATACTTGCTGGAAAATCTCATGGACAGAGGAGCTTGACGGGCTACTGTCCATGAGTTTGCAAAAATCAGACACTACTGAGCGACTAAGCACATCTGACATTATTTCAGAAAAGGCAAAACTTTGGAGAAAGTAAAAAGAGCAGCAGTTTCCAGGGACTGGTGTGGCAGGGCAAGAAATGGATAGATAGAGCACAGAGGATTTTTAAGGCAGTGAAACGACGCTGTATGATACTCTAATGGTTTATAGACATTATATGTTTTTTCAAATCCAAAGAAAGTATAACATCAAGAGTGAACCCCAATATAATTTAGGTGATAATGATGTGTCAGTGTAGGGTAATCAGTTGTTAGCAGATGCACCACTCTGGTGGGGGATGTTGATAACGGGGGATCTATACAAGTGTGGGGCCAGGGAATATATGGGAAATGTCTGTCCTTTCTGGGCAGTTTTGTTGTGAACCTAGAAGGGCGCTAAAAGATAAAATCTATTTGAAATAAGGAGAAATAAATCAACAGCAACAAAAAGAACTTGGTCAAGCCTGAGCTAGGAGTGAGCAGGCCAGTGGGAAGGGAAGGCAGACAGAGAAGGGGAGAGGAAGGAAGAGAACCCATGGACAAATACACCAGAAACCGTGCACTGAATTTCATAACATTTTCAGCCAGTTAGTCTCTGGATGTTCAAAGGGCCCGTCAGTGTTTCTACAATGATTTCCAATGATTTCATGTAGTTAGACTGAATTGTTTAAACAGGTAAACAGATCTATAAATATTATTTTTAACAGGGCAAAATGAACTAAAGTAATCTGGATAGTGTTTATCCTGGTATATTTTATACCTCTTGGTCCATTATGAAAAGCCATAAAGACTGCTACTAACTTAAAAATCAGTGCCACGGAGGGGCTTTTAATCTTTTCTTTAAAAAAAAAAAAAAAAAAAACAACTTGATTTACTTCATTTCAGAGGTTTCCTTACTCCGAGATTACAGCTTTACATTTTGTTTATACAAGGATGGTGATTTAAAAAGATGCCTTAACTGGCAATCTTAACGTTGGAACTGTTTGAGTTTTTGTTTCTTCTATTGTTTGAGAATCTCAGAGTTTGACGAATTAAAATTGATATGTGATTTTAAAAAGGAAACTGGTCTTTCCTTTCCTACTACAAATATACTCTTTTTGAGTCAAGTAGACAAAGAAAACAAGAAGCAAGCATGTCAGTTGACAGAAAGTGACTATTAACTAGGTCATTGCCCTCATGAAACATCTCTTTCTGGTCCCCATAGGAGTGCTGGCAGCAATCAGCAGCAGCATAACCAGATCTCTGAGTACAGGAGACAGCAGTTATATCTTGGAAAAGGAATAGCAGGATGGTGCAGTGAGAACTGTGATCTTTGACCACGGAAAGAGAATCGAGGCACAGTTATAGGAGGGTCCAATGTTGAAGGATTTCCCCTGAAAGAATTCTTGGCCTTAAACTATATCCTGACATTATTCATTATCCACATATGGCATGGGTTTATCTTTAGATCATACCAGAAGTGAAAGAAAGTCCATAAAGCAGTGGGATAAGACAACTCTGCCTCTTATCTGGCTGATGGAGTTACCCAGCCCCTCCTTGAAGTCACCCCAAGTCAGTAGATTATGAACTTGTATGTGTTGCTGATCTAAAGTGATGCTATTATTTACTCTGGTCTAGTTAGTAAAATTGCAACAGGGTGGCTTTTGTTTTAGAAAGCAGCCCACAGAGAGTAACCTAAATCCTTTCATATCTGATGAAATACTGTGGAGTCCATAGTTACTACATGCTACAGAGAGAATAATATTTTTAATTCTTACAGTTGATTGAATAATCTAATGTACAGAACAATCCTGAAAAGGGAACATCATTCCCGTATTACAGAGGTGGATATAGAGACCCACAAAGGTTATGTCACTCAAGCATTGCAGCTCAAGTTTGAATGACTGCCAAGATCTTGCTATTCCTTAATATTGTGCTGCCTTTGAGCCAGACTGAAGGGAGTGGTCACAGATTAAAGAGTATTGGCAGACAGAGTACTGAATAATAAACATTCTGAGGTCAATTTTAAATTAAGAAATGCAGAGACTTCCCTGTCAGTCCAGTAATTAGGACTCTGTGCTTCCACTATCGAGGGCCTGGGTTTGATTTGTGGTCAGAGAAAACATCTACTTTTGCTTTATTGACTACACCAAAGCCTTTGACTGTGTGGATCACAACAAAATGTGGAAAATTCTTCAAGAGATGGGAATACCAGACCACCTAACCTGCCTCCTGAGAAATCTGTATGCAGGTCAAGAAGCAACAGTTAGAACTGGACATGGAATAGACTGGTTCCAAATAAGAAAAGGAGTATGTCAAGGCTGTATATTGTCACCCTGCTTATTTAACTTATATGCAGAGTACATCATGTGAAATGCTGGGCTGGATGAAGCACAAGCTGGAATCAAGATTGCCGGGAGAAATATCAGTAAGTTCAGATATACAGATGACACTATCCTTATGGCAGAAAATGAAGAAGAACTAAAGAGCCTCTTGATGAAAATGAAAGAGGAGAGTGGAAAAGTTGACTTAAAGCTCAACATTCAGAAAACGAAGATCATGGCATCTGTTCCCATCACTTCAAGGCAAATAGATGGGGAATCAATGGAAACAGTGACAGACTTTACTTTCTTAGGCTCAAAATCACTGCAGATGGTGATTGCAGCCATGACATTAAAAGACACTTGCTCCTTGGAAGAAAAACTATGACAGAACTAGACAGCATAAGCAGAGACATTACTTTACCAACAAAGGTCTGTCTAGTCAAAGCTATGGATTTTCCAGTAGTCATGTATGGATGTGAGAGTTGGAATACAAAGAAAGCTGAGCGTTGAAGAATTGATGCTTTTGAACTGTGGTGTTGGAGAAGACTCTGGAAAGTCCCTTGGACTGAAAGGAGATTGAAACAGTCAATTCTAAAGAAATCAGTCCTGAATATTCAGTGGAAGGACTGATGCTGAAGCTGAAGCTACAATCCTTTGGCCACCTGATGCGAAGAACCAACTCACTGGAAAAGACCTGATGCTAGGAAAGATTGAAGGTGGGAGGAAAAGGGGACAATAGAGGATGAGATGGTTGGATGGCATCACTGACATGACGGACATGAGTCTGAGTAGGCTCTGGGAGTTGGCGATGGACAGGGAAGCCTGGCGTGCTGCAGTCCACAGGGTTGCAAAGAGTCAGACACGACTGAGCGACTGAACCGAACTGAACTGAACAGAGAACTAAGATGCCGCAAGCCATGTGGCACAGTAAAAAAACAAAAACCAGAGTCTAATTATAAAAATAAATAAGTAAATTAAGAAACGCAGCACACAAACTAGATGATCGTGATGGTGATGAAAGCTCACACCTATCAAGCATTTGTGTCCTGAGCAGCCTTCTAAAATCTTCGCATGTGATTAACCATTTCAGTCCTAACAACAACGTTACAAAGCAGGTATGATTGGTATTCCCATCCCATTCCCATAGGACCTATAATATATATTAGGAAACTGAGGCAGAGAAAAATTAAGTAACTTGTCTAGTAAGTGATGGAGCTAGACATTCTGGCTTCAGAGCCCACATTTTTAATCCCTTTACTAGGAATCACGTATGAGAATTATGAAAGATAAGAGTCTCAATCTGGGTAGGAGATGAATCTCTAAGGTCCCTTTCACCACTGTGATCCTCAGTACCTTGGGTAGAGGTCCAAGTAGAACTGTCCTAATACTTCTCCTGTAGCTTTATCCTTCACAGTGTAAAGCGTAACACTTTTATTCCAAACGTGAGCATCTGAAACTTGCTCAAATGAAAGGCCCAGCAACTCCTGGTAGATGCTCAGTAAGCCTTCAGTGACCACTTCAATTGGGAAGTATTCCTTGAGGGTCTCCTGGTCTACAGAGTACTTGAGTTCTTCTGTCTGGGTCATGTAGTAGTGGAGATCCCAGGCATTGATCTTCCCATCGTATTCAAAACCTCTCTCTTCACATTCCTTTTTCTTCAAGTTCAAAATGAACTCTCGTTCTGCTTCACCCAAGGGTTTTAATTTCTGGCTTAAATATCTGTGGGGAAGAGGGAAAAGTTAGCAATCCATTGCTCTTGGGAGCAAGCATGATCATACATACCACCGGTAGTTTAGCGTGGTGCTTCCTCCTTTGTGACCTTCAATATGGATAGATCAGGAGGAAGGAAGGAGAGGGAAAAAGGAGGGAGAGAGGAACGCAGGCTTTATTATGACAGCACTGCTGTTCTCTTCAGGGTAATTGTATTTTAGGGCTCCCTGTCCTTTTTTTTTGTGGTGGGGGGCATCACCTAAATCAGGCCACAACTTCCTCACAGCATCAACAGAGCTGAAATTTATCTCACGGAACTCAACGCAGCGAGAGTGAAACTAAATTACTCTTCACGTACATGACTATTTTTCAGCGAGGTTAGGCTCTTCTGTCTGTTCCATGTGCCCAGCTGTGCCAACTCTTTGTGACCCCACGGACTGTAGCCTGCAAGGCTCCCCTGTCTATGGAATTTTCTAGGACAGAATACTGAAGTGGATTGCCATGTCCTACTTCAGGGGATCTTCCCGACCGAGGGATCGAACCTGAGTCTCCTGTGTCTCCTGCACTGCTGGTAGATTCTTTACCATAGAGCCATCGGAAAAGCCCCTGGGCTCCTCAGAGCTAGGGAGGACAACTCAGATGTGACATACGATCAGAATTACTGGAAACTGCTCAGTTCCTCGGACAGCCATGGATTCAGCTAATAACTACTCCGCTCCTGTGAAGAAGGTCTATCTGGACACAGCCATGGATTCAGGTAATAACTACTCCGCTCCTGTGAAGAAGGTCTATCTGGACACAGCCATGGATTCAGGTAATAACTACTCCACTCCTGTGAAGAAGGTCTATCTGGACACAGCCATGGATTCAGGTAATAACTATTCCGCTCCTGTGAAGAAGGTCTATCTGGACACAGCCATGGATTCAGGTAATAACTACTCCGCTCCTGTGAAGAAGGTCTATCTGGACACAGCCATGGATTCAGGTAATAACTACTCCACTCCTGTGAAGAAGGTCTATCTGGACACACCATGGATTCAGGTAATAACTACTCCGCTCCTGTGAAGAAGGTCTATCTGGACACAGCCATGGATTCAGGTAATAACTACTCCACTCCTGTGAAGAAGGTCTATCTGGACACAGCCATGGATTCAGGTAATAACTACTCCGCTCCTGTGAAGAAGGTCTATCTGGACACAGCCATGGATTCAGGTAATAACTACTCCACTCCTGTGAAGAAGGTCTATCTGGACACAGCCATGGATTCAGGTAATAACTACTCCGCTCCTGTGAAGAAGGTCTATCTGGACACAGCCATGGATTCAGGTAATAACTACTCCACTCCTGTGAAGAAGGTCTATCTGGACACAGCCATGGATTCAGGTAATAACTACTCCGCTCCTGTGAAGAAGGTCTATCTGGACACAGCCATGGATTCAGGTAATAACTACTCCACTCCTGTGAAGAAGGTCTATCTGGACACAGCCATGGATTCAGGTAATAACTACTCCGCTCCTGTGAAGAAGGTCTATCTGGACACAGCCATGGATTCAGGTAATAACTACTCCACTCCTGTGAAGAAGGTCTATCTGGACACAGCCATGGATTCAGGTAATAACTACTCCGCTCCTGTGAAGAAGGTCTATCTGGACACAGCCATGGATTCAGGTAATAACTACTCCACTCCTGTGAAGAAGGTCTATCTGCACACAGCCATGGATTCAGTTAATAACTACTCTGCTCCTGTGAAGAAGGTCTATCTGGACACAGCAGTTGTACTTTTTAGGTGGACACTGCAATTTAATATTGAGGTCGGTTTTTGACTATTTCATGGTATTTGGCTAAAGCAGTATGCTTTTATTATGTGTTTGGTCTCCACAATTCGTTACGTATGTAAGGAAAAAATGTTAGCTCTGGACGTGCATGTCTGGGTAGCATTGCCCATACGGAGCTTAATGCAGAGGCTTGAGGAGGGCTGTGAGGTGAAGAGAGGAAACTCATGGAAGATACAGAGAGATGTTCTGATTAGGCATGTGAGAGAACAGGTAAATCAGGTAGCAAGAGGACAATTCAGACAGGAATATGCCAATTTTAAAAAAGAGGGGAAACTGTTTTCAAAAATTAATTAAGGAAAATGTTCAGTATGTACAGTCACCACTAAGGGAAACATTCTCGCCAAACCTGTTAACTCCCCAAGCCATCTTCTTGTATAAAATACATCAGAACATAAGGCAATTACCACTTCACATTTCTGTTGTTTCCACTCAGTGGAAAACTCATTGAGAAAAGAACCTTGTCTTAGTCTTTTCTATCATCCAACCATGTAGCATCCACTCCATTAGGGGCAGTTATTTTATAAATGTCTCATGAATGAATAACATAGTAATGAATAGTACCATTTACGGCACAGCTGCTACATGTTATATATGATGCCAGCATATCCATTAGTAATTCAAGGTATTGCTATTGAGAACACAGAGGTCTAAATTTCAAGCTGAATGCTGATCTTGATACATTAGGCACTGTTTCCAACTTAACTAAGCTAATAAAATTATACACTAGTAGTCAGAAGTAAATAAAGTCTGAATGGGATCAATGAGAAAGTTAAAAAATAAATCATACTCTGGTAAACTCTGACTAGAGAAGATAAAAACAAAAATTAGTATCTTTACAATGGCTATGTTATTCAACCATTTTCACTAAAATGAAAGAGAATATCAGAGTGACTGTCAGAATAGGGACACTGAGACTAAGAGGAATAAGCATGACAGAGTGTCAGAGACTAAAGGTCAAGGACATAAGAACTGTGGTTTTTAAAAGACTGATGAAAAAGTGATTTTAAATGAATGTGAAGACAGTTATTAAATAACCGTTTTGATGCCTACTATTTTATATTCTTTTACATATTAACAAGCGGCTTCTGGAACATAAAATATTCTTATTCCTATATGTTCCACTTATCATTTTTGTCCTCTTTATCAGCTTATTTCACACAAATCCATAAGCAGCCATGCTGTAACTGACAAACACCCAGTGACACTGAACAAAGCCAAAGGCTAACCTCCTTGTAGGTTCTAGGTATCTGGTTAGGAATTAACACAGAAATCCCCATCAAGATACAGACAGAATGAAGCAAGGACAAGGACTATAACCGAAGTATAAACAATGAACAATCCTTGGAAATAAGTACAGTATCTAATGCATAACAGGTGATCAATACATTTCTCTGGCATGAATGAAAAATACTATTCTCAAGGGCATGCTAGGTTTTGAGGCCGTCTGTCAAGTTAGTGCCATGCAGCAAAATAGTCATTAAAAAAAAGAAACAGCAGCATATGAGAAATAAGGAGAGAAGACTAACCGAGAAAGGCTGTTACATGCCTTGTACTCTTGGCAGTGTTCATCTCAAGGACAAAGTCAGCGTGTGTGCTATAGCCGAGCAGCTTGGCTACTTCGGCCCGCAGTGGGAGTAGCTGCTGCAGGATGGCAGTGTTCTCCTAGGAATAAACAACAAGAAAAACCAAAATAAAGGTCAATAATTAACTGGATCCAAAGCACTAAAAAGAAGAGCTATTACATCACTTTCAGGTTGGTAAGACTGTCAAATGTTTTTAGGCATCTCAACTAGTAAGTTATTCCATTTCAGTGTTATAGACTTTTTTTTGGATTCATGATCCAGTTTTCTTTCTGAAATTATAATTGATCTTTTATATCTCAGGAGATAGCAATGAGGGTCCTAATAAAATTTTATGTACTGTTAAATTTATTTCCCTTTAAAAAAAAGGGAAATAATAAGCATTGATGATGTAGAAAATCTGGAACCTTTGTATATTGCTAATGAAAATGTAAAAGCATACACACCAAGGAAACCAGAATTGAAAGAGACACGTGTACCCCAATGTTCATTGCGGCACTGTTTATAATAGCCAGGACATGGAAGCAACCTAGATGTCCATCAGCAGATGAATGGATAAGAAAGCTGTGGTACATATACACAATGGAGTATTACTCAGCTATTAAAAAGAATACATTTGAATCAGTTCTAATGAGGTGGATGACGCTGGAGCCAATTATACAGAGTGAAGTAAGCCAGAAGAAAAACACCAATAACAGTATACTTACACATATATATGGAATTTAGAATGATGGTAATGATAAACCTGTACGCAAGACAGCAAAAGAGACACAGATGTATAGAACGGCCTTTTGGACTCTGTGGGAGAGGGAGAGGGTGGGATGGGTTGGCAGAGTGGCAGTGTAACATGTGTGATATCATAAGTGAAACGAATCGCCAGTCCAGGTTTGATGCAGGATGCAGGATGCTTGGGACTGATGCACGGGGATAATCCAGAGAGAGGGTGTGGGGCGGGAGAGGGGAGGTGGGAGTCGGGATTGGGAGTTCATGTACACTCGTGGCTGATTCATGTCAAAGTATAGCAAAACGAATACAGTATTGTAAAGCAAAACAAACTAAAAAATAAAAATTACAAAAAAAAAGAAGCTTAAAAAAAAATGTTCTTTTGCCAAAAGTAAAAAAAAAACAAGAAAATGTAAAATGGCAAAGCTGCTATAAAGAACAGTATTATGATTTTTAAAAGAATTAAACAAAGAATTCCAATATGATTCAGTGATTCTACTTCTGGTTATACATCCCAAAGAAATGGAAACAGAGACTCAGATATTTGTATAACTGTG
The DNA here is from genome assembly GCA_006408695.1 of Aepyceros melampus. Classification (NCBI taxonomy): domain Eukaryota; kingdom Metazoa; phylum Chordata; class Mammalia; order Artiodactyla; family Bovidae; genus Aepyceros; species Aepyceros melampus. The sequence goes on from SJXQ01010408.1 coordinate 350,802, forward strand.
TTCATTGTGGCATTATTCATAATAGCCAAATGGTAGAAGCGTCCTAAATGTCCATCAACAGCTGAATGGATAAAAAAAGTATACTGCATATTACATATTATTCAGCCTTAAAAGGGAAAGAAATTTTGACACATGCCAAATTATGGACAGATCTAGAATACAGTGTGCTATGTGAAGTAAGTTAGTCACAAAAGGATGATTACTGTGTGAGTATACTTATATGCAGTTCCTAGAGTAGTGAAATTTATGGAGACCGGGAGTCGAATGACGTATGCCAGGGGCTTGGTGGGTGGGGAGAGAGGGAAGTTTGTGGTCACTGGGTACAGAGTTTCAGTTGGGAAAGATGAAAAAGTTCTGGAGATGCATGGCGATGGCTGCACAATAATATGAATATACTGAATGCCACAGAACTCTATGCTTAATGTAGTTTTCTCCAATCATTACACACATTTTACATATTTTACTTGTATTAAAATGCAAATAGTGATACTGCTTTATTGTTTCCTTAACAATAAAGGAAAAAATAATCTCCCAGAGAAAGTAAAGAAATGTTGAGGTCAAAGAAAAACTTCTATTAAATCATCAAATTATTTATAGACATGCTTCTAAGGAAGATCACACTACCAAAATCTGGCTCCACCATTTACTAGCTGTCAAAATGTTGGCCAAGTCACTCAATCTTCCTAAGCCTCAGTTTTCTCATCTGGAAGACATACATAATAAAGTAGCTACATTATAGTGATTATGAAGATACACGTGAGAATATAAGGAAAGCACAGAGTAAAATGCCTGGTACTAGAGCAAATACCACATAATTATGCATTATAATTATTATTATTTTAAAACTAGAATGGAAACATGGATATGAGAAACACATAAGTTCTAAAGTTACCTAGTTTGAATCTCTCTCACCTTTCCAGTCTCCTTAGACTGCCAATTCCTTCCCAATATCAATTCCCCCATTCTTCCTTTTAGTAGTAGAGTTCTCTGAGCTTTTGCTGGGTACATGGTCACCTGCCTCCCTTTCCCAGCCCCTCTTAAAACTAGCTGTGGCCATGTGATACACAATGGGACAACAGAACATAAACAAGGTGATGAGAGAAATTTCTGAGTCATTATAGATCTCTCTCTTGCTAGCTGTGGACTGAAAGTGAGAACAATGACCTTGAAGCCACATACTAAGGACAGCAGAGCTATCTTTCAGCTCTGGACCACTCACCTCTGTACTGTTAGTTGCAAGAGATATAAATCTTAAAAAAAATGTAGTAAAATACACCCAACACAAAATATACCATTGTGGTCACTTTTTAAGTGTACAATTCATGGCACCAATTACATTTATACTGTTGTGCAGCCACTACCACTGTTTCTAAGACATTTCTAAACAGAAACTTGGTAACAATAATTTCCCAGTCTCTCTGGCCCCTGGTATCCACTAATCCTTTCTGAAGAAAAATAATTTTTATCTTGAGTCACTGCCTTCGGTTGACTTTGTACATCAGTTTAACCTGTACCCTAACACCCACCAGCAGCAGCTAACACCCACAGAGACTAAACACAGGAACAGAGAGCTGCTATAACAGAAATGAAAAACCTACAGGGATGGAAGATGAGGACACAGACGTAGGAAGCTGGTAATACTCAGTATAGCATCGATAACATTTGTTATAAAATTGTTGCTCACCATAACTTGGAAGGCAAGTCAGTCACCTACCAAGCCTTAGCTCTGAGGGGCTTGTCTGGGAACTAATAATGTTGGTGTATGTTTGTTGGTATGTGCTGCTTTACATAAGAGACATGAGCTCAAGTGAGAACTGGTCAGTTTGCAAAGACGGAGGGAAAAGAGTTCTGCTAAGAGAATTCTGCCCATGGCTCCTGATCTGGGGCATCAGATGACTGGAAAGGAAATTGCTCTGTCCCTCCTGACACCAGTAGAAAAGACTGACGCTCGGTGCTACTGAACTATGATCAGTGTTGAGGGTGCTGTCTATGGTTTCAGAGGGCCCTGAAGCAGACGCCGTTAAAGTAAGGACCAGAGGATGGACACCACATAGAAGCCTGCGTATGAGAAAAAATTTGGCAGGTTTGGATATTATTTTAACATGAATCTGGTTGTGAGCAAAGAGAAAAGAAACCTATTAAGTTTCTGAGGGCATTTTATTACCAAATATAAATAAGCCTGGCCTACAAAAATACCCCTCAGACTTCAAAATGGCATCAGTAGGAATGTATACCAGTAGCTGTCTAGGAGGATAATGGACAAGAAAGAATTCCCTGCAGGGAAAACCAAGGGACACCGCATACAACTGCTAAAGGAATTCTTGCTAGAAAGGAGGCCCAGGTAAGTTCAACGGGCGATCCCGGGAAACTTCACAGAGCCTGGAATCCCTAAGGTTTCTGCCAGACTCTTCCTGAGAATTGGTATGGGCCTGCTATGTTTCCACTTCTTTCTTTTTCTAATGGGAGTCTTTAGTGTGGTTTTCTGTTCCTGTTCTACCACTGGGGGGGGTGTGTGTTGGCGGTGAGCGGGCCAGGCAAGTGTTCCACCCTTTCACAGGTGGCCAGGTCATGAGAAGCTGTATTTGGGGAGGACTGTGTGCTGCTCAGAGATTCTGGTCTTTGAGCTAAAGGCAGTGAACTGGTTGGGAACTGACACACGGTCAATGGCTTCTGTGTGGGGGAAAGAAAAAAAGGTACTCATGATTATTTGGATAGCCAGAGAGGCAGAGTGTGGTTGAGCTGGCTAGCTGACTCCTAGAATTCATTTCAATTCTTCCTTTTTGCCTTTTAGTAATAGAGTCCCCTTAGCTGACCAAATGGCTATCAACTGAAGATTCTATTTCCCAGCCTCCCCTGCAGTTGGATACAGTTATATGATGAAATTTAGGTCAACGGAATGTGAACAGAGTTTATGTATGTCATTTCCAGGTCTTCTTCTTAAAGATGCTTGCTCTGTATTTTATTTTCCCACTTACCAACAGGCTTGAAAATGGTGACAAACTGGCCTTAGAAGTCACTTATTGACTAGAGTTATTCCACCAGCCCTAGACTGTTGACTTGGAAGAAGAATATGACCGTTAGTTTCTCTAACCGATTCAATCTGCATTAGAACAGCTGAACCTATGGCCACACTAAGAAGGTTGCCAAAAAACAAGCCAAAAGCTAAGTCTTGTAAGTCTGAGGATTTAGGAGGCATGACCTTCACACAAACATATTTACATGGAGAAACTAGAATCCACTTCTGAGCTAACTTTAACACTGGCGAACAGAACAAACCCTTTTCTTAACATCTTCTGTAAAAACAAAAGAAAAGCAAACATTTATAATACCTCTTTGCATCTTGTATTAAAAGCCATTTCCATCTTCCTTCTGGTTTCAGGTACACAACATTTCTTCATGACAGGAAAATAGTGTGGATATTTTAAAGTAATTTTATACTTGTCACCATCTGTCTTTTCTAAACTGTTAATGAAATCATCAGGAAGAGCACCTGCAAAAAATCATTTTCTCACACATCAATTTTTCCACTCATGATTGGTTTATTTAGCACTGGCATGGTGCCTTTAAGAAGCTCCAGGGATTTTTGTGGAGTAATTGAAATTCAAGTAAAATAATGACAATCTTTATAATAATAGCTTTGATGTTACTGGAATGGGGTGGCAGTTAGAGGTCAGGTGGCCTGGGAGATGGTAATTCAGAATACAGCCAGGCCTCAGTGCACTTGTACAGATGGCATTTTGATGAGGAACAGGCAAAATTAAGCCCCCCTCTCCCCTCTGTGCAAATCTATACAAATAAGAAAAGGCTAGTTTAAGTTACAGGGGCTTCCTTGGTGCCTCAGTAATAAAGAATCCGCCTGCCAATGCAGGAGATGTGGGTTTGATTCCTGAGTCAGGGAGATCCACTGGAGAAGGAAACGGCAACCCACTCTAGTACTCTTGCCTGGGAAATCCTATGCAAAGTGCAGCCTGGTGGGCTATAGTACGTGGAGTCGCAAAAGACTCAGACACGACTCAGCGACTAAATGCCAGTTTAAGTTATAACGTAGAGGGTACTGTGAGGCAAAAAATTTTCAAAGCACCGAAGGCTGTTAAACACCAGCATGAGTTGTCAAGCAAGATTATAAAATTTCTTTTAGACTGTCTCCACAAACAGTATATATTCTTGTAAGCCTAAAAGTGAGGTGTGGTTTGCTTATGCTTTTTTTCACAACGGGTGGTGGTTTCTGCAGAAGGTACATTTTTTAAAGAATTCTTTTAACTTTGATTTGGTAAACTGTGGGGTGACATTATTTGTCTAAATTATAGACTTCTTTTAAAAAACAACAAAGCTTTACCAAGTTCAGCCTTGGAAAATACAAGGAAGGTATCATCCTCGTTGAGGTTTTTGTTAAAGTCAATACATAGTTCACTCATTCTCTTCTTCATTGCTTTAATTTCCTGAAACAAAGATACAAATACAGGATTATAACAATAAAATGCAACTTTCATTCTTATCTCCATCAGTTAAGGAAGCCTCACTTTTACATGAAGACTAGGTTCTGTACCCAACTCTCTCTACTTTCTTAGAGATGTGCTCGATAACACAGTTTTCTGCAATTTTCTACATTGTGTCCATGATAACCTGTATGTAATACGTACAGAAAGGTAATCCTGGTAATGTGTTAGAAATCAGGCATAAATTTGTAAGAACTAAATATATTTAGGAGGTATAGTGAAAGCAGAGTCTGGCATATGGTACATATACAGTAAGTAGCTGCTGAGTAAATGAATGAATCTGGTAGCCTATTGATAATGAACATTTTTAATCTTTCCAATCCAAAATTTTAATTTACTAAATCAGTATTGGGTACTGAAGTAAATGAAGCAGTAAGAACTGAGTAATTAATTCCATGGTTCCTTAGGAAAACAGGCTATGTTTTAGTTTTATACAGCATTTGCAAATAAAGGTGATTTATGGGCCCTGACATTTGTTTAAGAAGTACTAGATGGGGGGGAAAGAAAAGTACTAGGTGGGAGATCGAAGAAAGCAATAGGAGAGAAATCACAAGAAAACACATGAGAGAATTTATTAACCTGTCCGACTCTTCTAAAACTTATAGATTATAAAACTTACATAAACCACACAATTTCTCAAAGCGTGCTTCTTACAGGTAGCATCAACATTACCTGGGAACTTGTTAGAAATGCCCACTCTGGAGACCCACACCATACCTACTAAAGAACAGACTCTCAAGAGGCAGGGTCCTGTATAATCAGAGCTTTAACAAGCCCTCCGGGTGATTTGCAGGCACACGAAATTGGAGACTGCTGACTTAACACATACTATGCAGTGTCGTCCTATCCTAAAGAATGAGTTAATTCTGTAGCTGAGCTTCTGAACCTGGAAGATCTCACTGGGTATTAGACAAAGGAGAACGTTTGAGAAGCTAATCTCTCCATTTTTAAGGTCTGTATATTACTCATAGAGGGTTTCATTCCAAAATGCTGGTTTTAAAACTTTCCGTCATAAGGATTTTATTACCAGTGCCCTATCTCTGTATGCATAAAGGGATGACAATACAAGTTGACTATTAAGATCTGAACTAGCTGTCAGAGGATGTACAGCAGAATGGGGGGAGATAAACCCGGCACACACAAAACAGATAAAATCCACACAGAATTAAAGAACAATTAAGTTATCAGCTGTTTGACAGTCAACACGAGGTTAATAGGAGTTGTGGAATTTAAAATCATTGGCTACCAAATACACTGTAAATTGATTTGTACTATAAGTTATTTCCCACGTTACAAACACGTGTTTCTAAATTTTCTTTTTGTTGTATTTTTAAAAATTATTCTTTTATTTTCTAGTAAGAAAAAGAAACAAACTCACATTTTGTACTTGTTCTGGAAGATGGAGCCCATTCCTTTTGCCCATTTTAACTGATTTTTCCAAGTATCGTCTGGCTTCAGGCTTTATCTTTTCCAGATCACAGGTTTCCTGAAATTAAAGAGTGTGACAACCTCTTTCATTTCTGTTACAACAATGCATGGGTAAATTATAAACTACAAGGCCAAAGTAAAATTTATTCATCATCTCTGGTGGGCTGTGAAAGCACACAGGTGATTATGAGGCAGCCCTATTGGAAAACCTAAGTTCTTTTATGCTTTAGTGAGCTTCTGCTCATTTAAAACAGAAAAAATGAAATAAAAAGCTAACCAGAATTTCCCTGCCTTGCATCAGAATCAAGTGTGCTGTACCACTTGCAAATGTGATAATAGGAATATTTGCATAATCTCATTCTGAACGTTCTTTATGACTGAGTGGTCTTTTTCACAAAACATCTTTCTTATCACAAAGCATCTGGATTTAATTTTCTACCGTTTGCTAACCTGGTTCCACTTGAGAGGCAAGAATAGAAATAATGGGCAAATTCCACACAAATGGAAGGTAGGACTCTTTTGCCAACATACCAAACAGGGACAGCTGGATAGAACACCAGCAAAAGGCTTCCAGCGCTTCAAAAATGCCTTACTATTGTTTGGCAAGAAAGATCAAGGGACCACAACAAGCTGCATATGAACAAGTATCTGGGGAAAATGAGCTAGCATATCACAAAGAGGAGGAGAGCTAGACAACACCTGTGAACCTGCATGCCGCAACGCACACAACACTCGCTAAAAAGGACCGGGCCCTGGAGAAAGAGCAGGAAACTCCCCTGGCCACAGCAAGGTAATAAACACACCAGATGTTTCTTTATAACAGGCGGCAGAATATACATGGCACATCTGGGTGGCTGGTTAGCTTCTGGTCCCTGGGAGGAAGAGGCTCCAGACAGAGTTGGCAGGGGTAAAGGCTCTAGTGTGGCTGAGAGTGATGAGGGACTTTGGTCTGTAGAGCCTTAGCACCCTCGCAGCTTCAGAGGCCAAAGAGGGCTGCACTCGCTCCCCCTGGAAGACTTGGGCTGTTCACCTCAAGCTTTGTATCTTCCCACCTACTCACGTCTTTAAAATGCTCAGCTTTAGAGCTTGCATGTTAGACTGTTGGTAAAGAGTTCTTGCTGCAACACACCTGCAATTTCTTACATTCTGTTGCAGCAGGTAAACAGAGTTGTACTTTAACCGAGGGTATGATTGGGGGTGGCCAAAAAGTTCGTTCAGGTTTTCCTGTGAGATGGTATCAATGCAATCCAATCCAATACTTAATACAGCAATTTGTATCTCACTTTACCTACCAAAAAGTACTTTGTGCCATAGTACTAAAGTACTTATTGTTCGTACATTACTCACAGTTTCCTCTGAGTTTATTCTCAGTGGGGGCAGAGAACAGTTAGACTTCTTTTTCCACAATAATCCTTTCTGTGTCCCTGGAGAATTTCTGAGCATGTTGGCATGAGTGGAGGTGGAACCCTCTCAAGTGGTATTGGCACACACTGGGATGCCAGCAGCAGGTGGCTCAGGGGCAAGACACCCGGAATGGCTAGGGAGATAGCAGAGCTGGGGGCTGATTCCCTCAGAGATGGCCAGTAGTTCAAATTACAGTGTTCATATGGATTTTTGATGAATGTGCGCTGGCTGAGGCTGGCTTTAACAGCGCCAGGAAGTCTGTCCTGAGATGTGGGGCATGGCAACAAGAGTCCCCAGACAGGATGACACTACGGGTTGTAAGGCTGGGGAGAATCTAGGCAGTAGCTGTGTGCAGTGAAAGAGAGGAAAAAACAATCCCTGGTGAGAAGGGCCTGGCAAGGGCCAGGTACACTGTGAAGAACCCAAGGGGGCAGGCTGAGATCCAGGGCAGAGGGCCTTCCCATCTGGGCAGTGGCCAAGACAGAAGCGAGGCACAGAGCTGGGCAGCCGTGTGGGTTCTCAGGTTCCTGGCATTCACCTGGTCACAGGTGCCCTGAGCTTAGGACAGAGGCTCATCAGAGGCCTCTCCGGCAGACGTAAGCAGAATTCTTCCTCTCCTCCTGTGCTTGATCAGCAGGTGCCCTCACACTGAGAGGGCTGGACTGGACATACCTGGTGGTTGTAGGGTGCTATCTCAGAGAGCCTGGAAGGGCACTCAGCACAGTAAACTCAAAACTCCAGGTCTAAATTAGCTAACTACTTATTCTCCCTAAATAGGCAACCCACGTGTCAACAGGTAGAAGGATGTTCTGAGAAAAATCAGTTCTGAATCAGGTACAATTAAAAATGACCAAACTACATGTACTGAAATGTTTGACTTACCACAAAAATGACATTTAACAAAAGTCTAATTTGATTATAACCAGATACCCTTTGCCTTTCAGACTCGAGGTCCTGGGAAATTTCCAGACGTCTCTGGTAGGAGTAAAGCACGTCTAAAATGTGCTTTGAAAGCAAATTCCTATCCCAAAGCTGATCATAATAATATTCTCCCTTATAATCTCCAGGCAAGGTCAGAATTACTGCCCAAGGATTTTCTAAGAGGGAATCAGCCAACACTTCTAGACGGCTCTGATCCAGTTGTATCTTCCTTCCTGAAAAAGAATTTAATCTCCTTGAACTTGAACCAGGTCTCAGGCCTCTTTGGTGTGGGCAGGCAGGGGCTAAAGTTCTCTGAAGTCATTTTCAAATTTATATAATCTGACAGCAGGAGATCTTGCTTTATTATTTAAAAATTTTTTTATTTTATACTGGAATATAACCAATTAACAATGTTGTAATAGTTTCAGGTGGTCAGCAAGGGGTGTCAGCCATACATACATATGTATCCATTCTCAGGGGATCTTACTTTAAACTCTGTGGTAACAAGATTTAGTTTTTCCCAACTTCCTCCTGTAACTAAGAACTTTTATATACAAGTATGAGCACATAAACACACATACTCTTACATGCATGCTTTTGGGCTTCCTTGGTGGCTCAGTGGTAAAGAATCTGCCTGCCAATGTAGGAGACCGGTTTTGATCCCTTGGTCAGGAAGATCTCCTGGAAAAGGAAATGGAAACCCACTCCAGTATTCTTGCCTATGAAATCCCATGGACAGAGGAGTTGGGTGGGCTACAGTCCATGGGGTTGCAAAAGAGTCAGATAAGACTTGACTTAACTAAATAACAAAATACTCACTTCACAGATAAGAAAACTGAGGTTAAATTACTTCCTCAATATCCCACAGCTGATTAGCTGCAAAAGTGGGGATAGAAAGAAATTCTTCTGTATTTGCAATGTCTTTCCCTTTCTTGTGCTTCTCATTTTGGTTTCTTTTTTCAATCACTTTTACTTGCTGTATTGGGGAAGCAATGGAAACAGTGACAGACTTTATTTATATGGGCTCCAAAATCACTGCAGATGGTGACTGCAGCCATGAAATTAAAAGACGCTTGCTCCTTGGAAGGGAAGCTATGACCAACCTAGACAGCATATTAAAAAGCAGAGATATTACTTTGCCAACAAGGTCTGTATGTCAAAAGTCAAAGCTGTGGTTTTTCCAATAGTCATGTATGGAGGTGAGAGTTGGACCATAAAGAAAGCTGAGCACCAAAGAATTGATGCTTTTGAACTGTGGCATTGGAGAAGACTCTTGACAGTCCCTTGGACCACAAGGACATCCAACCAGTCCATCCTAAAGGAAACCAGTCCTGAATATTCATTGGAAGGACTGATGCTGAAGCTCCAATTCTTTGGCCACCTGATGCGAAGAACTGACTCATTGGAAAAGACCCTGATGCTGGGAAAGACTGAAGGCAGGAGAAGGGGATGACAGAGGATGAGACGGCTGGATGGCATCATAGACTGATGGACATGAGTTTGAGGAAGCTCCAGGAGTTGGTGATGGACAGGGAGGCCTGGCATATTGCAGTCCATGGGTTGCAAAGAGGTCGCTCAGACAGGACTGAGTGACTGAACTGAACTGAACTGATGCTTACTGTCAGGTTTTTGTGCTACTATGGTGAGGAGGGCGTTCTCAGGCAGCTGCCTGCCTCTGGGCAGGAGGGCTGCAGAAAGGCCTGCTTGCTGACTCCCATACACTGTCACAAGAGTCTGCTTTTGTGTAGGCCACAGGCAGAGTGAGAAACCACACTACATGAGGACACATTTAGACTGGGACTAGTTCTGATCTAGTTAACATCATTTATGGAGCTCCAATTAAGGTCAGGCACTAGGAAAACAAGACAGACTATCTCCTTGAAGCGCTTTAAGTCCCACAGAAGAAGAAAAGATACATTAGCAAACAATGTTAATCTGCAGTGAGTGAGAAGAGAGGGGAGTACTTGGGAAGCACAAGAGGACATTGGGCTAATGGGGAAACTAAGGCAAGGAAGTTGATGCTTTATATTGGATCTATTGACTTTTAAGGGGCTTCCCTGGTGGCTCAGAGGTTAAAGCGTCTGCCTGAAGTGCAGGAGACCTGGGTTCGATCCCTGAGTTGGGAAGATCCTCTGGAGAAGGAAATGGCAACTCACTCCAGTATTCTTGCCTGGAGAATCCCATGGACAGAGGAGCCTGGTGGGCTACAGCCCACAGGGTCAAAAAGAGTTGGACACGACTGAGTGACTTCACTTTCACTATTGACTTTTAAGAGTCTGACAAAGGTACAAGTTTCAATGTTATGACCAATGACTAGACTTGTACATTTCAAAATCAAGAAGGCATGGTAAGCAGAGGGAATTACCACTGCCATGTTGAATTTTGGGCTGAGTTTTTCCTCTTTAGTATGTGTGCTCTTTTCTTTCCTTTTTTTTTTTTTAATCATGGTTTTAAGATTCTGGTTCTTGTATTTTAATTTGGAACCAAGTTTCCACAGCTGGTAGATCACATAATGCTTAAAAACTTATACTTAATCCCATGACCTATTCATTTACACTGTAACATTAAAACGTTCCTGTTGAAATCATTAATTGTCTAAAATGAACTGGCAAGACCAAGCCCACAGCTCTGAAAAAAATATAAATAATATTACAATAGATAATTGCATTTCTCAACTTAGTTTGCATAATTCACTAATTTCACTAAAGAATTCTTTTCCTATACTTCTTACTCAGCAGGCCACTCTAATAAAATGTTATACACCTACAGACATTGCATATTTTTCTCACCAATGTGGGTTTTTTGATCTCTGCAGGCTTCTTAGCCAATGATTGAGAAGCCTTTGTCAGGACAAGGAAACACTAAGACTTGACCATAATTGCTGGCTTTTGATATTTGGACATTTTGTAGCTAAAGGGATGTGTTCATTTTTTTCTTCTGATCAATATAAAGATACATTAAATGCTATATTTCAATGTAATATCTGAAATTTACAAATGATTATAACTACCTATATATATCTTATGCTGCTGCTGCTAAGTCACTTCAGTCGTGTCTGACTCTGTGCGACCCTATAGAAGGCAGCCCACCAGGCTCCCTTGTCCCTGGGATTCTCCAGGCAAGAACACTGGAGTGGGTTGCCATTTCCTTCTTTAATGCCTGAAAGTGAAAAGGGAAAGTGAAGTCGCTCAGTCGTGTCCAACTCTCAGCAACCCCATGGACTGCAGCCTACCAGGCTCCTCTGTCCATGGGATTTTCCAGGCAAGAGTACTGGAGTGGGTTGCCACTGCCTTCTCCGATATGTATTTTGAAAACAAATTAAATCTATCTTTAAACTTATGAAACAGAATATTAAAACACTGTTGCCTTTATCTATGTAATAGGTAACCACTCCCTTGAATTTTGTGTTAAATATTTTCTTCTAGTTTTACCACTTACATTCCTGGGTCAGGAAGATCCCCTTGAGAAGGAAATGGCAACCCACTCCAGTATTTTTGCCTGGATGGATGGAGGAGCCTGGCAGGCTATAGTTCATGGGGTCACAAAAGTGTTTGACATGACTTAGGGACTATACACTAACATCCCACTAAATACATTGTTTACTTTTGCTCCTTTTGGCCTTTTAAAATGATATGTTGTTGTATGCAGCGTTATGGAGTTTCTTTTCATCATTTATTGTTACTAAGATTTTTAGTAACAATAAATGCCTCTTAGAAAGGCAGAGGAACCAGAGATCAAATTGCCAACATCTGCTGGATCATGGAAAAAGCAAGAGAGTTCCAGAAAAACATCTATTTCTGCTTTATTGACTATGCAAAGTCTTTGACTGTGTGGATCACAATAAACTGTGGAAAATTCTTAAAGAGATGGGAATACCAGATCACCTGACCTGCCTCCTGAGAAATCTGTATGCAGGTCAGGAAGCAACAGTTAGAACCGGACATGGAACAACAGACTGGTTCCAAAAAGGAAAAGGAGTACGTCAAGGCTGTATATTGTCACTCCACTTATTTAACTTCTATGAAGAGTACATCATGAGAAACGCTGGGCTGGAAGAAGCACAAGCTGGAATCAAGATTGCTGGGAGAAATATCAATAGTCTCAGATATGCAGATGACACCACCCTCATAGCAGAAAACAAAGAACTAAAGAGCCTCTTGATGAAAATGAAAGAGGAGATTGAAAAAGTAGGCTTAAAGCTCAACATTCAGAAAACTAAGATCAGGGCATCCAGTCCCATCACTTCATGGGAAATAGACGGGGAAGCAGTGGAAACAGTGTCAGATTTTATTTTCTTGGGCTCCAAAATCACTGCAGATGGTGACTGCAGCCATGAAATTAAGATGCTTGCTCCTTGGAAGAAAAGTTATGACCAACCTAGGCAGCATATTAAAAAGCAGAGCCATTACTTTGCCGACTAAGGTCTGTCTAGTCAAGGCTATGGTTTTTCCTGTGGTCATGTATGGAAGTGAGAGTTGGACTATAAAGAAAGCTGAGCACTGAAGAACTGATGCTTTTGAACTGTGGTGTTGGAGAAGACTCTCGAGAGTCCCTTGGACTGCAAGGAGATCCAACCAGTCCATCCTAAAGGAAATCAGTCCTGAATATTCATCGGAAGGACTGATGGTGAAGGTGAAACTCCAATGCTTTGGCCACCAGATTTGAAAATATTAAAAAGCAGAGCCATTACTTTGCCGACTAAGGTCTGTCTAGTCAAGGCTATGGTTTTTCCTGTGGTCATGTATGGAAGTGAGAGTTGGACTATAAAGAAAGCTGAGCACTGAAGAACTGATGCTTTTGAACTGTGGTGTTGGAGAAGACTCTCGAGAGTCCCTTGGACTGCAAGGAGATCCAACCAGTCCATCCTAAAGGAAATCAGTCCTGAATATTCATCGGAAGGACTGATGGTGAAGGTGAAACTCCAATGCTTTGGCCACCAGATTTGAAGAACTGATCCATTTGAAAAGACCCTGATGCTGGGAAAGATTGAAGGCGGGAAGAGGAGGGATGACAGAGGATGATATGGTTGGATGGTATCACCGACTCGATGGGCATGAGTTTGAATAAACTCAGGGAGTTGGTGACGGACAGGAAGGCCTCGCGTGCTGCATTCCATGGGGTCACAAAGAGTCAGGCATGACTGAGCGACTGAACTGAAGATTTAGTCATGCTGTCACTACTATAAAACATTCTATTGTAAATATATTACAGTGTATTGACCCATTTTCCTTTTGATGGAAATCTGAGTTGTTTCAGTGTTTTGCTATTATAGATCAGATTGTTATGAATACATGTTCAATTTCAACTGTGGACAAATGGAAACTATTTTTAGGTAAATGCTGAAGTGGGTGTGGGGAGGGTGTGCTACGTTACAGAGAATATAAGATCCAATTTCATAGGATTAGATTTTTTTCTGAATTAGTTATTACTATTATTTAAAAAATCAATTTATACATGTACTAGCAGTGCACAAATATTCCCATTGATTCCTATCTGCACAGATACTTGGCACTGTCAGACTTTCATTTTTGTCAGTCTAGTCAGTGAAGAATCTTACTGCAGTCTTTATTTGAACTTCCCTGACTTAATGAGGTTAAACATTTTTTTCATGTTTAATTGCCATTTGTGTTTCATCTGAACTCCCTTTCATGTCATCTGCTCACTTTTCTATTGTGACGCTTGTCTTTTTTACTGATTAAAGTATTACTTTATATATCGTAGGTACTAATGCTTTGCTAGTTTCATGTTTTGCAAATTTCTTTTTTTAGTATTTGAATTTTTTTTTTGTATTAGTGTCTTTTCACTTTATTAATAGAAGTTCTTTATTTTAATGTGGTCATGTTTATCAGACTTACAGTTAGCACTTTTGGTGTCTTTTTTTAAGAAATACTTCCCGGCTCAGATGTCGTGAAGGTTTATTTCTATATAACTGCCAGAAGCTTTAAGTTTAGCTTTTTAAGACTTTAATCCATTAGAGATAGTTTTTCATTTGGTTGTGAGGAAGCAATACGATATTTTTTGCCCCACATGGATAGCCCATGTCCTTGCATCAATTACTGAAGGCCTGTTTTTGTAATTTGTCACCATTTCTCACTTCAGTTTGAGGAACATTTACTAAATATTTACTGTACTTGGTACCAGGCACTCTGCCAAAGATGCAAAATAAAATCAAATGTGACACCCTTTTCCCTTGAGGGCTTTAACATAAAGTCTACATGACTTCTGGCAAGTATTTACCAACCACTTCCATGACTTGGAGAAGGAATGTCAACCCACTCTAGTATTCTTGCCTGGGAAATCCCATGGAAGAGGAGCCTGGTGGGCTACAGTCCATGGGATTGCAGAGTTGGACATGACTGAAAGACTAACACTTTCACTTTTTTTCCATGACTCTTGGAAAGTTACCATTTCTGAGCCTTAGTTTCTCTACTTATAAAAAGGGATACTTCACAAGATTGGTATGAGAGTTAAACTAGACAATTATATTGCTATATAACTGTAAAGCAGCATTACTAGCCACGCTTGGGAAGGAAGTAGGAAGACTACAGCACGCTGGTTAGTCTCATGCCTTACTATGATTTCATCCATCCATTTAGTCAACAACTTGCTTATTTTAAAGGTTGTGAAACAAGACTATGAATCTGATGATACTCCCTAGATTGTAATGTGGTGTCCCTTGAGTCTGGGAGATTGTCGTGACTAGTCGGTCAATATGGTGCTGCAGAAGTGATGCTATGTGACTTCTGAGGTCATAACATGCAATGCAGCTTGTGTAGAACATGCTGTAACATCCGTGTTGAAGCCCTCTGTCTCCAGGAAAAGAAGTCCTACTGCCTGATGCTGCCATGCTAGGAGGAAGTCCAAATTAGTCCAAGAATATAATCAATCTGATTTCGGTGTTGACCATCTGGTGATGTCCATATGTAGAGTCTTCTCTTGTGTTGTTGGAAGATGGTGTTTGCTATGACCAGTGCATTTTCCTGGCAAAACTCTATTAGTCTTTGTCCTGCTTCATTCCATATTCCAAGACCAAATTTGCCCGTCACTCCTGGTGTTTCTTGACTTCCTACTCTTGTGTTCCAGTCCCCTATAATTAAAAGGATATCTTTTGTGGGTGTTAGTTCTCAAAGGTCTGTAGGTCTTCATAGAACCATTCAACTTCAGCTTCTTCAGCATTACTGGTTGGGGCATAGACTTGGATTACCGCGATATTGAATGATTTGCCTTGGAGACAAATACAGATCATTCTGTCGTTTTTTGAGATTGCATCCAAGTACTGCATTTCAGACTCTTTTGTTGACCATGATGGCTACTCCATTTCTTCTGAGGGATTCCTGCCCACAGTAGCAGATATAATGGTCATCTGAGTTAAATTCACCCATTCCAGTCCATTTTAGTTCACTGATTCCTAGAATGTTGATATTCACTCTTGCCATCTCCTGTTTGACCACTTCCAATTTGCCTTGATTCATGAACCTGACATTCCAGGTTCCTATGCAATATTGTTCTTTACAGCATCAGACCTTGCTTCTATCACCAGTCACATCCACAAGTGGGTATTGTTTCTGCTTTGGCTCCATCCCTTCATTCTTTCTGGAGTTATTTCTCCACTGATCTCCAGTAGCATGTTGGGCACCTACTGACCTGGGGAGTTGCTGTTTCAGTATCCTATCATTTTGCCTTTTCATACTGTTCATGGGGTTCTCAAGACAAGAATACTGAAGTGGTTTGCCATTCCCTTCTCCAGTGGACCACATTCTGTCAGACATCTCCACCATGATCTGCCCGTCTTGGGTGGCCCCACAGGGCATGGCTTAGTTTCATTGAGTTAGACAAGGCTGTGGTCCTAGTGTGATTAGATTGACTAGTTTTCTGTGATTATGGTTTCAGTGTGTCTGTCCTCTGATGCCCTCTTGAAACACCTACTGTCTTACTTGGGTTTCTCTTACTTTGGACTTGGGGTATCTCTTCACAGCTGTTCCAGCAAAGCGCAGCCGCTGCTCCTTACCTTGGATGAGGGATATCTCCTCACCACCACCCCTCCCGACCTTGAATGTGGAATAGCTCCTCTAGGCCCTCTGGCGCCCGCACAGCCACCGCTCCTTGGATGTGGGGTTGCTCCTCCCAGCCGCTGCCCCTGGCCTCAGGCAGGGGTAGCTCCTCTCGGTTGCTCCTGTGCTGTCGCAGCCTGGCACTCTCAGCCACCACCCCTGACCTCGGACATTCCGTTCCATTCCACTCAGTCGCTCAGTCGCTCAGTCGTGTCCAACTCTTTGCGACCCCATGAATCGCAGCACACCAGGCCTCCCTGTCCATCACCAACTCCTGGAGTTCACTCGGACTCACGTCCATTGAGTCCTTGATGCCATCCAGCCACCTCATCCTCGGTCATCCCCTTCTCCTCCTGCCCCCAGTCCCTCCCAGCATCAGGGTCTTTTCCAATGAGTCAACTCTTCACATGAGGTGGCCAAAGTACTGGAGCTTCAGTTTTAGCATCATTCCTTCCAAAGAAATCCCAGGGTTGATCTCCTTCAGAATGGACTGGTTGAATCTCCTTGCAGTCCAAGGGACTCTCAAGAGTCTTCTCCAACACCACGCAGCGGAAGCTCACACTAGGGCAAAAAGAAAAGTGTTTGCTTTATTTTTCACACATGGGCATATTTTTTCTACGCTCTAAGAATAAAATCAGCTCACACCCATGGTATGGACGATCACACCTGGGTGAGACTAACAGTCGTGGGCACACTCGGTGAAGCCCTGCAGCGTCAGGCGAGCTGTCCTGGTGTCACAGGCCTCCCTGGACCATCACCTGACATCTGAGCAGAGCAGGCAGGCGGTTCCTAGCAACTCTGGGACATCACAGAGGGTCCTC
This sequence comes from Aepyceros melampus, assembly GCA_006408695.1. Taxonomy (NCBI): domain Eukaryota; kingdom Metazoa; phylum Chordata; class Mammalia; order Artiodactyla; family Bovidae; genus Aepyceros; species Aepyceros melampus. The sequence continues at coordinate 367,923 of SJXQ01010408.1, forward strand.
CTTAGGTAGGAAGAGAAAAGGTCTGGACAACTGTCACTTTCATTTTTGCCCCCGAGCCTGGTTCAGATCCACATCTGCAGAATGAACAATTTATAGTAAAATCCCTGCTGACTAGTCAGTTTAACAACACGTAATATTGAAACATACAAATGCAACCTCGTTGTGTGCATATGGAAGTGCCGTACGAATGTGTATTCTTTGTGCAGTTGGTGAATTAGTGGGAAAACAATTATATGTCAAAAATCTTGGAAAACCAGGTTCCAGTTCTGCAAGTCATTTCTCAAAACACCTTTACATATTTCTAATTATCACTTTTCTACGTGACAGATGAGTTGAGAAATTCAAGACAGAAAGGCGCTGAATCTGTACTGAGAGACTCAGGGCACTTGACCTAGTTAGAAATAATTTACACAGGCCTTGGAGACGTATGTGTTTTTCCCAGGACCTGGGAGACAGTCATCATTTTTCAAATATTAGGTTTGTGCAAAATACGTAGCGACGTCCTGATGGTTAGTGTCAGGATGCCAGGCACAGTGTATCTCAAACCATCAAAACAAAAATAAATTGGTTCTGCATTCCAGCATTAATACCCGAGTAAACAGCAACTCCATTTTCTGTTTGTGACATGTAGCAGACCTCAGGTATGCTGGGGCTGTGTGCATAGAGTGTTCTTGTGTGTGCATAAGTGTGCCTGAGTACGTGAGTGTGTGTGTTAGGGTCCCTGCACCAGGGGTCCAGAGGCTTCTGAGACAGCCTCCAGGCATTCCTCACCTTGGGCAGCAATGCCACGGCAGAAGCCACTGACCGTCATTTTGTTCCAAGGCCACCCAGACTAGTAAGAGCCAACACTTACTCAGCGCTTTCTCTGTGTGTCACCACCCTAAAACTTTAGAGATTTTAACTCATTTGATCCTCTTGACACATCTGTGAGATCAGTAAAATTGTTACCCACATTTACAGAGAACGTGAGGCACAGAGAGGTTAAATAATTTCCCAAAGTCACAGAGCCGTGAAGTGTGGAGCCGAGATTCAAACCCAGACAGTCTGGCTCCAAGGTGCTTGCTGGACTCCATTCCTGCCATACTCAGTGATGTTTTTCTAAGAGAAAGAAATGGGGACTTGCATGACTAAACATGGTAAAGAGCAAACATCTTATTTCTGAGTTCAGCATGGTTTACATGAAGACAATGAGAAGTGGAGAGAGGTTTTGTAATTCGCTTGTTGTTTTAATTTCCTTTACTTAAAAGATGTAATTAGTTTATATTCCCTCTATGTATTCAATGGCTGGTATGGAGACAGCGAAGAGCCTGCTGAAATGAGAGTGATTTTAAAATTTTCCTCTACAGAAATGTCCATTGATACTGGGGTGATTAAATAAGTCACAATATGTTTACTCAATGGAATACTCTTCAACCTCTAAAAGGAACAGGAAGATCTATAGTGATTGATGTGAAAGGATCTGAAAGATCTAGTAAGTTAAAAAAAAAAAAAAGCATTCCTGGCGCGACACTCAGGAAGTGTGGTCGCGGGGTTCTTGGGGCCTGGCGATCTGCCTTTGGGGAAGGACGCAGGTTTCCTCGTGTACCTTTTTGTGTTGGGTTTCCCAGGTGGCGCTAGTGGTACAGAACCCTCCTGCCAATGCAGGAGACACAAGAGACGTGGGTTTGCTCCCTGGGTCAGGAAGATCTCCTGGAGAAGGACATGGTAAAGGTGAACCACTTCACTATGCTTGCCTGCAGAATCCCATGGACAGAGGAGCCTACAGTCCATAAGGTCAAAAAGAGTCGGACACAACTGAGGCGACTTAACGTGAGTTCAGTTCAGTTCAGTCGCTCAGTCATGTCCAACTCTTTGCGACCCCATGAATCACAGCACACCAGGCCTCCCTGTCCATCACCAACTCCCGGAGTGCGCTCAGACACACGTCCATTGAGTACATGATGCCATCCAGCCATCTCATCCTCGGTCGTCCCCTTCTCCTCCTGCCCCCAATCCCTCTCAGCATCAGGGTTTTTCCAATGAGTCAGCTCTTTGCATGAGGTGGCCAAAGTACTGGAGCATGAACACACACCTTTTTGCACCATTTTGTGCTCTGCACCAGTGATATTTGCATAATTCTATATGCTGCAGATAATGATTCATGAAATGAGAATAATTTAGAATTAGTAGGCATCCAGGGATTAGAATGAATACCTCAATTTGCAAAATCAAAAAATCATACAAGCACCTAATTTGCATACTGTTAATTAGCACAGTGGGCCTGTGGAGGGAGATCCATCAAAACTGATTTGGCTGTTGGAACAGAATGCTTGCAGCCAGCGCCCCCAGATGCGTTTTAAGACTTTCTCTGAAACCCTCAAATGGTGTGCTAATTTTTTCTTCACTTTGGTCTGTTTATCTTCCAAGGAAGATGTCTAGAGTTTGCTTTTTTAAATATTCATTTTTATTTATTCATTTGGCTGCACCGGATCTTGATTGTGGACACTCGAGATCTTGGATCTTGGTTGCAGCATGCGGGATCTTTTTCAGTTGCAGCATGTGGGATCTAGTTCCCTGACCAGGGATCGAACCCAGGCCCCCTGCATTGGGAGCACAGAGTCTTAGCCACTGAACCACCTGTGAAGTCCCAGAGTATTTTTTTTATTAGGTACTCACACATGTTCATGATCCCCCAAAGTTCAACAACCACTACCGTAGAGGATACAAAAAAAATGGTGATGTCTGTATAAAAGACTCTCCTATGCAGGACATTGATAAGTATTAGGGGGACACATAGCAGGAGCGCCCCACGCACCGGCCGTGGTCAACTGCAGCCCACCAGTGCCCAGCACACACCCTGCCTGAAGGTTTTCACAACTGCGTCTCATGTGTATCACATTCATGACATCCACCACTGTACACATCCATCATTTTACCAGGCTGCCAGAACTGCACTGGGCCAAATGCAACAGAAGCCTGGGAGAGAGCAGCTGTGTCAAGGAAGGGGTTTATTTATCTCATCTGACCAGTTGCCCAGGCTGAGTGCTTATTCTGGGCCAATGCACTTGCTCAGAGAACCAGCCTCCCCGCACAGCCATCCTTACCATGTGGCTTTGTGCCACCTCTCTGGGTACCAGGTCCATTTTCTAGGTGGCAAGAGGGGGAGAGGGCAAAGGGCATGGGGTCAACCAGTTGTCTGTCTCTTTTAGTAAGGGAAGCAAAACCTTCTGATAACTGCATTCAGTAGAATTCCGCTGTGCCTCACTGCTCCCCCACCACGATCCTCAGCTTTGGGGGATCCATGAACCTGTGTGACACCTCCCTCCCCCGACATGAGGGGAGCAGTCTGTTGGCTAGCTGGTTGTCCTGTAACCATAAACCAACTAGACGTTCAGTGAGGATGGACAACTAGGGGCTAGTGCCAGTTGTGCAGCCCCAAATGGAAGCCCCGCATGGACACACGCACACGTGTGTCTGAACCTATTTTTCTGCCATGTGCTGGCAAGCATGGGTTATTTGGTTAATTGGACGTGAAAACTGGCCTATAACCTTCACTGTGAAAGTACAGCCAAGGGCTGTGATTGCAGACCTGCTTCCACCGGTACCATTAGAATCAAAGCCAAGTATCACACGATTTTAGACTATTCAAGTACAACTCCAATAAAAGTGCATGGCGCAACTTGGGATATGGTAAAACATTCCTGATGAAAGCAAAGTGGACTTCCTTAGTGGTCCAGTGGTTAAGAATCTGCCCGCCAATGCAAGGGACATGAGTTCGAGCCCTGGTCTGGGAAGATTCCATCCGTCTTGGAGCAACCAAGCCCAAGAGACACAAATACTGAAGCCAGTTCACCTAGAGCTGGGCTCTACAACATGAGAAGCCACCGCCGTGAGAAGCCCACGCACGGTAACAAAGAGTAGCCCCGCTTGCTGCAACCGCAGAAAGACCCAGAGCAGCCAAAAATAAACAAAATTTTAAAATAAATAAAAATTATAAAAATAGAGCAAACTGTGTTTGTTCTTCAGCTTTACTGAGATACAATTGACATACAGCAGTACATTGAAGGTTTATGAATTAGCGAGTTTTTAATTTGAATGGAAAATGCATTTTAATAAAAATGACCTACCAGATGAGTTGTGGTCTACCAGATCAGGAGGTAAGAGTTGGACTATAAAGAAGGCTGAACACCAAAGAATTGATGCTTTAGAGCTGTGGTGTTGGAAAAGACTCTTGAGAGTCCCTTGGACTGCGAGGAGATCCAACCAACCAGTCAGTCCTAAAGGAAATCAGTCCTGAACATTCATTGGAAGGACTGATGTTGAAACTGAAACTCCAATACTTTGGCCACCTGATACAAAGAACTGACTCATTGGAAAAGACCCTGATGCTGGGAAAGATTGAAGGCAGGAAAAGGGGATGACAGAGGATGAGATGTCTGGATGGCATCACTGACTCGATGGACATGAGTTTGAGCAATCTCCAGGAGCTGGGGATGGACAGGAAGCCTGGTGTGCTTCAGTCCATGAGGTTGCAAAGAGTCGGACACGACTGAGAGACTGAACTGAACTGACCTACCAGAAAAGAATAAATAAAGTAGCCACCTGTGCCTAATTCACCCTAAGTTCCAATTCTGCACACTCTCCAGGGCTCTTCCATTATCAACAAGAGTCCATGAGCCTGGCTCACATTCCTCACTCTGAAAAATAAACAAGGAAGCTTTTTCTCTGAGCTCTCATCCTAGACACCACCAGCTACCAGCCAGCAAGGGTGGGTTTATCGCAACAGGGGCCCGAAGCCTGGGGCAGGAGCAGGCAGTGAGCTGGGTCACCAGAGAAGCATTCGGTTGGAAGAAAAGGGGCAGCTAGAAGTAATGAGATGTAAATGGCCAAACAGGGGTCCAGATGTACAGACAGTGACTGTCCAGACCATAACAGAACTCAAGTTTAAGGAAGTAATGTTGACATTTCTGGGGCTTCCCGGGTGGCTCCAGCGGTAAAGAATCTGCCTGCAACGTGGGATACCCATATTTGATCCCTGGGTCAGGGAGATCCGCTGGAGGAGGGCATGACTACCCACTCCAGTATTCTTGCCTAGAGATCCATAGACAGAGGAGCCTGGCGGGCTACAGACCATGGGGTTGCATACAGTCAGACACGGCTGAGTGTCTAACACATTGACATTATTATTATTGTGTATTCTAACTAAGAGCAGTCTCTCTGGAGGATAAGAGCCAGCCTCCTACGATCACACCCACCATAGCCCAGCCCCCTCTCCTATGATCCAAACAGTCCAACAGTCCAAGCTGCATTCAAATCAAACTGCCAGAAAAGCTCTTGGCTACATGGCCTTCCCTTTCAGAATGTTTGCTAAGAAATGTTTGCAGTGTGGTATTTCTCCAAAGGTCAAGCACCCTCTACTTAATGGAAGCATCTCTGCAGGAACTAAGTATGAGTATAAATTCAAAACCACTCTCTTCCTTAAAAAGCTTCCATTTTCTTCATATGAACTCCAAAGTTTTAACATGAAAACCTTGTATTTTAAAGCAAGGCTACCGGAAAGCATAATCTTCAAGTTTCCCCTCCTGTTTATGACAATATAAGGGTTGTCCTGAACATGGTAGATCAGTTAGATCAAGATTTAATACACAAGGAAAAAAAAACATTGAGTATAAATAATATCCTTACAGAAATACCCAAAGCTTAAGAAAAAGAGTAACATTTTCTTTGCCTCCAAAACAAAAAATTCAAAATACATGGATATTTGCTCAACGTTTTAGAGAGATTATTTGAAAGGGAATTCAGATCATAGCTTCTCTTTCCTGGTTACACATGATGGTATTTTTTAAAATCTTCCAAAAGTACCTTTGATTTATGTTTCCTGTACACCCAAAGGAATAACTATAAGGTGATTCAAAAGTCTATAATTTGGGGAAATATCAGTCTTTTCATTTAGTTCCTGAGGATAAATCTATCATCCTTGTTTCTTTAACATAAAAATTCTTTGTTTATCACAGCTCTAAAATATTTTAAAGAGGTGGATTTCGTGTACTCTGATTCTTTAGAGCATTTTGGAGCATTCTACGACAGCTTGTGAATCTTTTAAAATGTCCCCGTGGGAGCGCATACAAAATGAAAGAGTTACTCCGTAAAAAATGTAGGAGCTGTAAGGGCTGTCTTGAAGTCAGCCCACAAATATGTACTGGGTGTCTGGCACAGCCCCTCCTCAAGGTGCTGGGGTCACCTTGATAAGCAGCCAGAATCCCCTTATCTGGACAGGCTCGGGAGGCCCAGAACATCTTGTCGGCCTGCACAGGACCACACCATAGAAGAAATCTCTTTGAGTTAAAGATGAACAGGAAGGTCACATCTGAGACCCAAAAAATCACACCTGGAAGCTGCTTTCAGTTCCCTGATGCCTCCTGGGGAGGAGACACACACACAACAGGGAGGGGGGGTTCCCTCTTTCGGCTCCCTCCATTGTCCCTGCCCAGCCCCTAGCGAGCTTCTTCCCCAGCACGTCTTAGGGATACTCTTCCATCCTGGCTTGGTCCGTTCCTTTAAAGAATGCTGGAGTGGATTGCCATTTCCTTCTGTAGGGGATCTTCCCGACCCAGGGATCGAACCCGCCTCTCCAGCATCTCCGGTACTGCAGGTAGATTCTTCACCCGCTGAGCCAGAGGGGAAGCTCAGTTCTAGAATCACCTTTACTGGGATTGCTTCCGTGACCTCTGCCTCCCCTATGAGACTCTGGGCTCTGCTCACCACTGAAGCCCTGGCTGCACCATAAACACTTGTGGAGGAAGAAGGGTGGGGAGGAGAGAAGGTTGCCAGGGAGGCGGGCATCACATTGATGAGCCCCCCAAATTCTCACATGGACGCTCTGGTCTGACAGCCCTACGGAGCTCAAAACTGGAGCCAAACCCAGAATGAACTTTGCTGGGTGCTTTGATTCTATCCAGAGGCAGACAGCCCGTCACCGCCAGCCCGAGCACTAAATTCAGCCAGCTTCCCTGCCGCTGTGCCTTCCCCTTGTTTAATGTTGCTCTCAAGCTGCGTCTTCCATCGTGCTTAGAGTGGCTTAAAGGAACAAAACTGCCATAATATTTTACTTAAAAAAAAAAATGTTATACTCAGAGATCTGATGTATGGTCGGTTTCTGAAAATTGCCTGCAGGCGTCTGGTTCGAATCCCATTACCTGTAGCTTTAGAGCTCAGTTTTGTCAAAATGAAGGGCTGCCATAGATAGGAGCTTGACTGAAGCTCCTTTCAGTCTTCTGTGCAAACTTTGGACCTTTAACTGCTCTTAGCAGCCTTCTTGGGCTTCCCTGGGGGTTCAGTGGTGAAGAATCCACCTGCCAATGCAGGGAACAAGAGTTTGATCTCTGATTCGGAGAAGATTCCCTGGAGAAGGAAATGGCAATTGGCTCCAGTATTCTTGCCTAGAGAATCCCATAGAGCCTGGCCGGCTACAGTCTGTGGGGTCGCAAAGAGTCGGACACCACTTAAGGACTAAACGACAATAACTCGCCATTGCTCTGCAGCAAATACTTCCCATTGCTGCTCTTTCCTCCTGAATTATATTAATACACACACATCCCGTGTGAAGGGAAGAAACACACAACAACACATGACCTCTGTGACGTCAACCTGACCCTTGCGTGGGCGGAGATATTTGACTCTTCGTGTTAAAGTGCAAATCCGTGAGGAGGTCGGCTCAGGGTGCTGGAGGAACCGCTGCATCCGTTGACTGAGTGGCAGCGGTTGGCCAGTGTCCTTCTGGGCTGAACTGCATTCTGGAAAACCCCGCTTCCATCCTGGAAGATCTGATGTGATCTCTGCCACATCCACCACACCCCCAGCTCTTAGAGAAGCCTGGTTTGCCCTCGACCTGAGGACTTGGAGAGAGAGGATGGGGGAGAGTTTCCTAAAGAGAAAATGTGTGGGATGTCACCGCTCATCCTCTCTGCCCCTGTTGATTGCTCTTGAACAGGCTCATTTATTTTGAATTCACACTCTTAATAAAAGTGGTTTTGTACCTCTCCACTCAAGTACTGTTATGAGAAATTCGAAGCTGTCTGTGTGTGCTGGGGAGATCAATGCAAGTTTACAAAGTATTGAATCCAATTACTATTATGTGTGGGTAGTAGATCAGCCGGAGAAGGCATGGCACCCCACTCCAGTACTCCTGCCCGGAAAATCCCATGGATGGAGGAGCCTGGTGGGCTGCAGTCCATGGGGTCACTAGGGGTCGGACATGACTGAGCGACTTCACTTTCACTTTCATGCATTGGAGAAGGAAATGGCAACCCACTCCAGTGTTCTTGCCTGGAGAATCCCAGGGACAGGGGAGCCTGGTGGGCTGCCGTCTATGGGGTCGCACAGAGTCGGACACGACTGAAGTGACTTAGCAGCAGCAGCAGCAGCAGATCAGGTCCTCTGGACTTACTGCTGGTCTGTGGCTGGGGAACAAGGATACATCTGTTTGTTTTTGTTTTTAACCAGGGAGCTTGTTCATTTTTCATTCTGAGGATCGAATTCCTTTAAAAGTCTTTCGGGCCTAAAGAAACTGGTTCCCTCTCCTATTTTGGTTTATTGCTGGCTGTTTCCACTTATTTTTTCTTCCTGCAACGATAATGAAGAAATAATGAAGCATGGTCACTTCTTCACTTCAGTGGCCCTCATAACTGGCCATAAAACACAGATCATAAATTTTCTTATTGGTGTTTAGTTGCTTTACTATGTTGCGTTAGTTTCTACTATACTCAGTGACTCAGCTACACATATACATAACATCCCCTCCCTCTAGAACTTCCCTCCCACCTCCCCGCAGTGCTGAACCTATCATTGTCTAGACCTCATTTCTGCCTTGGTTCATTTTCTAGAAGAAGCTTCTAAATTGATTAAATGATTTTTTTTTTTAAGTTGGACTTGTTTCTAGCCTCAAGGTATAACCAGGTCTGAACTCGTTTACTCACCATAAACAATGAGAAAACTGGACAAAAATACTGGAAACAGCAGTTTTCAGACACTGCACCAGAGTCAGTGTGTCAATGCATGGGTTTTCCTTTTTTCTAATTTATTTTTTTTATTGAAGGATAATTGATTTACAGAATTTTGTTGTTCTCTCAAATATCAACATGAATCAGCCATAGGTATACATATATCCCCTCCCTTTTGAACCTCCATACATCTCCCCCCATCCCACCCCTCTAGGTTGATCCAGAGCCCCTGTTTGAGTTTCCTGAGCCATACAGCAAACTTCCCTTGGCTATCTATTTTACATATGGTAATGTAAGTTTCCATGTTACTCTCTCCATACATCTTACCCTCTCCTCCCGTCTCCCCATGTCCAAAGTCTATTATCTGTGTCTGTTTCTCCATTGCTGCCCTGTAAATAAATTCTTCAGTACTATTTTTCTAGATTTCATATATGTGTGTTAGAATACAATATGTATCTTTCTCTTTCTGACTCACTTCACTCTGTATAATAGGTTCTGGATTCATCCACCTCATCAGAACTGACTCAAATGCATTTCTTTTTATGGCTGAGTAATATTCCCTGGTGGCTCAGAGGTTAAAGCGTCTGCCTCCAAAGCGGGAGACCCGGGTTCGATCCCTGGGTTGGGAAGATCCCCTGGAGAAGGAAATGGCAACCCACTCCAGTATTCTTGCTTGGAGAATCTCATGGACTGAGGAGCCTGGTGGGCTGCAGTCCATGGGGTCACAAAGAGTCGGACACGACTGAGTGACTTTACTTACTTACTTACTAATATTCCATTGTGTATACGTAGCACAACTTCCTTATCCATCCATCTGTCGACAGGACTTCCCTGGTGGCTCAGAGGTTAAAGCGTCTGCCTCCAATGCGGGAGACCCGGGTTCGATCCCTGGGTTGGGAAGATCCCCTGGAGAAGGAAATGGCAACCCACTCCAGTATTCTTGCTTGGAGAATCTCATGGACTGAGGAGCCTGGTGGGCTGCAGTCCATGGGGTCACAAAGAGTCGGACACGACTGAGTGACTTTACTTACTTACTTACTAATATTCCATTGTGTATACGTACCACAACTTCCTTATCCATCCATCTGTCGACAGACATCGAGGTCGCTTCCATGTCCTAGCTATTGTAAATAGCACTACAATGAATAATGGGATACATGTGTCTTTCAATTTTGGTTTCCTCAGGGCATATGCCAGGGAGTGGGACTGCTGGGTCATGTGGCAGTTTTATTCCTAGTTTTTAAAGGAATCTCCATATTGTCTTCCATGGTGGCTGTGTCAATTTACATTCCCACCAACAGTGCAAGAGCGTTCCCTTTTCTCCACACCCTCTCCAGCATTTATTGTTTGTGGATTTTTTGATGATGGCCATTCTGACTGGTGTGAGGTGATATCTCATTGTAGTTTTGATTTGCATTTCTCTAATAATGAGTGATGTTGAGCATCCTTTCATGTGTTTGTTAGCCATCTGTATGTCTTCTTTGGAGAAATGTCTATTTATGTCTTTCCCCCACTTTTTGATTGGGTTGTTTGTTTTTCTGGTATTGAGCTGTATGAGCTGCTTGTATATTTGGGAAATTAATCCTTTGTCGGTTGTTTCATTTGTTATTATTTTCTCCCATTCGGAGGGTAGTCTTTTCACCTTGCTTATAGTTTCCTTTGCTGTGCAAAAGCTTTTAAGTTTAATCAGGTCCCATTTGTTTACTTTTGTTTTTATTTCTGTTACTCTAGGATGTGGGTCATAGAGGATTCTGCTTTGATTTTTGTCATCAAGTGTTCTGCCTATGTTTTTCTCTAAGAGTTTTATAGTTTCTGGTCTTACACTTAGGTCTTTAATACATTTTGAATTTATCTTTGTGTATGGTGTTAGGAAGTGTTCTAATTTCATTCTTTTACATGTAGCTGTCCAGTTTTCCAAGCACCATTATTGAAGAGGCTGTCTTGTCCCATTGTATATTCTTGCCTCCTTTGTCAAAAATAAGGTACCCATAGATGCAGGGGTTTATTTCTGGGCTTTCTATCTTGCTCCATTGGTCTGTATTTCTGTTTTTGTGCCAGCACCATACTGTCTTGATGACTGTAGCTTTGTAGTAGAATCTGAAGTCAGGAAGGTTGATTTCTCCACCTCCACTCTTCTTTCTCAACACTGCTTTGGCTATTTGGGGTCTTTTGTGTTTCCATATGAACTGTAAAATTTTTTGTTTCAGTTCTGTGAAAAACGCCATTGGTAATTTGATAGGGATCACGTTGAATCTGTAGATTGCATTTGATAGCACGGTCATTTGGTCATTTTCACAATATTGATTCTTCCTACCCAGGAACATGGAATATCTCTCCATCTGTTTATGTCACCTTTGATTTCTTTCATTGGTGTCTTATAATTTTCTGTGTACAGTTCTTTTGTCTCCTTAGGTAAGCTTATTCCTAGACATTTAACTCTTTTTGTTGCGTGGTGAATGGGATTGTCAGTGCATGATTTTGAGAGAAGGAAAACAAATGAGGTGACTGCCACCATGGCCCCAGATTTCCACTGGGAGGCGCTTTCTGGACCACAGCAGAGAGAGGGGGGAATCCAAGCAAGTCATAGATCTTTCACTGAGTTGAGCATTAGGAATTGGAATTCAGAGAGGCCAAGGAAGCCAAAATTTATGGAGCAGAGCAGAGTACTGGAGTAGAATAAACCACATGGCAAGGGGGCAGGGGAGAAAGCTCTTTGAGAGGTCTCCTTCAATGTCCTTGAGTCTCTGGGGGGTAGTTATATTGTGCATACATACGACCAACTCTCCAAGGTCAGGGAAAGAGCAACCATTAGGGGATTTGTAAGGTTAACCATTTCTAGAGATCACATAGTCCCAACCACTGAAGTGGAGAGAACTCACTGAATGTACAGGACATTCAGAAAAGAACTCAGAAAGCTCATGCATTAGTCATAGATAAAAACAGCCCAGAGTAAACCTGTCTACTAAACACTGAACAGCAATACTCAAAAATATCAGTCTGACTAAAAAATAATTTAACTGCCTGCCAAAAAGAAAACCCTGCAATACTATTTAAAGGAAGCCCCCTCCCAAAAGAATCTGGACATTCAATAACATAATAGTCACAATGTCCAGTATCCACTCAAATTTTACTAGACAAGCAAACGGTGAAAGAAAATGTGCCACACCACCAGGATAGAGTTCAGGCACAGACACAGACTCAGAAATGGTGCAGATAATGGAGAACTGATGGAATTAGCAGAGAAGGGCTTTAAAACTTATTATAAATATGCTTAAGCATGTTAAGGAAAATAAGAACATAAAGAAGAGAGAAACAGAAGATAAAATCAAAGGAAACCGATAAGTAAGCTGGATAACACAGATCTGAAATTGGAAATTCTCCACACCTTTGCCAACCCAGAGGAGCCATTTCTTTTTATCTTTAAATATGAAAATTTCTCAAACATTCACAAGAGTGTCGAAAAGATGATGATCTTCCAGTGCTTGTCATTTATTTCCAGCATTTACCCAGATTCTACTTGGTGTTTCATTTGGCCTCTGAACACTTTTTAAAAAAATCTGGAGAACTGAAAACAAATCTCAGATATCATATAATTTCACTTATAAATATTCAAGTGTTCATTCTAAGAAATAAGTGATCAGAGCTTAAACACATACACGTAACACCGTATTACCCCAGAAGATTAGCAATAATCTCTTTATGTTGCCTGATAACCAATCTATAATTTTCCTGATTGTCTCAGCAATGCCTTTAGGGTTCATTTGCTCTCCTCTCTGCTTTCAGATAATGTGACTCTTAATTCTTTTGTAGTCTTAGCAGTTTGCCTCCTCTTCTAGTTTGTCCATGCCAGTGATTTGTTAGAAACAATCTGATCATTTTCCAGGTCATTTGTCCAATAGAATGTCTCACTTCTGGCTTTGGCCGGCTGACTCACTGGGCATCATTTAAATTTCTTCTCAGCCTCTCATAGCTATGAATGGGCAAGTAGGTCTAGAGGCTCGATTGGGTTCAGGTTCAATCTCTCCATAATGATACTTCACCAGTGGGGCTGTAACCCTCCTATTGCAGAGTTTCAGTGGGTAGTTGATGTCTGGCAGTCCCACTTTTGGCAACATTAAGACAGATGAGTGGGATCAGCCGTTGTCAGCCTACCAGCTTTTCACCTAACAGTTTTAGATGTCCCTTAGAATAATAATTTTTAAAAAAACCTTGCCAGTGTCATAGCTGAGAAATGAGAGCCTTCTGTTTTAATTGGTGCTATTTGTTGCTTATTTTTCACATCAAGGGTTTCCTCTGTGATTCATCTCCCTACTTCCTCAAGTCTCCTCGCTGAGTCTTGAGCATCTCTGGTCTATTTCTTGTCTTGGCCTTCTCCTCAGGCCCTCAGGACTACTTGATGCAGAAACCATTCTATGCACAGCTCCTAGGAACTGTCTTCCCATTCTGAGTCACAGGGAGATATGAGATGTCAGTCCCTGACTCCAGCTCCCTGATGGGCAGCCTGCAAAGCCACCAAACCCCACATCCTTTCCCTACCATGGTCCACACTGCAAAATGGGAGAAGTTTAGTGAAACAGTAAGCCTGTGCATTCCTACTCACTTTTTCATTTCCAGAACCTCTTCCTGAGATGCAGGCATGAGTCTCTGTGGCCTGGGCTGTGGACAGTTTGTGGAACACGCCGTTCTGAACCACAGCAGCCCCTCCCCTCCTAAGATATGAGATGTCAGTCCCTGACTCCAGCTCCCTGATGGGCAGCCTGCAAAGCCACCAAACCCCACATCCTTTCCCTACCATGGTCCACACTGCAAAATGGGAGAAGTTTAGTGAAACAGTAAGCCTGTGCATTCCTACTCACTTTTTCATTTCCAGAACCTCTTCCTGAGATGCAGGCATGAGTCTCTGTGGCCTGGGCTGTGGACAGTTTGTGGAACACACCGTTCTGAATCACAGCAGCCCCTCCCCTCCTGAGTTAGCTGTAGGTCACCCTGTGCTCTCGCTCTCTCCTTCTTCAGATGACTTATCTTGCAGGAAGTTCCAAAGGCTCTCAGCAAATATGACCTTGGTGGCGTCAGCCCAGAGGTTGCAGACACATGTTCAAGTCTGTCTGAATCCTGGCATGAGCACAAGTCAGTCTGGCCCACGGGAGCCCTGACCCCAATAAACAGCAGGGTCAGTACCCTCAGAGGTACAACGTGCTGCTACCAAAAGAATGTTTTTCCAAAAGATTTTTTTTTTCAAAGGAAAACAATGCAAAAATTCTTTTTATTAATCCAAGCATCTTTGTGAAAAATGTTGAAAATACCCCGAGGAACTTTATAGGAAAGAAAGACTTGAGAAATCCTGTTGTGACTGTTGCCACCCTGACCCCCACCCCCACAGTATGTCAAACCCCTCCAGGACAGGAGTCTCCAGTTCCCTCTATTAGAGACCCCCCTGAGCTGCAGGCCCTCATCAAGGACATATTTTGGAGTTGAGTGCATTTTGTGTGTGTATGTGTGTGTGTGTTTTTTGTTTTTTGTTTTTTTTTACCAGTTTCTGTCATCTACTGGTTGAGGAGATCCCAATGCAGAGTCCCCTTTGGAATGATGAGGGACACAGGATGGACCCTGCTAGTGACCAGGGCATCACTGATGCTTATACACTCATGGAGAAGGTTGAGTCCAGAGTGCTGTGAAGGCAAGATCTGGTCCCTGAGTGGCTTCAGGTCCCAGAACTTCTCTTTAAAAGATCCCCAGGAGGAAACCACATCTTAAAAACCAGAAAAATGAAGGACACACAAGTCTTCTACTAATCACTCATATAAGATGCTCATTTAATCTTCAGGATATCCACATAGAGCCCTTTATTCCCACCTTAACTATTAAGAAACTATCAGTCCGCTCAGCTCCTGGCTCCATCAAAGCCACTGCAAGCCTCCTTCCTCCTTGTTTCCCCTCTTCCATGTTCTCAGCCTTTTTCTTCTCTCCTGCCAAAAAGACTGTGGATCTCAAACACTCTTTTACTAGAGTGGTCAGAGTCTCTTCTTTCTCATTGTTGATTTTGTTTGGTCACTAAGTCATGTCTGACTCTTTGCAATCCCAAGGACTGCATCCTGCCAGGCTCCTCTGTCCCTCCCCATCTCCCAGAGTTTGCTCAAACTCATGTCCGTTGAGTCAGTGATGCTATTGAATCATCTCATCCTCTGCCACACCCTTCTCCTTAGGCCTTCAATGTTTCCCAGCATCATGATATTTTCCAATGACTTGGATCTTTGCATCAGGTGGCCAAAATATTATTAAAGCTTCAGCATCAGTCTTTCCAATGAATGTTGATTTCCTTAGGATGGACTGGTTTGACCTCCTTGCAATCCAAGGGACTCTCAAGAATCTTCTTCAGCAACACAATTTGAAAGCATTAATTTTTTGGCCCTCAGTCTTCTTTATGGTTCAACTCTCACATCCATACATGACTACTGGAAAAACCATAGCTTTGACTATATGGACTGTTGTTGGCAAAGTGATGTCTCTGTTTTAAATATCTTGTCTGGGTTTGTCATAGCTTTTCTCCCAAGGAGCAAGTGTCTTTTAACTTCATGGCTTTCCTTCTCATTAGAATGCATTTAGTCCAGTGAACTCTCAACTCATTTTATCTTACTTGGGAAGGGGTTGCCAAGCCTGGACCACAATGGTGAGGACATCTGAAGAGCATGAATCATGGACTGTTCAGCAGTTTTGAGTCAGGACAGTCAGCCCTTCTCCTTGCCTGGCTGGATTAAGGATGCTGTGGAGCTGCCCAGCTCTCATGTTTTGGGAGAATGTGGTCAAGGTGCCAAGTCTTCAGAGCTCCCCAAGCTGGGCTCCCAGCACTCCCACTTCTATCCTGCTTTGCTCTCTCCTGGGACTTGCAAAACAGCAGAGCTGCCCTTTGAGACCAGAGTTCCTTCCTTTGCTATCTCTAGTTTAAAAATGACACCTGGTCCCTCCTCCCAGCCTGCTCTGCTTCTCTACACCCTCCCCTTGAACCTACACGGACTGTGACTGCCTCAGCTTGCAGAGCAAAGCCAAGTGATGCCATGTGACATCTGAAGCCAGGACAGGAGGGGCCCCCTAGTGTCTGCAACTTCCCGAAGATGCTTGACGTCCTGACCGCCACGTAAGGAGTCCTATGAGGCTGCCACCCGTGTAAGAAGCCCAGATCACATGAGAGGCCATGGGGACAGTTCTGGTCAAATTCCATCCTTCAAAGCACACGTGAGTGCAGAAGCCTCCAGCAGATCCTAGTCACACGGTAGAGCAGCGATGAGCTTTCCGCATTCAGTTCAGTTCAGTTCAGTCGCTCATTCGTGTCGGACTCTGCAACCCCATGAATCGCAGCACATCTTCCGCATTACCCTGCCTCAGTTCCTGACCCACAAAACCCACATGAATGATGATGTGCTTTTCCACCTCGACTTTTCAGGGCGTTTGGTTCTGTAGCAAAATAGCTAGGGCACGGCTTGGTAGCTCTGCTCCTTGGTCTCGCACACGGGGGGCGAGACTTTCGTTTCCTTGATGCATCCCTCTCTCTCACCCGACATTTGTTATGCCTGGAGTAGTTCTGCACACTTCCTGTCCTTCCTAAAGAAACCAGGGGAGCGCCTTTCAGTTATTTATTAACAAAATATAGTCAGCCCCTACAGATCTAGTAAAATAAGCCAAAGAGAAAACCCATGGGGCGTTTGAAGAGCCACACAGTCGAGGGGGTTGAAAGGTCCCTGTTTAGCCATTTGCTTTATTTAGTTGCTAAACTTCCACTTACTACTCTTCAATTATCTGTGAGGGCTTCCCCGATAGCTCAGTTGGTAAAGAATCTGCCTGCAATGCAGGAGACCTCAGTTGGATTCCTGGGTTGGGAAGGTCCACTGGAGAAGAGAAAGGCTGCCCTCTCCAGTATTCTGACCCAGAGAATTCCATGGGCTGTATAGTCCATGGGGTCGATGACATAAAAGGAAAGGGGACACAAATCTGAATTCACAGCAAGTGTGCCGTCAGTACGCTCAAGGTGGGATCGTTTGCATCAGCCATGAGTCATGCGGTAAGGAAGTTAGAGGTAAAGGGCCACATCCATGACGTGGACTTTGCGACCACTTTACGCAACCACTTTACATGAGGATGGTAGAAACAGGCATTTCCCGAGGAAGAAACATATGTGTGCATTGAAAATAGTTCTGGATACAGTGTTCTAAAAAGAAAAGAGGGGAGCCCTCGAGATTGTGCGGCAGGAAACCTGTACAGGAGCTTTCACCGCAGCCCTGGGGCCTTAGCAAAGAATGGGCACAGCCTCATGCTGCCCAATGGAGAGATGCCCTGCTTATTACCACCCAGCCAGGTGGTAAAGCCACACAGGAAGGAAAGCTGGGGAAAGACAGACTCGGGGTTCAGGGTGATGATCAGCCTCTGGGAGCAGAGCCGGGAGCAGGAGCTAGGAGCGGGATGGGCAAGCAGAGAAAAGTAGGTGGCAACAGGCGGGTTGCTGTCAGCGCGCCAGCTTTCATTTTGGGTGGTGAGTCCAAAGGTGCTTAAGGGTGACTAACAAGTAAATAAGCCAGTGTGGGTCACCCACGAATCCACCGTGAAGGCAGAGCAGGAATCAAGGACCCTGATTAATCCATCTCTGTGTATATGGGGCTCAAATAGCACAGAGGGAGAGTGTGGAGCTGGGAGGAGAGAAGGGGCAGAAAGCAGATGGCTCTTTCAGGAGGCTGAGTGCTGAAGGCGGGGAGAAAGTAAGAGAGCGGTCAGAGAAGCAGGTAAGGTCGCCACTGCGCTGTTGGTGTGTGTGTGTGTTTAGTTTATTTGCTATTGGGGACAACTTCGTAGCTGGAAACACTGATAATGCACAATGAAGGGTGATTCAGGACTGACATCCCTGAGGAGTGAGAGAGGGAGCTGGGGGAGCAAACCGAGCCTCCTTCCACGTGCTGAGCATCAGCCCTGCCTGTGAGGGAGCCTTGTCCCCGCCGACAACCTGTGGTCCTCAGTAAGAGGAGCATGGGTGCCTGGGTCACTGGGACCCTGAGGCTCCCCTACACACCAGCCTGCCCACACAGCGGCCTTGGCCCATCTGCAGGATGTGAAAAACCCCAGATGCCAGCTGTCTCCAGCACCGGCCTGCGGTTCCTCCAAATCCTGCCTTCATCCCCCTTCTCCCGAGAGAAGGAAAATCCCCCACGTTTCCAAGCTGGGCATATTCAGCAGCTATGAAGCCACCGATGGGTTTGTGGGCTCTGCAGCTGTCCACAGAGGGACCCCCACACCTGCTAGGACCCACCTGTATCTTCCCCTTTCGAAAACCTGAGCTTCGGACACTGAGCCTCCAACTCTCCCATCACACCGCTCCTGGACAGTCTTCCTTCCTTCTCAAGGGTCAGAAACAGGGCACCTGACCTCAGGCTTCATGCAAGCGCCTCTTGTCCCATGAGTGTCCCCAGGGCCCCTACCCTCTGCCTGTGTCTCTTGAGGACTCAGCAGTGTCCGGTCACCTTGTGTGCCCAGGGGCATCCAGGCTCCCAAAGCTGACCTTTGCCCTCCCAGGCACCACGGGCCTGTTGCTGCCCCCAGATAGGGCCGGGGTGCCAGGAGTCAAGCCTCACCCTGAGTCAAACTCATCATTCAAACTGAGCGTGAGAGACACAGTTCAACTTTCCTAAGAAGTACTGTGTTTTCTCTAAAAAAGTGGATTTATGTGTTTGTGAGGAGGCTTTTCACTGTGACTGGACACGGATGCCTCCAGCTCCTTCTGGAACATTCCTCCCACCCCTCCCCTAGGGAGCCTCCCGTCAGTGGGGGCTGGACTCCTGTCCTTCTGGTCTCAGCCCATCCTGGCCCACTGCCCGGTCACATCCACTCCTGGATGCACATGGCCATTCAAGTCTCCATTCGGAACTCCACACAGTTCCTTCCATCTGCCCCCTTGTCTTTATCCCCATGAGACGCTTCCCCCACCCAGCAACCCCCCTAGCCCAGAGGTACCTTCTGATCAGACCAGAGGAAGAAGCTGACCTTGACTGGCTCTATGCCCCCTCTCTCCAAACCCTGGCTGGAAGGGACCAACGAGGCTCTGATGGATGTCTCTGCTCTCCACACCAGTGATCACTTCCTCCCTGTGTCATTAACCACTTCCTGCCTCCCACCCTAGACCCCTGCCCACAACCACAACTTTCTGGGCTGGAGCAAGAGCGGAGGGTGTGACCTGGATTTTCAGACTCAGTTTCTGTGAATTATCTGGATAACAGTAAGAAACCAAGATAACAGCAGGAAAGCCAGGAAACCGATACTCTGAATCACTGACACATTTTCCAAAGGTTGACATCTCCAGCTGTGCGGGAAGATGGTGAGGAATGAGGGCGGTGGACTTCAGAGCAGGCAGCCCTCTTGTCTTGGGTGGGAGGACCCCTAACAAGACAGCGGACTGAATCCAGGAGGTGGAGTGATGGAAACATCTAAGGTCCTTGGGGCCAACCCACCTTTCAGGAATTTTCAGATACCATTTTGCTCCTGGCATAGGAATCTCATTCCATCCACTCTGGAGCCAAAACAAGAGCCAGGTTTCCTAGGCAACCAAGGAAACATCTCCAGAGAAGGGTTACATTGTTTTGAAGTGTTTTGAAATCTTATCAATGGTTTCCAGGGAAACCCAGGATGATGAATCGTGGTCTTGCTAGGTAACTTGAAGACGCACAGGGGAAAGGATTTGAATTCACAGTGTGCATGTATTCAGTTGTTTATTAAGGCAGAAAAGCATGTTTCACTCACATCTGACATTTTAATTTCCTTGTTGTACATACAGTAGCTCCTTGGGGGAGGTCAGCCTGATTCGGATCACAAAGTTTGAAAATTACGGAATGCATGAATCACTCTAGAATTGAATTTTAATTAACCTTATGTATTATACTTTGGGAAAGTAAAGATATCAAGAAGTCACTGAGCTGCCAATTTTTGATAAGAACAATTTTTGAGTCAAAGGCAGCAGTGTCTCCAGAAGAAATGAGGCAGCAGCATATTTGCTGTGACCTTGTATTGTCAGTTACTTCCATACCTTAATATAGAGGTATTAAGTGAAAAAAAAAAAGTCTGGCCAGTCAATAAACCCTGTGCACACCTGGGTTTATTTTATGTTATTTTGCATCCATTGAGACTACTGTTTGTGTATTTCTTCTGCAGGCAGTATTTTTCCTTTCTTGGTTGGTCCATGATCATCTTTTAGGACTTACCCCTACATCTCAAATTCATCTTTGCCCTTGTTCATTGTGTGACTATGTAGGAAGTTTCCACATCTCCAAAGATAGCTCAAAAGAGCAGTGATGGAGGGGCTTCTCTGGTGGTCCAGTGGTTAAGAACCTGCCTTGCAACGCAAGGGATGCCAGTTCAATACTTGGTCCAGGAAGATCCCATATGTCAAAGAGCAGCTAAGCCCATGCACACTCCTACTGTGAGCCTGGGAGCCACAGCTACTGAAGCCCACAGTCCCCAGAGCCTGTGCTCCGCGACAAGGAAGCCACTGTGATGAGAAAGAGTAGCCCCCACTCACTGCAGCTGGAGGAAACTTGGGTGCCGCAAAGAAGACCCATCATGGCCAAAAAATAACAAAATAAATAAAGAAATCTTTTAAAAAGTGGTGGAAAAGCACATATCATAAGTTTGGTCAGCCTATGTTAGTAAATCTCTTAAGAAATATCTTCTGTTTAATTGAAACTGATTTTCATTTCCTGAGTAATATTTTTCATGGTTGTTCTATGTACATGTTTTATATAAAGTAACTGTCTTCTATTTTTCTGGGCTTTTGTAATGGGATCAAATACAGTTGACTACAAGCAGAAACAGATGACTCTAACGATAGATCAAACTGATAGCTTAACTACAGAGAAAAGTAACAGTGAATTCAAGTAATTCCTGAAAAGTTTACTCTGTGTAACCGCCAGTGGGATATATTTTGAGGACAAAAGAGCCACAGAAAAATTGGAATTATTAATAGATTGCTTTTGGTAGCGATGCTGATGCTGCCACTGAAGCTGATACTCCAACACTCTGGCCACCTGATGGGAAGAGCCCATTCACTGGAAAAGACCCTATGCTGGGAGAGATTGAGGGCAGGAGAAGGGGATGACAGAGGATGAGATGGTTGGATGGCATCACTAACTCAATAGACATGAGTTCGAGTAAGCTCCAGGACTTGGTGATGGATAGGGAGGCCTGGCGTGCTGCAGTCCATGGGGTCGCAAAGAGCCGGATATGACTGAGTGACAAATGAATTGAGCTGATTCCTCCCAACGTGCGACAGCAGGAAAGCCGCTCACCAAAGACGTGTGCTGCGTGTGCTCAGTGGCTCAGCCATTTTCGACTCTTTGTGACCCCATGGACTGTAGCCCACCAGCCTCCTCTGTCCATGAAATTCTCTGGGCAAGACTACTGAAGTGGGTTGCCTTTTCCTCCTCCAGGGGATCTTCCCAACCCAGGGATCTAACCCGAGTCTCATGTATTGCAGGAAGACGCTCTACCTCTGAATCATGAAACTCAGCTCTCAAATGCACAGAAAATCGGGTTTATAGGGGACCACTCAGGGCCTGGAGTCAACTCTAAACTCTCTGCTTGAGGCCAAAGAAGGTCAGGGGCAGGCCCTGGCCCGTTTGCCCCAGAAGAAGAACATGAAGCCTCTGCCCTGAGAATCCTTGGCTGACTTTCCTCCAGGCCAATTTAGAACCCCCATCCCCATTTTTTAAGTTTTCTTGGGACCCTGTGTTGACAGAGGAAGGGCCAGATCTCCATATACATTTGCTGAAGGCCATGTAAATCTCCCAAGTTTCATAACTTTGCAAAAACACAGAATTTCGATGGTGTTCATGAACACCCCACTGTCCCCATCTCCCATTCACAACCCCCTCCAGCAAATATTTTCCAACCAACAGCAAGACCACGGTGGACCAAGCAAATTCCAATTGCTTCTTCTCTTGCCCTGGTCAGGTCAAGGTCAGGCAGACTGAAAACATTCAGAGCAATCCCCAGGACATTCGAGGAGTTTGGCCCCCAAGACGGCTGTTCAGGCTCTAGTCTCAGCTGCAGAGTGACCTTGGGCAAGCTTTTATTTAGTCACGGGTCCTATTTTCTCACATGCAACATATATTTTTATCTGCCCTTAGGGGTGATTATACGCTCCAAGTGAAATACGTTTGTTTGTGAAAGAGCGTTTGAAAACCCGTATTTTTCTGCACACACCACTACAGCCAGTCCGCAGAGGCTGCCTGTCTCAGGCAGAAAGTGATCGTTAATCAGATGAATTTCCTTGTAGCGTGAAGCCTTCCTGAGAACTACGCTATGGGGATCTGGGGATAACAACAGGGATTCTTCAGCTGCCAGGTCCCAGAGGGATGGGACATAAACAAGGAAAAGTGTTCTCCAGGTAACACGTTGTCACCTCCATAGCAGGCTGGCCCTAGCGTCTGTCTGGAGATGCATGCTTGTTCCCTCTTAGTCCATGAATCTTTCCTTGCTGATGAGCTGCCGTTCTGGAACAAGGCATTCGGACAAAGCCCTGGAAGTCCACCCACAGCAGAGGAAAAGAGAAGAAAAAGTGCTGTCATAAAGCACCCAGCTTCTCTCCTGAGTCTCAATTTTTCATTTCAGAAAGCCAGGGCCAGCCCCATGTGTAACAGATGACCCCGTGTGTCCACCTGTAGCCAGAACTCAGGGCTGAGCTGACACGGCTTCCTAAAACCTGGAGTCGAGCTGGTCAAATCCCCACACTGGGCATCACCATCCGCTGAGTCAGCCAGCCAGCTTGGAAGATTCCCCGAACTGGGTGGAGGGTGAGCTGGAGGACACGTCAGACCCCAGCTAGGAGTGATGTTGGGGAAGCAAGGATTTTAAGCTGTGCAATAGAAACCTGGTGAATTGTTTCAGGCCGTGTCAGAGGAGGAAATCTGTTGGTCAGGTGTAGAAATCTGTGCTCAGACACGGTCAGGGTGATGCCAGGCCCGCTAGGGGGTGAGGGTGGAGATGACAGTGTCAGGCACTCAGTAGTGCCTGACTCTGCGACCCCACGGATGGTGGCCCCCCAGGCTCCTCTGTCCATAGGATTCTACAGGCAAGAATACTGGAGTGGGTTTCAATGTCCTCCTCAGAGGATCTTCCTGACCCAGGGATCGAACCCAGGTCTCTTGCATTGCAGACAGATTCTTTACCCTCTGAGCCACACCAGGGTGTGAGGAGGGTGAGGGAAGCTTGCCTGATCATTCTCGGATCTCTAGCTAGGAGGGGGTGAGACAGCTTCCACATCCCCACACCGGTCTTGTTTCAATTCTGTTCTGGACAGAGCGGCATCTGTCATCCAGATGCCCTGGTGACCAGCCTGCAGAAGAACCAGCCCCATAAACTGAGACACATCCTTTCAGTAATCACATCTCCCCCGATTGCCGAATAAAGCAGCCCTGGGTTTATACATCAGTCGCGGTGAGTCTAGTTAACTTGTGCCTGTCTCGGCAGTAACTAAATCAGGTTCTGGAAACAAGAACTGGAAACCAAGTACAGAGAATGCACTGAGGTCAGAGCCCCCCACGGGCACCCGCGTGTAAGGCCAGCTCTGCAGCCCCGGAGGCCGGCTCTGCAGCCCCAAAGGCCAGCTCTGCAGCCCCGGAGGCCGGCTCTGCAGCCCCGAAGGCCAGCTCTGCAGCCCCGGAGGCCGGCTCACTGGCCCCAGAAGCTCAGTGTCTGCAATCACTGAAGAATCCTTTTTTCAACACTGCCAATTATTTTTGTAAATATCTGTGCTTTTACTTTGCTTCCTAGGTCTAGTTTCTCTCTAATTTCTCTGTAAGAACAAGGAAATGTTCAGTAAGTGCTGACTTAATACATGGGTGGGTAAGTAATAGCCTCAGTATTTTTGCCTGAAAGTGAATAAATATCTCTGAGAGCGAAGGCAGATAGTATGTGAAAGCACTTTAGGAGGAGTGCAGTTTACAAATACAGGAGGGTTGTGAGTGACCGGTGGGCTTCCACTGTACCACGCGACCACACACGGGACTCACGTCAAACAGGTGTGCAGGTCTGCTGAGGGCTGTGCTGTTAAAGTTCCTCACATGTGAGTGCTAAGTCACTCAGTCGTGTCTGACTCTTTGCAACCCCGTGGACTGCAGCCCGCCAGCTCCTCTGTCCATGGGATTCTCTAGGCAAGGATCCTGGAGTGGGCTGCCATTCTCTCCTCCAGAGCATCTTCCCAAACCAGGGGTCCAACTTGAGACTCCTACGTCTCTGGCGCTGGCAAGCAGGTCCTTTACCACCAGCGCCACCTGGAAAGCCCGCAGGTCCTCATACATGTCCTCAATTAGTCTTCACAGCACTGCAAGGGGGCACAGCCGTCGTTGGCAGGAATGAAGGTTAGGCTGGCGCGTCGTTTGATGCCTTACCCTTTTGCCCCTTTCTACGTCCCCAATCCAACCTTCCACACACCCCTTTCACTCCCCACCTCACACAGAGCAAGGGACTCCTACGGGAATGAAATACAGAAGGAACAATAACAGGGTGGAGACCAATTATTAAAAGTTAATAAGAGCAACTGTGGACATCCACAGACCCCCTCCTCCTCAAGAAAACAAACGAACCTCTTCCTAAACTCCACACCTTACATAATTAACTCAAAGTGAATCATGGCCTTAAATGTAAAACGAAATAAATTTTAGCAACATGGAAGGATCTAGAGACTAGCATATTAAGTGAAGAAAGTTAGACAGAGACAAATATATCACTTACATGAGGAATCTAAGAAAATAATACAAATGAACTTATTTACAAAACAGACTCATAGAAAACAAACTTATGGTTACCAAAGGGGGGCAGAAATAAATTAAAGGTTTTAGATTAACATATACACATTACTATATATAAAATTGATAACAAGGACCTACTGTATAGCACAGGGAACTATCCTTAATAACCTTATAATAATCTGTAAAGGAAATGAATATGAAAACAACACATATGTATGTATATATAACTGAATCGCTTTGCTGTACACTTGAAACTAACACAACGCTGTAAATTAACTTTAATTTAAAAAAATCTAAGAGAGAAAAAAATTTCTTGAAAAAACCTAGGAGAAAATCTTCAAGACCTAGATTCAGGCAGAGTTCTGAGACTTGACATCAAAAACAAGATCTACAAGAGGAAATCCGATAAATTGGACCTCATCAAAAATTAGAACGTTTGCTTTGCGAAAGACCCTGTTAAGAGATTGAAAAGACAAGCTACAGACTGGGAGGAAAGTTTTGCACACCACATATCTGACAAAGGACTTGCATCAAGAGTAAATGAAGGAACTCTCAAAATGCATCAGTAGCAAGATAAATAATCCAAAAAGGCAGGAACAGACATTTTGCAGTGGAAGGTGAAGAGATGGCAAATAAACATACACAAAGATACTCAACACCATTAGCCAGAAAGATGTAGATTGAAACCACAGTGAGTCAGGAGACCAAACACTGATCAGAATGGCTAAAACAAAAAATAATGACGACACCAAATGCTGATGAGCGTGAGAAGAAACCAGATCACTCACACAAGACTGGTGGGAATGTAGTGATACAGCCAGACCGGGGAAGAGCGTGGGCAGCTGTTTACAGAACTGAACATGTGCTCACCATACGACCCAGACATGGCACTCCTGGGCCCTCATCCCAGAGAAATGAAAACACCTTTGCACACTCAAAACTACATAAATGTTGGTGGTCGATTTCTTTGTAATAGCCCCAGATTGGGAACAACCAGGATGTCCCTAACCATGTGAATGGTTAAAAAGTGGTGGCATGGCTATACTCTGGAATTCTACTCGGTAATGAAAAAAGGCCCCAACTACTGGCACCCATACAACTAGGAAGGATCCCAAGGGAATCATGCTCAGTGGGAAAAACACCAATCTCAAAGAATACACACGCTGTGTGAGTCTGTTTATATGGCGTTCTTGACAGGACACAATTATGGAGATGAGAACGGATGAGTGATCCCCAGGGAGGAGGGCAGGTGAAGGAAAGGAAGTGGCTTTGGCTATGACAGGGTGGCACAGGGGATCCTTGGGACGGGGTTTTCTGTGTCTCTACTGTAATGGTCACACTAATTCACATACAAAATAAAATGTGGGAAAACAAGCAAACACACAGGCTTCCCTGGCGGCTCAGACGGTAAAGAACCCACCTCAACGCTGGAGACCTGGGTTCAACCTCTGGGTCGGGAAGATCCCCTGGAGGAGGAAATGACAGCCCACTCCAGGATTCTTGCCTGGGGAATTCCATGGACAGAGGAACCTGGCAGGCTACAGTCCATGGGGTTGCGCACAGTCAGACACAGCTGAAGCGACTTAGCATGCAGACATGCAAGCATGCAAGCACGCACACAGTGCATTTCATAAATGAGGCGGCCTGAATGAGGCTGGGCTTCCCAGGGGCACGAATGGTAAAGAACTCACCTATCAATGCAGGAGATGCAAGGACCGCGAGTTCGATCCCTGGGTGGGAAGATCCCCTGGAGGAGGGCATGGCAACCCACTCCAGTATTCTTGCCTGGAGAATCCCATGGACAGAGGAGCCTGGAGGGCTCTGGTCCATAGGGTCGCGAAGAGTCAGACACGACTGAAGTGACTTAGCACAAGTGAAGTTAGCCTTAGCTTCTGAGGCTGCAGTAACAGAACAGTGCAACCAGCTGGCTGAGGGCAGCAGGCGTTTGTTCTCTCTGGGTTCTGAGAGCAGAGGTCAGCAAAGTGTTAGCAGAGCCGTGCTCCTTCCAGGAGAAGGGAGAGTCCTTGTCTCTTACAGCTTCCATGGCCATAGTCTTCCTTGGCTTCTGGAAGCATAACGCCAATCGCCGCCTGGTCTTCCCAGGCTCTCCTCCTCTGTCTCCGCATCAGCATCATGCTCTACCATGCCAGCTGTGGCATCGCTCTACAATGACGCAAGGCGCTCCCTTTAAGGAAATGGATGAAAGGTTTATAAGCTGTCTCTGTCTTATTTCTTGCAACCACATATGAATGTGTCATTGCTGTTGTTCGGTCACTCGGTCGTGGCCAACTCTTTGTGACCCCGTGGACTGCAGCACACCAGGCTTCCCTCTCCTTCACTAACTACCTGAGGTTGTTCAAACTCATGGCCATTGAGTCGGTGATGCCATCCAACCGTCTCATCCTCTGTTGTCCCCTTCTCCTCCTGCCTTCAATCTTTCCCAAATCAGGCCTTTTTCAATAAGTTGACTCTTCCCATCAGGTGGTCAAAGTATTGGAGCTTCAGTATCAGTCCTTCCTATGAATATTCAGGGTTGATATCCTTTAAGATTGACTGGTTTGATCTGCTTGCTGTCCCAGGGGCTCTCAAGAGTCTTCTCCAGCACCAATATTCAAAACCATCAATTCTTTGGCACTCAGTCTTCTTCATGGTTCAACTCTCACTTCTGTACGTGACTACTGAAAAAACCATAGCTTTGACTGTATGGACCTTTGTTGACAAAGTGATGCTTCTGCTTTTTCATATGTTGTCTAGGTTTGCTATAGCTTTTCTTCCAAAAAAGTCAGTTCAGTTCACTTCAGACACTCAGTCGTGTCCATCTCTTTGCCACCCCATGGACTGCAGCACGCCAGGCTCCCCTGTCCATTAACAACTCCCAGAGCTTGCTCAAACTCATATCCATCGAGGCGGTGATGCCATCCAACCATCTCATCCTCTGTCATCTCCTTCTCCTCCTGCCTTCAGTCTTTCCCAGCATCAGGGTCTTTGCTGATGAATCAGCTCTTAGCATCAAGTGGCCAAAGTATTGGAGTTTCAGCTTCAGCATCAGTCTTTCCAATGAATATTCAGGACTGATTTCCTTTAGGATGGACTGATTGGACCTCCTTGCTGTCCAAGGGACTCTCAAAAGTCTTCTCCAGCACCACAGTTCAAAAGCATCAATACTTCGCCACTCAGCTTTCTTTATGGTCGAACTCTTACATCCATCCTTGACTACTGGAAAAACTATAGCTTTGACCTAGATGGACCTTTGTCAGTTAAGTAATATCTCTGATTTTTAGTAAGCTGTGTAGGTTTGTCACAGCTTTTCTCCCAAGAAGCAAGCGTCTTTTAATTCCATGGCTGCAGTCACCTTCTGCAGTGATTTTGGAGCCCAAGAAAATAAAGTCTCTCACTGTTTCCATTGTTTCCCCATCTATTTGCTATGAAGTGATGGGACAGGATGCCATAATCTTCGTTTTTTGAAGTTGAGTTTTAAGCCAGATTTTTCACTCTCTTTCATCACCTTCATCAAGAGACTTTTGAGTTCCTCTTCACTTTCTGCCATAAGAGTGGTGTCATCTGCATATCTGAGGTTATTGATATTTCTCCCGGCAATCTTGATTCCAGCTTGTGATTTATGCAGCCCGGCATTTTGCATGATGTACTCTGTATATAAGTTAAAAAGCAGGGTGACGATATACAACCTGGACACACTCCTTTCCCAGTTTAGAACCAGTTCATTGTTCCATGTCAGGTTCTAACTGTTGCTTCTTGACCTGCATACAGGTGTCTCAGAAGACAAGTAAGGTGACATGGTATTCCTATCTCTTTAAGAATTTTCTCAAACTAAAAATATAATTTTAAGTGGGCACAGGGAGAGAGGGAGAAAGAAGGAATCCGTGGATTCTGGCATCTGATTGGCTCTGGGACAGAGGGAGACACTGAAGGTGACAGCCTGGATGATGAGAGATGGTGGAACCAGAACAAAACAGAGGAGGAGAAAGAGGAGCTTAGCCCAGCACTCCCCACCCCCGGGGACCAGTGGCTTCAGGGACTGTGTTCTGTTTCTTTGGAATGCTGTTACCAGCATCAGTAACATCAGATAGCAGAAGTGAGTTTTAGAGGGAAATGGGTGATTTTCTAGAAGGCTAGCAGGGGGCCCTGGAAGATAAAGGCAGAAATGCAGGGAGGCCTCAGGAAGGAGCTGGAACCGGGGCCAGGGAGAACGCCCTCTGCTTCCTCCAGCTTTGTCCAGTCTTCTCCCCTAGCAGACTGCCTTCCTCTGTTCCTCAGTCCACAGAGTGGGCTTGCTACAGAAAATGGCTGCATCAGCTCCCAAGTTCACAGGTTATCACTGCTGCTGGGAGAAACTGTCCTCTCACTGCTGGTCCTAGCCCCAGCTTCCAGGTAAAAGGTTCTAACTGAGCCTCTGAGTTGCGTGCCCACTCCATGCGGCCAGAGGCCAAGGCTATTGTCACAAGCATGATCAGAGCTGACCAGGGCAGGCCATGTCAAGCGGTCTTTTTAAGCTGGGCAGACACCCCAAAATGTAGCTATCAAGAGGGACTTCAGAGGGCTCCAGTTCCCAGCAAATGTGTAAGGCAAGAGAATTAACCACATTTTCCAAAAAGGGAACCTGTACATTTTCCAACCACTGAGTTTTAGGGAGATTTTCAACAAGCACCGAAACCAACATTTAGATCGGCTTTTATGTCGCCCCCAAATTAAATTAACTAGAGCATCAAATCTCTAAGCCTTCTGAGAATCAGAGTTTTATTATAAACCCAGAGCTATGCAATAAAAATCATTCTCTTATGAGTTTCCAGTAGGTACTGCCCACAATCCCTTAAACTTTCTAAAGTCATTACTTCTTGTTCTGTTAAAATAATTGTCACTGGAGATCTTTTACGGTGGAATGACCTTTTAGCACAAGGCCCCTTTTCTTTAATAGAGAAATACTGTTTCTTCTCAGAGACAAACGTGCACAGCAGCCGTTTTTGTAGTTGTTGATAACCTGTGTTATTCTCTGGGGAGCGTGCTGTGACAAGCTGGCTTATCAGCTGAAGTTTGGGACCCAGAGCCAAGGACTTTGCATTAAAGGAACTGGGAGAGCAGAGGAGACTGTTCTTCCTTCTTTCGTATAAAAGCCTCTCAGAGGAGGAGTTCCCTTTCTGTAAGAGCGTTTATGGAAACAAGTCACCCACGGCACACAGGCTGAATAAATAAATAGGTCGCTCAGGCATCTGCTACCTAGATTCGGAATTTGTTGATTTAATCCCTCAGTTCTGCCTCCTGGTGATTCTTCATTAATTAAGCACCTTAGAAACAAAAGAACTTTGTATTCCTTCATCATGGAACTCCCAAAACATCAAAGCGAACAAAGACGTTTTCAGAAGCTCTTTGATTCTCCAGCATCTTCCTCCCCGTGGGGGCCTCCACCAGGGAAAGAGGTTAAAGGTCAACCCGGAGGAGGTTGAGGCCCCCAGAGGAAGGCAGGATGAGTCAAAGACTCGAGAGTGTCAACAGCTCGGAAGACCGAGTATAAACGGGTTTTTGAAAATAAAATCTCTGCGCTTCCCTGAGAGATAGCTCTGCCAGGGTTGGCAGTCGGGGGTGTGGATGATATGAAACTAAATTCCATTCCAAACATACCATTTATGGTGGGGAGTCCACATGTTCAGGTTCAAAGAGTGGTCTGCATGACATCTCCATGAAATAATGTTGAAAATAGTTGTGAAAGGCAGACTTGGAGGTTTTCACAAATGTGCGTGCAGAAGTTTTTCTCAGAAATCATGTAGAAAACAAACTAAAAAGAATCCTGAAGAAATGCCTCAGAAAGATAGCAGTTACATCAGGTTGTGTTGTAGCAGGATTTTAGGGTGCCTTCCAAGATTTTGGCTCTGACGGTGAAGAATCTGCCTGCAATACAGGACACTGAGGTTCGATCCCTGCTTCAGGAAGATCCCTTGGAGAAGGAAATGGCAACCCACTCCAGTATTCTTACCTGGAGAATCCCACGGACAGAGGAACCTGAAGGGCTGCAGTCCATGGGGTCGTAAAAAGTCAAACACAACTGAGCGACTAACACATATACACACCCCAAGATTCCAGCCCCCTTGGTGTAGACTTGGGTATAACCCATTGGCTGAAGAAAATGCACAACCTGCAAGTTAAGAATCAGGTTTTATTTGGCAGAAAAAACTGACAGCTATGGTTTCTCCAGTGGTCATGTATGGATGTGAGAGTTGGATTATAAAGAAAGCTGAGCACCAAAGAATTGATGCTTTTGAACTGTGGTGTTGAAGACTCTTGAGAGTCCCTTGGACTGCAAGGAGATCCAACCAGTCCATCCTAAAGGAGATCAGTCCTGAATATTCATTGGAAGGACTGATGCTGAAGCTGAAACTGCAATACTTTGACCACCTGATGTGA
This sequence comes from Aepyceros melampus, assembly GCA_006408695.1. Classification (NCBI taxonomy): domain Eukaryota; kingdom Metazoa; phylum Chordata; class Mammalia; order Artiodactyla; family Bovidae; genus Aepyceros; species Aepyceros melampus. Next base: position 399,091 of record SJXQ01010408.1, read on the forward strand.
AGATCTGACTCATTCGAAAAAACCTTAATTCTGGGAAAGACTGAAGGCAGGAGGAGAAGGAGATGACAGAGGATGAGATGGTTGGATGGCATCACCGCCTCGATGGACATGAGTTTGACAATTTCTGGGAGCTGGTGATGGGCAGGGAAGCCTGGCGTGCTGCAGTCCCTGGGGTCGCAGAGAGTCAGACACGAATGAGCAACTGAACTGAGCTGAAGTCCAGGATGCAGCCTCTCAGGCAGCTCTGTGGGACTGCTCCAAAGAGGTCAGGGAGCCACCAGGATACGTAGGTGTTTTTGCAACAAAGACCAGGTCGTCAGAGCATCAAAAGACGCATGTTAATTAAAGAAAACCAGCTATCTCAAGTTGATGAGCTTTGTGCTTTTTGCATACGGGAAGATGCAAGGGTCTGTTAGTGCTAACTGCTCCCTGGAGTGGGTTGCCATTTCCTCCTCCAGGGGATCTTCCCCACCCAGGGACGGAAACCGGGTCTGGGCTCGCTGAAATCCTTCCTTTGATATACACCTCAGCTCTCTGGGGCCAGCATCCTGTGCCTTGTCTCTCTGAAACTCCTCGGGGTTCATCATCGGGGGTGGCTGCCGTGGCTCATGGCTTGACGGCGGGCATCCGGTCTCTACCCTGCTCACTGCTGTGGCGACTGTAGTTATGGCTGGACGGCTGTAACACCCTTTGTTTACTGATACCGCAGGCAGCCCTCTGTTTCCTTGACACCCCCTGCCAGGGATCATGTGAGGATGGGGGAAGGGGCGGATGTTTGGGGACATTACGTAAGAAGGTCACCTGGTGAGCTTAAGACCACACCTTTTGGAAGAAGCAAATGGTTGTGAGGGGAACCACAGAGCCTGGACCTGTGGGAGGTGCACCAAGGCCTTGGAGCTCTAGGCCGGGTGCTGGGCTCTGCCAACAAGCGGGTGGGCTTGGACGAGGACCCCAGGGACTTCCTCAGCCCCTGTGGCTTCCCCGTGATTCCTGCCCAGTAAGAACGGAAGCAGAGAACTGAGCCAACCGTCATCACGGCAACGATGGGATAAGAAATGTGGCTGCTTTTGAGTTGCCAAGTGGGTGCCAGTTTTTCACATAACAGCAGAAAAAGAATACAGATCACATCAGAAAGCCAGCCCACTGATCTGAGGGAGACTTCTTTAAAAGAATTGTATACATCTATCATAGAACGCAGGGTAGCTGCTGTTGCATTAAAAGCTTGAAAACCCTCAGTACATCACATAAAACAAATAGCACCATGTTGAGAGTTTAAAAAAAAACCCACAAAACTCGATTGCAGCCCTTTCTTTTCTGGCAGGCTAACTTGGACCAGTAACTTTATGACTTCCGGTTTGCCAGTTTTAGAATTTATTCAATGAGGAAATGTTCCCTAAGTTTTCTCCTAGTTTTGAAACACTCTGCCAATAATTCCCCAGCCTAATAAAAGTTATTCCCAGGAGCCTGCCAGGCTCCTCTGTCCACGGGGTTCCTCAGACAAGAATACTGGAGTGGGTGGCCATTTCCTTCTCCAGGAAAGGAGCTCTTACTCTTCAGAGGGGGATCAGAGAACTTTGCCAAATCTAGGTTTGCCAGCGCCAACGCATTGCAGTTAAGCTATCATTGTTGCCACTGGCTGCTGTGCAACCTCAAGAAAGTCACTGTGCCTCTCTGAGCCTCCCTTCTCTCATTTTACAAGGCAGATTTCAGATTCAAGCGGTGATTTCCAACCTGGGAGAGAACTAGGGCTCCACAAACAAAATCATGTCGGAAAGAGACCTCTTGTCAGCTTTGTGAAGAGCCATCGTGATTCCCAAGCGCTGACTCAGCCCCGAGCAGGGCAAAGCCCATCCTGTCAGAGCTTCTGCGGAGCTCGGTGTACTTGTGGGGGAGGGGACGTGGGGAACCAGGAGAGGAGCTGCTGTTGGGAAGGCAGGGACCCTCGTGCAAAGTGGTCCTCCCTTGGGGTCTGAGGCCTGGGGGAGAGTGGAGAGCCATGCAAGACCTGGAGGGGAGAGACTGGTAGCTTGTGCTGCCCTCAGGAAAACCCCCTCTTCCTCCGGAGGAATGCAAATACCTGTCTGTTATCAGGCACGGCCCAAGGGTTGGAGGGGGGAGTGGTGGACATTCTGAGAACGTGGGGTCCATGGGGAGCCCAGCGCAGGCACACGTTCATCCCAGCCACGTGCTCCTTCCACAGACCACGTGTCCCCATTGAGACTCCGGGGAGCCTCGCTCTAAGGAGGCCACCCTGGACTTCTGGGCAACGAACAGCTGTGACACAGGCAGGGTCCTAGGTGGGTCCATGCCAGCAGCAGCAGCGGGGAGACCCCTCTTGTCCCTCCTGACCCCCAGATGGAGGAGAAGGGCAGTGCGGAGCACGTGGGGTTCACAGGAAGGAAACAAAGACGGCTCAGTTTAAACTTGACTTCTGTGTGGTCTGGGGTTGGATTCACAAGCGCTCTGATCTGAGAATGCTTATCTTCTGATGCTCTTCACTGTGGAACTGGATATAAAAGTGGACAGGGAATTATGGCTTAATAAGGACCTATGTCCAATGGAGGTTCTTTTTCAAAAGAAGACCATGAGCAAAGGACCCTAGGGGACGAGGACGCTTCCAGGTTCCCTCCAGCATCATCCCAGAGCTTCCTTTTGCACCATCTAGGATGATCTCTTCCTCCATCACAGCAGACTCCCACAACCCTTACCCAACTGAGACTGTCTATAAATGCTATTGATGGGGCAACGGGACCACTTTTAAATCAACCGACCTAACTCCTGGCCTTCCGAGAAATATTAATTCACCATAAAGAGCAACCCTGCCGGGAGAAGGCAGGGTTGCTAAGCAAGCTGCTAAAAAACTGCTCTCTGGCTCTTCAATCCTGATTTCTGTAGCCACTGGAGTCTGCGAAGAAAAATAGCAGGGAAATGGCTTCTAAAACTCGGGCTCCCAGCTGTTCTGATGAGAAAGAGATCAAGGGTCCTCCACATAAAGGCCAAGATGATCTGGGAAGGGGGTAGCTCTGATCAAGAGAGCTTCTCTGGGTGTGAGGAACTGGGAGACAGGCCTCTGTCCTCAGAGGAGCTGCTGCCTGAACTCACGTTTTTCCAGGGACTGTTCAGTCACTCAGGCGTGTCTGGCTGTTTGAGATCCCAAGGACCGAAGCATGTCAGGCTCCTCTGTCTCCACTTTCTCCCAGAATTTGCTCAAACCCACGTCCATCGAGTCAGTGATGCCATCCAACTTTCTCATCCTCTGTCACCCCCTTCTCCTCCTACCCTCAATCTTTCCCAGCATCAGGGTCTTTTCCAGTGAGTTGACTCTTTGCATCAGAAGAGGATTTTCCAAAGATACCAAGGGTTAAATCCTCCTGCCTGGTTACTCACTGCTTTATCTGGCAATTTTTAGGTAGGTATGTCTCTTTCAGAGGGAATTGTTGTGCAGAGAAGTATCTCAAGCCAGTCCTTTCTCAGGGGTAGGTTTTTTTTTTGTTTTTTCTCCTTCTTTATTTTGGTTTACACCAAACTGATAAACAAGGAGAAGATCTAATCCGGACTTTTCAAATTACTTTAAACCAAGTCACATAAACATGTGAGCTGATTCCAGCTGTTTCTTCGGGCCTGAGAGCCTGGCGATCCTGTTTGAGGCAACACTGAAGTGTGGGCTTTGTTAATAAGTGTTTCTATTTAAGGGTTGGGGTGGGGAGGATGTCAGTGCTTATCTATGGAAAAGGAAGCCGGTATCCTGGGAAAACTCACTTCAGAGGGACCAGCCCGTGTGCCTGGCTGCCAAGGCTGCTGTAGGGATTCTGGGCATGGGATTCGGCCTGGGGAATGCCCACCTGCTGACCAGCTTCTCCTGACCGCCCCGCCCCCAATCCCCACCACCACCCTGACCCCTAAAGACACTGCACAGGGGCTCAACGCCCCGGCTCTCAGCCTCTGCGCTTGAATCGTTACACTCCAGTGTGGCTTCTATTTTCTCTTCTTTTCTCACTGGTTTCTTTTCCGATGACAGCTTTCTTCAATGAACCACTGCCTGGTAACCCTGCTACCGAACGCTTGAGTTGCTTCCTAGTTTTTCCTTTCTTTAACCCTCCTGAAGGATGCCTTCCTGGGAGCACCAGTCCCCCCGCCCCCCGCTGTCCCCACTCCCAGAAGCATTGTTGCAGTTGTTTTAGTCACTCAATCACATCTAACACTTTGAACCCCAGGGACTGTAGCCCTCCAGGCTCCTCTGTCCATGAGATTCTCCAGGCAAGAATACTGGAGTGGGTTGCCATTCCCTTTCCCAGGGAATCTTCCTGACCGAGAGATCGAACAGCCCTTTTTCATTGACAGGTAGGTTCTTTACCACTGAGCCCCGAGGGTTGCTCCCAGACAGCATATATCAGGATAAAGGAAATACCAAGTAACCGTGGACTAGCCATGGCTGGATCCCACGCTTTGCACCTGGAACCCACGTTCTAGTTCACAAGGAGTGACTTGACGTAAACCCTGATATTTCAGGTGAGGCAGCTGAGAGACCTGGAGATGCTAAGGAATGAAGACTTGGTCCAGTCTCAGAGCTAGTTGGGATTAAGGTGTGAAAAACCTCATCTAAGCAACACTTCTACAAACAGGGTCCACAGACCACCAGCATCAGAACCTCCAAAGGTTTTAAAAGAAGCCTTAGTTCAGTTCAGTTCAGTAGCTCAGTTCAGTTCAGTTCAGTCGCTCAGTCATGTCCTACTCTTTGCGACCCCATAAATCGCAGCACGCCAGGCCTCTCTGTCTATCACCAACTCCCGGAGTTCACTCAGACTCACGTCCATCGAGTCAGTGATGCCATCCAGCCATCTCATCCTCTGTTAGCCCCTTCTCCTCCTGCCCCCAATCCCTCCCAGCATCAGAGTCTTTTCCAATGAGTCAACTCTTCGCATGACGTGGCCAAAGTACTGGAGTTTCAGCTTTAGCATCATTCCTTCCAAAGAAATCCCAGGGCCGATCTCTTTCAGAATGGACTGGTTGGATCTCCTTGCAGTCCAAGGGACTCTCAAGAGTCTTCTCCAACACCACAGTTCAAAAGCATCAATTCTTCGGCGCTCAGCCTTCTTCACAGTCCAACTTTCACATCCATACATGACTACTGGAAAAACCATAGCCTTGACTAGACAGACTTTAGTCGGCAAAGTAATGTCTCTGCTTTTGAATATGCTATCTAAGTTGGTCATAACTTTTCTTCCAAAAGTAAGCGTCTTTTCATTTCATGGCTGCAGTCACCATCTGCAGTGATTTTAGAGCCCCCCCAAATAAAGTCTGACACTGCAACCCCATGAATTGCAGCACGCCAGGCCTCCCTGTCCATCACCAACTCCCAGAGTCCACCCAAACTCATGTGCATCGAGTCAGTGATGCTTTGGTTCATCCGTTCATTCTTTCTGGAGTTATTTCTCTACTGATCTCCAGTAGCATATTGGGCACCTACTGACCTGAGGAATTCCTCTTTAAGTGTCATATCATTTTGCCTTTTTGCCTTTGCCTTACAGTTCAGTTCAGTTGCTCAGTCGTGTCCGACTCTTTGCAACCCCATGAATCGCAGCACGCCAGGCCTCCCTGTCCATCACCAACTCCCGGAGTTCACTCAGACTCACGTCCATCGAGTCAGTGATGCCATCCAGCCATCTCATCCTCTGTTAGCCCCTTCTCCTCCTGCCCCCAATCCCTCCCAGCATCAGAGTCTTTTCCAATGAGTCAACTCTTCGCATGACGTGGCCAAAGTACTGGAGTTTCAGCTTTAGCATCATTCCTTCCAAAGAAATCCCAGGGCCGATCTCTTTCAGAATGGACTGGTTGGATCTCCTTGCAGTCCAAGGGACTCTCAAGAGTCTTCTCCAACACCACAGTTCAAAAGCATCAATTCTTCGGCGCTCAGCCTTCTTCACAGTCCAACTTTCACATCCATACATGACTACTGGAAAAACCATAGCCTTGACTAGACAGACTTTAGTCGGCAAAGTAATGTCTCTGCTTTTGAATATGCTATCTAAGTTGGTCATAACTTTTCTTCCAAAGAGTAAGCGTCTTTTCATTTCATGGCTGCAGTCACCATCTGCAGTGATTTTAGAGCCCCCCCAAATAAAGTCTGACACTGCAACCCCATGAATTGCAGCACGCCAGGCCTCCCTGTCCATCACCAACTCCCAGAGTCCACCCAAACTCATGTGCATCGAGTCAGTGATGCTTTGGTTCATCCGTTCATTCTTTCTGGAGTTATTTCTCTACTGATCTCCAGTAGCATATTGGGCACCTACTGACCTGAGGAATTCCTCTTTAAGTGTCATATCATTTTGCCTTTTTGCCTTTGCCTTCGGTATTCTCAAGGCAAGAATACTGAAGTGGTTTGCCAGTCCCTTCTCCAGTGGACCACGTTTTGTCAGACCTCTCCACCGTGACCCGCCCGTCTTGGGTGGCCCCACACCGCATGGCTTAGTTCCAGTGAGTTAGACAAGGCTGTGGTCCATGTGGTTAGATTGACTAGTTTTCTGTGATTATGGTTTGCCTAGGAACTTGTATTTTCAACAAGTACCCTAGGTGATTTTTAAAAATAAGTTTAAGAGGAGAGGCAGATGGGAGAGAGGTTCAAGAGGGAGGGGACATATGTGTACCTACGGCTGATTCATGTTGATATTTGGCAGAAACCAGTACAATATTGTAAAGCAATTATCCCTCAATTAAAAATAAATTTTAAATTACAATGCCACCACCAAAAATGTCAGTATCTTAATGGTTATGAAACAATTCAACAGCTCCTCCTCCTCCACCAGAGGCTGCAGTTTTTATGGACGAAAACAGCTTTCAAATCCAAATAGCAGCCAGGGTAGTGGGGTGGGGGGTGTGTCCTCTAGGGTGTGGTGGTGGGGTCATTGATAAAGAGAAATGGATCATAGCCATGCAGAAAGCAGCATGTGAAAAACAGTTTTAAAAATATTTATTCATCTCTTTTGGACGGCGCTGGGTCTCCGCTGCTTTTCGTTGCTTGGCAGTGCCCTGGGCTTCTTACTGCGGGGTCTTCTGCTTCGGATCACAGGCTCTAGGGGCGCAGGCTTCAGTAGTTCGCACATGCAGTCTCAGTAGCTGCGGGTCCTAGAACCAGCGGGCTTCGGTAGCTGTGGTGCACGGACTTAGCTGCTCCCATCTCAACGTTAGCTGCTGCGCATCTCAGCCAAGGAGGAAAGGAGACAGGTCTAACGGCCCTCCGCCGACCCTCCACACTGGAAATCTGCAGAGGGTGGTTTTCCTGCGCGGTTGGGTAGCCTCTTAGGGGTGATGTGCAGCATGGATAGCGACAAGTCGATAATGTGGACAGTGACCCCCATTTTCTCTCTCTTTCATTCATCGATGCTCCCCACTTCTGGCCTGGCTGGAGCGGGGGGCGGGGGTTCCCCCGACCCAGAGCCTCTGGCTGGAGAGCGAGCGCCACCTGCTGGCCCCAGAAGCCCACTGTTTTTCAATTCGTCTCTGGACAGAGGGGCCTTGCGGGCTGCGGGCTGCTGTTGCTGCTGCGAAGTCGCTTCAGTCGTGTCCGACTCCGTGCGGCCCCATAGACTGCAGCCCACCAGGCTCCCCCGTCCCTGGGATTCTCCAGGCAAGAACACTGGAGTGGGTTACCATTTCCTCCTCCAATGCATGAAAGTGAAAAGTGAAAGTGAAGTCGTTCAGTCGTGTCCGACTCTTTGTGACTCCATGGACTGCAGCCCACCAGGCTCCTCCGTCCACGAGACTCTTTATAAGGTCGCAAAGACATGACTAAAGCGACTTAGCTCAGGCATGCACTGTCCCTAAAGTCAGGGGTACAAAGATCCCATTGGTCTAATTCTTGGGTAAAGATGCTGTCGATTCTGCCTTTGTTCTGTACAAGAGGTGCTGGGTCTTGGGCCCTGAAATAAAATGAAATGAAAGTCGCTCAGTCGTGTGCGACTCTTTGCAACCCCATGGACTGTGTAGTCCATGGAATTCTCCAGGCCAGAATCCTGGAGTGGGTAGCCTTTCCCTTCTCTGGGGGTCTTCCCAACCCAAGGATCGAACCCAGGGCTCCTGCATTGCAGGTGGATTCTTTACCAACTGAACTATCAGGGAAGCCTCATGGGCTTCACTATTCTTCAGCATTCTTGCCTTGAGAACCCCATGAACAGTACGAAAAGGCTTTATAGGATGCGATTATTAGAAACAATCTCCACGCCAGTAAACTTATTAACACAGGCTCCCCTTTTGTTCAGGGTCTGGCACTCAGCACGTATGCAGAGAGATCTAAACCCCCCTCTCGCCTCTCCTGGAATGAACCCTCGTCCCATGGAAAGGCTTTTTCATGAGTCTGTGGCCTGGAGACCAAAGGTGAGTTTGTCCTAAAGCTGTGATGGTTTGTAAGTTGTGGACTGAGATGATTGCTACACAGAAGACTGGGCATGTTGTTCAGTTACGTCTGATTGTGAACTCATGGACTGCAGCCCACCAGCCTCCTCTGTCCTCCACTGTCTCCAGGAATTTGCTCAAATTCTTGTTCGTTGAGTCAGTGGGCACATCGGAGATAATTCACTTGTCAGAGTGCCCTCCTAGAGAGTTGGAAGCAATCGATTCTCTGTACCAAAGCATCATTGCCCCGCAGGATCTCGCATCCATTTTCATCCTCCTCTTTGTGTTCTTCCTCCTCTTAGTGACTCCAGAAATATTCCTGGACACTCAGACTACTCGGAGCACTTGTGCTTCGTGGCAGAGGGGCGCTTTCCAATAGTAAACCATCTGTTTCACTTGTAATTTGCATACATGCAAATTAATATTGGTCTAGATATAAATGTACAATGCCAAAACCAATTCTTCATGTTTCTCCGTGAATCTTGACACTGCTGTCAGGGGTGCTGAAAATCATATGCACGGTAATAATTTGCATGATAAAATCAAACGGTTTGCATTATTTTCTGCTACAATGATAATCTATTTCATACAGCCCTATTACAATGTTTGAAGGAGACGTGTAAATTCCTGGTTCATTTCTGAATCTAATTTTTGCTTTAAGGATTTTATTGACAATTCCAGTTGTTAGAGCTTTAGCAGATAAAAGTCCCTTTCAAATGAAACTAATAAAAAATGATCTAAGAACCCTAATGATTCAATAAAGTGTCTAATTTGTCATTACTATCAATAAAATGCAAATCGTATGGAAATATTGATTATAACAACATAATTAGTGTCTTCTGCTGAAATGAAGAAAAGGTAAAACTGTATGGGTGATGGATCACTCATGAATTATGTATGTTGCCACTTAATCTTTTATTCAGACAGCATAACCTATCCACAGGACATACACGGTAATAAACTCAGATGTCCTTGATATTTTACCAATTTTCAGTCTATTTAAACCACAGCTTTACATGCTTTGCTCAGCAGGTCAGAGAAGGGTGATGAGACATTTCGGCGTGGCTGACAACCCCATTAGAAAGGAGGTCCAGGCACTGAGATGACCTGGAGAGATGGCCCCACTTCACGGCAAATGAAGGAGAAAAAGGAGAAGCAGGGACTGATTTCCTCTTCCTGGGCTCTAAAATCACTGCGGACAGTGACTGCAGCCATGAAATTAGAAGATGACTGCTGCTTGGAAGGAAAGCTATGACAGACCTAGACAGTGTATTAAAAAGCAAAGACATCACTTTGCTAACAAAAGTCCATGTAGTCAAGGCTATGGTCTCTCCAGTAGTCATGTACAGATGTGAGAGTTGGACCATAGAGAAGGCTTAGTGCCAAAGAATTGATGCTTTCAGACTGCGGTGCTGGAGAAGACTCTTGAGAGTCCCTTGGAAAGCAAGGAGATCCAACCAGTCAACCATAAAGGAAACTGACCCTGAATACTCATTGGAAGGACTGATGCTGAAGCTGAAGCTCCAATACTTCAGCCACCTGATGCAAAGAGCTGACTCATTGGGAAGATCCTGATGCTGGGAAAGATTGAAGGCAGGAGGAGAAGGGTTGGTTCAAAGAATGAGATGGTTGGATGGCATCACTGATTCAACGAACATGAACTTGGGCAAACTCCAGGAGATGGTGAGGGACAGGGAGGCCTGGTGTGCTGCAGTCCATGGGGTTGCAAAAGGTTAGACATAACTTAGCAACTGAACAACAACAACAGGCAGCTATGAAACGGCGACACTGGCTTTGCTGAAGGACTCTATTGGCTCTAAGAATTCCCAAGTCAAAGCTGAGAAGCAGCCCCCCCCCCCCTTTTTTTTAGCAGAAATGTGGAAACCATAGCTTCTGACATCTGTCAAGCTTCATGCTCCAAGGATACAAAATATGTACCCTTGGTTCCTACCCTGGACCAAGAAGTTGGTCCTTACCCTAAAGGACTCTCATATTTTAGCTTTGCAGAGGAACACTCATTTAAAGCATAATTTCCATTCAGAACCACTTGCCACAAAACAGCACGGCAAGTCCTCAAAAAGTTCAGAATAGAATTACCATGTGTTCCTGCAGCTCCATTTCTGGGAATCTACCCAAAAGGATTGAAAGCCAGGTCTCAAACAACGTTTGCACAGTCGTGCTTATAGCAGCACTATTCACAACAGCCCAGAGGTGGGAAAATCCAAACGTCTGTCAAAGTATGAACAGATAAAGTGTGCTACGCCCACCCAGTGGAATATCATGCAGCCTTAAAAAGCAAGAACTTCAAACACACGCTGCAACACGAATGAGCCCTAAGGACATTGTAGGTGAAATAAGACTTCCCCAAAGAGCCGTACTCCATGATCCTATGTGTGTGAAGTCCCTGCATGCAAGCATGCTGTCACTTCACTGTGACCCCATGGACTATAGCCCTCCAGGCTTGTCTGTCCACGGATCCTCCAGGACAGAAGACTGGAGTGGGTTGCCATGTCCTCCTCCAGAGGATCTTCCTGACCCAGGGGTCGAACTCACATCTCCTGTGTCTCCTGCATTGGCAGGAAGATTCTTACCACTGAGCCACTGGGGAAAGTGAAAAGAAAGTGAAAGTCATTCAGTCATGTCCAGCTCTTTGCGACCGACCTCATAGATTATACAGTCCATGGAATTCTCCAGGCCAGAATCCTGGAGTGGGTAACTGTTCTCCAGGGGATCTTCCCACCCCAGGGATCCAGGTCTCCCACATTGCAGGCGGATTCTTTACCAGCTGAGCCACCAGGGAAGCCCAAGAACACTGGAGTGGGTAGCCTATCCCTTCTCCAGGGGATCTTCCTGACCCCATAATCCAACCAGGGTCTCCTGCTTTGCAGGTGGATTCTTCACCAACTGAGCCACCGGGGAAGCCCCTGTGAAGTCCCTGGAGGAGCCAGGTTCATAAAGACGAGAGCAGAGTGGTGGTTGCTGGGGCTGGGCTCAGAGTCTCAGTTCCGCGAGAGCAAACAAGGTCTAGAGATGGATGGTGATGATGACTGCCCAGCGGTGTGAATCCACCTAATGCCACTGAATTATACACTTAAAAGTGGTTAGGCTGGAATTCTATAGTATCTTTTTACTGACATATAGTTACAACGTCGAGTTAGTTTCAGGTATAGAACAAAGTGATTCAGTTTTTTTTTAATTGGAGTATAATTGGTTTACAATACTGCACTAGTTTCTGCTGTACATCAAAGTGAATCAGCTACATGTATGCGTACATCCCCTCCCTCTTGGACCTCCCTCTCTCCCCTCCCCCACCCCACCCACCTAGGTCATCACAGAGCACTGAGGTGAGCCCCCTGTGCTATACAGCAGCTTCCCGCTGGCTATCTGTTTTACACATAGCCTTGCATATATATCAACCGCAATCTCCCAATTCATCCCACCCTCTCCCTTACCTCCCTGTGTCCCCCGATTGCTCTCTACATCTGCGTTTCTATTCCTGCTCTGCAAATAGGTTCATAAGTGCAATTTTTCTAGATTCCACATCTATGGTTAATAAGGGCTTCTCTCATAGGTCAGTTGGTAAAGAATCTGCCTGCAGTGCAAGAGACCGGGCTCGATTCCTGGGTTGGGAAGATCCCCCTGAATAAGGAAACGGCAACCCACCAGTAATCTCGACTGGAGAATCCCATGGATTCTGGCAAGCCCATAGGGTCGCAAGAGGCGGACACGACGCAGTGACTGAATCACCACCACCGTGTGTTAATACACGGCGTTTGCTTCCCTCTTTCTGACTTACTTCACTCTGTGTGACAGACGCGAGGTTCATCCGTGTCTCTACAAACCACCCAGTTTTGCTCCTTTTCACGGCTGGTAATATCTCACTGGATATATGTCCCTTCCGTGTGTGTGTGTTAGCCGCTCAGTCGTGTCCCCCTCTTGCGGCCCCATGGACTGCAGCCCACCAGGTTCCTCCATCCATGGGATTCCCCAGGCAAGAATACTGGAGTGGGTTGTCAAGCCCTTCTCAAGAGGATCTTCCTGACCCAGGGATTGAACCCTGGCACCCCACATTGCAGGGGGGTTCTTTACTGTCTGAGCCACCAGGGAACCCCATGTACCCTATTACTTGCTACTAATTCACACATTTGCTCATTCTTTCACTCATCAGAAGATATTTTTATGAGGCTCAGTAACAATGCTGGGCTAGAGCACCGAGGAGAAGAGACCATGGTCCCCATTCCTCTGATCTTCTTACTGCCTCCGTATTGAGCCTTTTCCAGAACATCATATATTTGGAATCATACAGTATATGCAGCCTTTTCAGCTCAGCTTCTTTCACTTAGTGACATGTATTTAAGACTCCTCTGTGTCTTTTCACATCTCAGAAGTTCATTTCCTCTTAAAGCTGACTAATAATCCATGGTCTGGATGCACCATCATTTATTTATTCATTCACCTAGCGAAGAACATCTTGGTTGCTTCCAAGTTTTGGCAAGTATGAGTAAAGCGGCAGATTTACGTGTGGACATACGTTTTCACCAGGCTCTCCCGATGGCTGAGTGGGTAAATAATCTGCCTGCAATGCAGGAGACGCAGGAGACTCGGGTTTGATCCCTAGGTTGGGAAGATCCCTGGAGGAGGAAATGGCAACCCACTCAGTATTCTTGCCTGAAAAATCCCATGGATAGAGGAGCCTGGTGGGCTATAGCTGGAAAAAAAAAAGGTCACAAAGAGCTGGACACGACTGAGCGACTAAGCACAAGGTCCCATAAGTTTTCAATTCTTTTAAGAAAAGATTAAGGATCACAATCACTGCATTGCATGATAAGAGTGTGCTTCATTTTGCAAGGAACAGCCAAACTGTCTTCCAAAGTGGCTGAGCCATTTTGCACTCCCACCAGCAGTACATGAGAGTTCCTGTCGCTTCACATCCTTGCCAGTATTCGGTGGTGTCAGTGTTCCAGATTTTAGCCGTTCTAAAAAGTGTGTGATAGTAGGTTTTTATATCTTCATATAAAGCTTTCCTTCCCACATTGTGGTCGGCATACTTGTTGGTGAAGAAGTGTCATGCGATGGACTGCCCAGTGAAATGAGCTCCTCAGATTTCCAGGGAAGAACTCTAGCCAGCAGGAGTGATACAAACCTGAAATGATAACCCAAGCCATGCAGAGCATGTTTTTCTTGGACAAAAGAGCCCCAGAGCGGGCACTCAGATGCTGAACCTCTTTAAGCTGATCACAGGGCAGCCTCTGTCCCAGAAATCATATTCCCAGCTTCTTAATAGAAAGGCATTTCAGGGTGAAGCTAAAGTTTCAGCTGAGGCTGCCAGCATAGATTTGCAATCTTAATAAAACCGAGACTGGCCTTTTATTCCCTGGAGGTGGCACAGTTGTATGGTGTGAAGGATAAAAATGCAAATGGATCCTTTCCACTTGCTTGAAATGGAAATCTGAGAAGCATACCACGAGGCTGCAGATGGGAGCAAGCTCATCCCAGGACTCTGCCTGGTTATTCCCAAATCCTTTACTCATTTCCCCCCAGATTTGAAAATCATGAAAACTCAGATGCTGAATATGTGACATTAAATTTCAAAGTAGCAAAAACTGACTTGCTTGGTGTGATGGTTGATTTTGTGTCAGCTTGACTAGGCTACGTGCCCAGATATTAAGTCAAACACTGATCCAGATGTTGCTATGAGCATATATTTTGGATGTGATTAGTCTTTAAATCAGTGGACTTTCAGTAAAGTAGATGACCTTCCGTAATGTGGGTGGGCCTTGTGCAATCAGTTGGAGACCTTAAGGGGCCTTGAGGTCCCCTGAAAGAGAAAGAAATTTTGCCTCCAGACTATCTGGACTCGAGCTGCAATATCTACCTTAGCCAGAATTTACAGCTTGCCGGCCTGTCCGGAGAATTTCAGACCTGTTGGCCCCCTAGACCGTGTGAAGCACTTCCTGCACTTTCTCAGCCTCCCTCTCCTCACATCAGTGAGTGCTGCTCTCCCCAGTGGAAGATCCTAGCTGTCCCCAGGTCGGCTCCCCAAGCTTGGTCACAGCTGCTCTCCCCTTCCCACCTCTCCAGGCAGCTCCTCACAGGGCAGAAAAGCAGGCTCCCCCACACGAGTGAAGTCAGAGCACAGCAGAGCAGTCCCTCTCCCGAACCCTGGTTGTGAACCTGTCCCTGAGCCAAGGGCCCTGCCTGGCTCAGAAGTTTATTCCCAGGCAGCCATACTGTTTGGGCAGGCGGGATCCTGGGCAGCACTAGATACAGACATCCCTCCCAGAGACGAGCCACCAAGAGGGTGACAACCTGCCGTAGAGCCGGGTACCTCTTTCTGAGCACGGAGCTAATGGAGAGATGACCCCCAGCGTCCTCCCAGACCATCAACTGGCCCCCCTGAAGGCACAGGATGATGGCAGGAGACAAGGACGCTGCCTCAGCCACTCAGCGCCCCCTGCTCGGCACCTCTGAGTTCCTTCACTCTGCCAGAACCTCCCCCCAACCTCATCCCCACCTATTTCGGGTAAAATTGAAACACCAATACTTTGGCCACCTGATGCAAAGAGCTGACACATTTGAAAATACCCTGATGCTGGGAAAGATTGAAGGCGGGAGAAGAAGGGAATAATAGAGGATGAGATGCCTGGATGGCATCACCGACTCAATGGACATGAGTTGGGCAAACTCTGTGAGTTGGTAATGGACAGGCAGGCCTGGCATGCTGCAGTCCATGGAGTCACAAAGAGTCGGACACGACTGAGCGACTGAACTGAACTGAACTGATGGGACTGGATTCCAGCCTTCTTTAAGCTTCATCCGACACACTCCCGCCCACTTGCACCACCTCCTCCATGCTGCAAAGGGAAAACCATTCCATGTAGTATTCTTTCAGATGTTTGGATGAGGTGAAGTAAAAATCAGGGACATAGAAGAGATGAATCAAAGCTCATTCCAAGTGAGATGGAGCCTCCCCAAACTTAAAAACAAAAATCACAGAGAATTGCATACTGTGATGCCAAAGCTGGCAAACGGTGAATTCTAGACTGTCTTCAGGCGACTATCATATGATAGGGACATTTTAATTGTCAACAGAATTTTCTGTCCATTCTTCTACAAAATGATGGGTTCCACATTGCTGCTCATTTGTATCTGAATGACAGAGCCATCACTGTGTCAAAGCTTTAATGTTGTTATTATCTCTGGCAGAACGTCATCTGAGCCAGCAAGCCATGGTGGTCTCTGTGCTGAAAACCCTGAGAAGATCCATGTCCCTGAAACAGACATTGGGGGTGACCAAGGGCTATGGGGAAAGCCAAAGCCATGCCATCATCTGCCTGCCGTCCTGTTAGCAGAGGCCACTGTGAAACAGCATTGCTTTGCTGACTAAGGTCCGTCTAGTCAAGGCTATGGTTTTTCCTGTGGTCATGTATGGATGTGAGAGTTGGACCGTGAAGAAGGCTGAGCACCGAAGAATTGATGCTTTTGAACTGTGGTGTTGGAGAAGACTCTTGAGAGTCCCTTGGACTGCAAGGAGATCCAACCAGTCCATTCTGAAAGAGATCAACCCTGGGATTTCTTTGGAAGGAACGATGCTAAAGCTGAAACTCCAGTACTTTGGCCACGTCATGCGAAGAGTTGACTCATTGGAAAAGACTCTGATGCTGGGAGAGATTGGGGGCAGGAGGAGAAGGGGCCAAAGAGGATGAGATGGCTGGATGGCATCACTGACTCGATGGACGTGAGTCTGAGTGAACTCCGGGAGTTGGTGATGGACAGGGAGGCCTGGCGTGCTGCGATTCATGGGGTCGCAAAGAGTCAGACACGACCGAGCAACTGAACTGAACTGAACTGCACTGCAAAATATGAGGGATGCAAGCCAAACATACAAGTAGTACTGATACTGGTGAAACCTTATGTTTAAAATACCATCGCATCAGGTAAAGGCAATGCAAAATATAAACAGTGCTGGCAACATGGCAGGTGGCCAGCTTGCCTGGAGTCAGATTCCAGATCTCTTTGGCTGTGAAGTCTCTGGTGATGGTTATAAAGCGAAGAAACCTGGAATTGGAAGAAAGCAGAAAGGCTAAGATGACTCTTGTAGTAAGGAACGTGGAGCTGGGGATGGGAGAAGAGCAGAGAAAGCCAAGGATGTGGGGTTGGAGGCGTTCCGCGGTTTGTAGAGATGGAGAGCAAAGTGCCAGGGTGAAGAGGAACTTGTGGAACCCCAGTGTGTGAAACATTTTTCCTCTAAGTTCTTTTCTTCCCTGGTGGCTCAGCTGGTAAAGAATCTGCCTGCAATGCGGGAGACCTGAGTTCGACCTCCGGGTTGGGAAGATCCCCTGGAGGAGGGGCCGGCTACCCACTCCAGTATTCTGGCCTGGAGAATCCCATGGATTGTATAGTCTGTGGGGTCGCAAAGAGTGGACGCGACTGAGTGACTCTCACTTTCACTTTCTTTTCTTAGAGCTAGTATCACTGTGGGAGGTGGGAGGGCCCAGTGGGTCACTGAGACATTTTCTTATTTCACCAGGCAGAGAAAACCAGCTGAATAATCATTCATGACTCGACAGTTTTTGAGACTTCCTTTATATGAGATCTGTTTTATTTTGCTTTCTTTTGGTCTTTTAGTTGATTTCAGTGCAGAGTCAGTTCCAAGTGTTGCTGTTGTTCAGTTGCTCAGTTGTGTCTGACTCTTTGTGACCCCACGGGCTGCACCACGCAGGCTTCCCTGTCCTTAACCAGCTCCCGGAGCTGGCTCAAACTCATGTCCAATGAGTCAGTGATGCCATCCATCCATCTCATCCTTTGTCATCCCCTTATCTCCTGCCCTCAATCTTTCCTAGCTTCAGGATCTTTTCCGAAGAGTCAGCTCTTTGTATTAGGTGGCCAAAGTATTCGAACTTCAGCATCAGTCCTTCCAATGAATATTCAGTGTTGATTGACTGGTTGGATCTCCTTGCAGTCCAAGGGACTCTCCAGAGTCTTCTCCAACACCACAGTTCAAAAGCATCAATTCTTCAGTGCTCAGCCTTTTTTATGGTCCAACTCTTACATCCGTACATGACCACTGAAAAAACCATAGTTTCAGGTATACAACACAGCAATTCAGTTACATATATTATATACATTTCAGATTCTTTCCCCTTAAAGGTTTTTATAGAATATTGAGTATAGTTCCCTGTGTTATAGTGGTCCTTGTTGGTTATCTATTTTATATATGAGTGTATGAGACATTCTTTTTAACTTTTTAACTAATCAGAGATATGAGCTTGAGAAAGTGTTGAGTGAGGCTGGTTGGCTCTCTCATAGAGATTCAGAAACACTGTACACCGTCTTCTCCCACCTGCCCTAATGCCACTGTCCCCAAACCACATCCTTGGCCTGGCACTCAGACCCGCCTCTCTGGTCCTCTGACACCGTGATCCTGCCTGGAGCTTGCTTCCCCGCGGGCCTGCCCCTCACACCCCTCTGCCACCAGCCGTCCTGTTCCTATGCCCCTGGGCAAGCAGCACAGTCTCCGGGGCCTCCCTGAGTCTGTCTCAAACACTCTGCCTTTCTGCCTCTCACCTCTGCTGTCCTGCGGCACCAACTGATTTAGCCTTTAGCTGTAGGTGCCTCCTGGACAGCAGACCTTCACACCTCTTTCCTCCAGGACCAGTGGTTAGTAAATCTCAAGTTGTTTCAACTTGTTTTTTTAATTAATTAATTATTTTTAATTGGAGGCCAATTACTTTACAATATGTGGTGGCTTTTGCCATACATTCATGTGAGTCAGCTATGGATGGACATGTGTTCCGCATCCTGAACCCCCCTCCCACCTCTCTCCCCATCCCACCCCTCAGGGTCATCCCAGTGCACCATCCCTGAGCACCCTGTCTCATGCATCAAACCTGGACTGGTGATCTATTTCACACATGGTAATATACATGTTTCAATGCTATTCTCTCAAATCACCCCACCCTCACCTTCTCCCACAGAGTCCAAAAGTCTGTTCTTTACATACGTGTCTCTTTTGCTGTCTCACATATAAGGTCCTCATTACCATCTTTCTAAATTCCGTATATATGTGTTAGTATACTGTATTGGTGTTTTTCTTTCTGGCTTACTTCACTCTATATAATAGGCTCCAGTTTCATCCACCTCCTTGAAACTGATCAAATACATTCTTTTTAATGGCTGAGTAATACTCCATTGTGCATATGTACCACAACTTTCTTATCCATTCATCTGCTGATGGACATCTAGGTTGCTTCTGTGTCCTGACTATTATAAACAGTGCTGCGATGAACACTGGGGTACACATGTCTCTTTTGATTCTGGTTTCCTAGGTGTGTATGCCTAGCAGTGGGATTGCTGGGTTGTATGACAGTTCTATTTCCAGTTTTTTAAGGAATCCCCATACTGTTCTCCATAGTGACTGTACTGGTTTGCATTCCCACCAACAGTGTAAGAGGGTTCCATTTTCCCCACAAACTTGTTTTTAAATCCACTATTATTACCATTTAACTCTTCTACCAGGTTAATTAGCCTTGATACAAGTTGAAATAGATGCTACTTGGAAATTATGTATATATATATTAGAAAGAGGTAATACAAATACATATGTCAAGGCTGTATATTGTCACCCTGCTTATCTAACTTATGCAGAATACATCTTGAGAAATGCTGGGCTGGATGAAGCACAAGCTGGAAGATTGCCAGGAGAAATGTTAATAACCTCAAAAATGCAGATGACACCACCCTTATGGCAGAAAGCAAAGAAAACTAAAGAGCTTCTTGATGAAAGTGAAAGAGGAGAGTGAAAAAGTTGGCTTAAAACTCAACATTCAGAAAACCAAGATCATGGCATCTGGTCCCATCACTTCATGGGAAATAGATGGGGAAACAGTGAGAGACTTTATTTTCTTGGGCTCCAAAATCATTGCAGATGGTGACTGCAGCCATGGAATCAAAAGACACTGAAAGTTATGACCAACCTAGACAGCTTATTAAAAAGTAGAGACATTGCCAACAAAGGTCAATCTAGTCAAAGCTATGGTTTTTCCTGTGGTCATGTATGGATGAAAGTTGGACTATAAAGAAAGCTGAGTGCTGAAGAATTGATGCTTTTGGACTGTGGTGTTGGAGAAGACTCTTGAGAGTCCCTTGGATGGCAAGGAGATCCAACCAGTCCATCCTAAAGGAAATTAGTCCTGAATATTCATTGGAAGGACTGATGCTGAAGCTGAAACTCCAATACTTTGGCCACCTGATGTGAAGAACTGACTCATTGGAAAAGACCCTGATACTAGCAAAGGTTGAAGGTGGGAAGAGAAGGGGACGACAGAGGATGAGATGGCTGGATGGCATCACTGACTCAACAGACATAAGTCTGAGCAGGCTCTGCGAGTTGGTGATGGACAGGGAGGCCTGGCGTGCTATAGCCCATGGGGTCACAAAGAGTCTGACGCGACTGAGCGACTGGACTGAACTGAATACGAAGGCAAAGTTTACAGCAATACGTTTTTTTTCCCCAAAAAATTATAGCATAGTATGACTTTTTTCTGAGGAAGCAGGACAAACTTTATTGAATCTACCCATGAGATTCCTTCTTACTCCTTACATGGTACAAGAATTAAGCAAGAAAGGGCCATTCCCTTGGTCTTAGAATTATTCCTTTCCTACATCCTTTTAGGACTTCTCCTGTCGCTCAGCGATAAGGAATCTGCCTGCAATGCTGGAGATGCAGGTTCAATCCCTGGGCGGGGGAGATCCCCTGGAGAAGGAATGAAACTTCAGTATTCTTCCCAGGAAATCTTACGGACAGAGAAACCTGGTGGCCTCTTGTGCATGGGATCTCAAGAGTTGGACACACTTAGAGACTAAACAATGACAGCAACATCGTTCTTTGAACATCTTGAGGCTTAGAAGCACGCGTGCTCAGTTGTGGGACTCGGACTTGGGCAGCACCGCATTTCCCCACGTGTTGTGTCTGTTACTGTATTCGCGGTGCTCTGCTTCCCCCTGGTGGAAATAAACAGGTTGCAACAATTGTAATAGTTCTTTTCCTGAATCCACTGTAGCACACGCAGAAAGGACTAGAAGGAAAAATCTAGCCAATTTTCAGAATTTTCACCCGCAAAAGAATAATTTCCTCTCCGTTGGTTCCATGTCTAAAATATGACTTTGTTCTTCATTTTCCTCTCTACTTATGATGTTGCATGTGGCCTTGCGGCTCAGAGGTTAAAACGTCTGCCCGCAGTGCCGGAGACCTGAGTTCGATCCCTGGGTTGGGAAGATCCTCTGGAGAAGGAAATGGCAACCCACTCCAGTACTCTTGCCTGGAAAATTCCATGGACTGAGGAGCCTGGTGGGCTTCAGTCCATGGGGTCGCAAAGAGTCGGACACGACTGAGCGACTTCACCTCACACAAATAGTCTTTTGAAAGGTATTTTATTTCCCCAAATTTCATGTATTAATGAATTATGTTTTTTACCTTTAGAAGCCAGCTTTACACATAAAACTCATTCATCTGAGCTGATCAGCATATATTAAGTAAATTAGTTTGATGTAATCTCAGCCAAAGTGGAAAAATCTGCCATTTCAGCCATGTTGTAGGTAAATATTTTAATTATGCATTCATGCTCAGTCATGTCTGACTCTTTTTCAACCCTGTGAACTGTAGCCCACCAGGCTCCTTTGTCCATGGGATTTTCTAGGCAAGAATACTGGAGTGGGTTGCCATTTCCTACTCCAGGGGATTTTCCCAACCCAGGGATTGAACTTGCCTCTTTTGTGTCTCCTACATTGGCAGGAGGATTCTTCACCCTGTGCCACTTGGGAATTCCATAAATATTTTAATTAAAGAAACAAAATAAATAAACAGAAAATCTAGTGGAACCTTTTAACCTTTGCACTCCCAGGGAATGAATCATTTTGTCTGATGGATTTATTTTAGAGGTGACAAACTGAAGTCTCCAAAAAAATGTCTTATCTTCCACAACAAAGGTAGTTAGTGGTGGGGCTGTGGTTAAAATGTGTTAATTGATTCAAAGGCCAGAACTGTCTATGTACCACACAAAAAAAGAAGGTACAACCAGCAGACTGAAAAATAGATCACGTGTCTTGCACACAGTTTTACATGTGCAAATAAACCACAGATTCCTAGAGCAAATGTGATTTTTCTATTTATTCATTTTATGTATTGTTTATTTGCATATTTGATCTTTTATTAGTCTTAATTAGCTAGAGGCTTGTTTAATTTTTTTTCTTGTAGAACAAACTGTTTGTTAACTTTTTCCAATCTTATTCTATTTCTGGCATTATCTTTATCATAGATTTCTTCTGGCATTATGTGTATTATTCCATTTTCTTTTGATTTGTATTTGATCTGATTTCTTTTCAACTTTCTAGATTGAATGCTTAACTTGTTAGTTTGCAATCTTTCTTTTTTCCTAATAAATACCTGTCTGTAAGTAGTGACTTCTCTGTTTTTCAAAATATTGACCCACAGAGTTTTCACTATTATCCAATTCCAAGAATTTCATTAAAGATGCTTATTTTTAAATCCAAATCTTGATTTATTTAGAAACACATTGTTTAGCTTCCAATAACATGGGATTTTTTTTTTTTTTTTTAGATTTTGTTACTTATTTCAAAATGTCTTCCATAACAGAATTTACTAGGTCTTTTTTTTGATCTAAAACATGATCAATGTTTCTGCAGGTATTTTATGGGCACTGGAAAATAATATGTTTTCTCTAGTATTGGGGGTATATTTCAAGCTTAGTGACTGTGTCATTCATTTCTTCTAATTAAATTTGATGAATTAAATTTATTTGTTTCCAAATTGTTTTTGTCATTGTCTATTGTTATTGTACTTGTTACTGTAATTAAGCATTTAAAAAAGAAATGCAAAACAGCAAAATGGCTGTCTGAAGAGGCCTTATAAATAGCTGAGAAAAGAAGAGAAGTGAAAGGCAAGGGAGAAAAGAAAAGATACACCCATCTGAATGCAGAGTTCCAAAGAATAGCAAAAAGAGATGAGAAAGCCTTCCTCAGTGAACAATGCAAAGAAATAGAGGAAAACAATAGAGTTGGAAAGACAGATCTTTTCAAGAAAATTAGTGACACCAAGGGAACATTCCATGCAAAGATGGGCTCCATAAAGGACAGAAATGGTATGGACCTAACAGAAGCAGGAGCTATTAAGAAAAGGTGGCAAGAATACACAGAAGAACTGTATAAAAAAGATCTCAACCCAGATAATCACGATGATGTGATCACTCACCCAGAGCCAGACATCCTGGAATGTGAAGTCAAGTGGACCTTAGGAAGCATCACTATGAACAAAGCTAGTGGAGGTGATGAAATTCCAGTTGAGCTATTTCAAATCCTGAAAGATGATGCTGTGAAAGTGCTGCACTCAATATGCCAGCAAATTTGGAAAACTCAGCAGTGGCCACAGGACTGGAAAAGGTCAGTTTTCATTCCATTCCCAAAGAAAGGTGATGCCAAAGAATGTTCAAACTACCACACAATTGCATTCATCTCACACACTAGCAAAATAATGCTCAAAATTCTTCAAGTTAGGCTTCAACGGTATGTAAACTTCCAGATGTACAAGCTGGATTTAGAAAAGGCAGAGGAACCAGAGATTAAATTGTCAACATCCATTGAATCATAGAAAAAGCAAGAGAGTTCCAGAAAAACATCTACTTCTGCTTCATCGACTATGCTAAAGCCTTTGACTGTGTGGATCATAACAAACTGGAAAATTCTTAAAGAAATGGGAATGCCAGACCACCTTATCTGCCTCCTGAGAAACCTGTATGCAGGTCAAGAAACAACAGTTAGAACCAGACATGGAACAAGGACTGGTTCCAAATTGGGAAAGGAGAATATCAAGGCTGTATGTTGTCATCCTGCTTATTTAATTTCTATGCAGAGTACATCATGTGAAATGCCAGGCTGGATGAATCACAAGCTGGAAACAGGATTTCTGGGAGAAATATCAATAAGCTCAGATATGCCTTTTTATACTGAAGATATGTAGATGACACTACCCTTATGGCAGAAAGCAAAGAGAAACTAAAGAGCCTCTTGAAAAAGGCTAAAGAGGACAGTGAAAAAGCTGGCTTAAAACTCAACATTCAAAAAACAAAGATTATGGCATCCTGTCCCATCACTTCATGGCAAATAGATGGTAAACAATGGAAATAGTTACAGACTTTATTTTCTTGAGCTCCAAAATCACTGCAGATGGTGAGTTCAGGCATGAAGTTAAAAGATGCTTGCTCCTTGGAAGGAAAGCTATGACTAACCTAGACAGCATGTTAAAAAGCAGAGACATTACTTTGCTGACAAAGGTCCACCTAGTCAAGGCTATGGTTTGTCCAGTGGTCAGGTATGGATGTGAGAGTTGGACTATAAAGAAGGCTGAATGCTGAAGAATTGATGCTTTTGAACTGTGGTGTTGGAGAAGACTCTTGAGAGTTCCTTGAACTCCAAGGAGATCCAACCAGTCAATCCTAAAGGAAATCCATCCGGAATACTCATTGGAAGGACTGATGCTGAAGCTGAAGCTCTGATACTTTGGCCACCTGATTCGAAGAACCTATTTATTAGAAAAGACCCTGATGCTGGGAAAAATAGAGGGCAGAAGGAGAAGGGGATGGCAGAGGATGAGCTGGTTGGATGGCATCACTGGCTCGATGGACATGAGTCTGAGTAAACTCTGCGAGTTGGTGAGGGACAGGGAGGCCTGGCGCTGCAGTCCATGGATTGCAGAGTTGGATATGACCGAGCAACTAAGTAACAAAGTCTAACAGACAAACTCTGAGCACTGAAGCAGCATTTCCATGAAATCTAAAATGAATACTTTGGAAAGACACCAAAAAATATTTATTTAAAAATAAAAGCCACACCTTAGAGATATTGTGGGTGTCGGTCCAGATACCACAATAAAGCAAATATGACAATAAAGTCACACGACTTTTTTTTGTTTTTTCAGTGTGTATAAAAGTCATGTTTTCATTATAGGGTAGCCTATTAAGTGTGCAACAGCATTGTGTCTAGGAAATCAAAGTACATACCTTAATTTAAAAATTATACTGTTGGAAAAATGGTGCAAACGTGTTGACACAGAACTGCCACAAGCCTTCAATTTGTTAAAAATTCAATGTCTGTGGCGCATGATATGAATCACAATAAACCTAGGTCTGCCTATATACGGTATTCAGGGATAAGGTGCTAGTGAGACCAATGTGAAGTTTGGGGAAGAAAGAGTAAAAGAGTTCTGCACTTTGATTTTTTATGGGGATCCTTCAGGACTTATTTGGCTTTAGAGAAAAAAAAAGTGATCCATCATAAAGAATGGATCACTAGCATGATTTACATAGAAAAATAACTCAAACCCCGTCAGAGCCAAGGCATCACATTAAAATATTTTCTATTTTTGTTGCAAGTTTGAAATAACAATAAAATATTTAAAGCAAGATGTATTATGTGTTTTTTAAGTGATTGTCTAGTTTTCCTTTTTTGATTAACCAACCAACTAATCATTGTAACTGTTAGAATCAACAGCGTCTACTGTATATTATTCCTGGGAATATTAGTATATCTATAGAAAAGATTGATGGGTAAATATTCCAAAATGTCAACAGTTCTAGTTCCAGGAAAGAATTATTGGTAATTATAATATTTTTCTGCAGCCTATCTGACAAATTTTTATGGTAAACTTGTGTTATTGTTGTAATCAGAGCAGAAATTTTCTAAATAGAAGAAATAAGAAATATGAATAAAATTAAAAGTAATAAAAGGAAGAAGTGATAGAGAGACAGAAGCAGTAATAAAGTCCAGGTTGGATGCGTGAGACAGGGTGCTCAGCGCTGGTGCACTGGGGGATGGGATGGGGAGGAAATGGGAGGGGGGTTCAGGATGGGAGACATGTACACTCATGGCTGATTCATGTCAATTTATGGCAAAAACCACTACAATATTGTAAAGTAATTAGCCTCCAGTTAAAATAAATAAATACAATTTTTTAAAAGTACTTTAATGATCTTAAAATACTTCTTTATCATCATGGAAGCCTTAAGTATTTGCCAGACCAGAAGAGCATTTTCTTTCTGTTTTTAACAGATGCAAAAACAGGATCTGAAAATGAAAGATGACGGTGAAAGTCACTCAGGTGTGTCTGACTCTTTGCAACTGTGTAGTCCATGGACTTCTCCAGGCCACAGTACTGGAGTGGGTAGCCTTTCCCTTCTCCAGGGGATCTTCCCAAACCAGGGATCAAACCCAGGCAGATTCTTTACCATCTGAGCCACAAGGGAAGTTCATTGAAAAGCTGAGGGGCTCACCTCAAATCACTGTTCCATTATCTATTACTCTGTAGCAAGCCACTTCATCTATGGGGTCGCACAGAGTCAGACATGACTGAAGCGACTTAGCAGCAGCAGCAGCAGCAGTAGCAGCAAGCCACTTCAAAATGCAATGGCTTAAAATAAAGGTTTATTATTATCTCTCATGGCTCTGTGACTAGGCTGAGCTCAAAGTCAGATGTCAGGTGGGGCTGAGGCCACCTCAAGGTCCACTGGACTGGCCGTCAAAATGGCGCCCTCCGGTGCCTGAGTCCTGGGAGCTTGCCTGGACTCTGGCCCGGGCTCTGACAAGGCCCCCGCATGGCTCAGAGGCTGGGCTCTTAGAGTGCGACTCCAAGAGTGAAACTGCCTGAAGCTCTCGTCTTCCAGTTGTTGTTCATTCGCTAAATCGTGTCCAACTCTTAGCACCCCCACGACCTGCATCCTGCCAGGCTTCCTTGTCCTTCTCTATCTCCTGGAGTTTGCTCAAACTCTTGTCCATTGAGTTGATGATGCCATCCAACCATCTCATCCTTGGCCAGACTCTGGCCATGACAGGCTTAGCGAGCTACACTGGCCTAAAATATAACCTGAGTCATGCTTCTGGGAATTGTACCCTTAAACCAATCAGGAGAGTCCCCATTTGCGCCAAACCTTGAGCCAATCCGGGTGAGATGCGAGGTTCAAAAATCGCGCGTGCACCGCTTAGCCAGTCATTGTAAGCCTAATAGCCTAGAGGTGGCCTATAGAGACAAAGATGGAAATTCCTCAGGAAAGCCCGCGCCTGCAAAAAACTGACCAATCAGCAGTTAACAAGTAACCCGTGCAACCAATTTAAGTTTGCCAGCTGCCTACCTTTGTTATAATCCTATAAATACTGCTGGAACCCAGAGGTCGGGGCCTCTTGTCTTACTCCACTGCGTTGGATGTCGTGGGGGCCCTGACTCGAGTCAGAAATAAATTTCCCCTTTTGCCTTTTTGCATTGTCGTAGAGGTCTTGTTCTTGTCGGTCTTGGGATTCGGACTTTCGGGCGTAACAATCCTCTGTCATCCCCTTTGCCTGCTGCCTTCAGTCTTTCCCAGCATCAGGGTCTTTTCTAATGAGTCAGTTCTTTGCATCAGGTGGCCAAAGTATTGGAGTTTCGGCTTCAGCATCAGTCGTTCCAATGAATATTCAGGACTGATTTCCTTTAGGATGGACTGGTTGGATCTCCTTGCAGTCCATGGGACTCTCAAGAGTCTTCTCCAGCACCACAGTTTGAAAGCATCAGTTCTCAGCACTCAGCCTTCTTTATGGTCCAACTCTCACATCCATACATGATTACTGAAGAAAACCATAGCTTTGACTAAATGGGTTTTTGTTGGCAAAGTGATGTCGCTGATTTTTAATACACTGTCCAAGTTTGTCTTAGGTTTCCTTCCAAGGAGTAAGTCTGCCTTTTAATTTCATGGTTGCAGTCACCATCTGCAGTGATTTTGAGGCCCAAGAAAAGTAAATGCCACTGTTTCCAATTTTCCCCCTTCTGTTTGCCCAAATTCCAGAGCATCTTTCTATCTCATTCTATTGGCCAGCCAATCACTAAGAGCAGCCAAGATTCAGGAGAAGCGACTGAGCCTCTCCTCTTGCTGGGGCAAGACAAAGCCACACCAGGGACCCAGTAGAATGAGTTGAGTCCATCCTCGAAATTCAGACTCCAACAGGGTCACACAACTAAAGATTGCCAGCAACAGGACGACACGGTGTTTTTTTAATTGCAACTTTCCCCTCTTCCCGACTCGATTCACAGATATAAATGGTATCACAGTGTGTGAGTGGATGTGGGTCTAGTAATGCTTTTCCTAAAAATAAAGGCGATTTGAGGACAGTTCCATTTGTTAATGTGGGATTGTTATTTTTAAAGGTCTAAAGCCAACTGGAGTTTTCCAGCTCCTTCGAATATACCCGTTACTTAACAAGGGCTCAGGTGGGACTGGTCACAGCTCATCTGTTTTCTCAGAGCGGTAGTTATATGTCTGTAAGGCTGATTGGTTATTGGTAATAAAGCAATTTCCCTAGGCATGAAGATGAAACTTAGCGACTGCTTTCCATATTAAAGTCGTGAAATGCTAGAAATAGCTTCCCGCCCCTGCCCCAGGAAATCTGAAACAAAGCGCCCAGTGGTTTGAGAGTCTCCTTCATTTCTCCAATGTCCACAAGAGTCATTTTCTTCCTTCTATCTCTTCTTTTGTCCTCAGACTCTAATTTCCCTTGGGAGGGGGCATAATCTGGGGAGGTCAGTTCATTGGAGACTCCGGGAGCTGGGATGGTTAGTGTCCACACAAACTCTGAGGTCACTGTGAGCCCTTAGGAGGTCAGTGCCTGGGGCACTGGGCATTTTTTTATTTAAAGAGACACAGTCCATTTGGTTTTGTTCCTCCTTGATCTGAACATCATTAAAGAACACAATGAACTGCATTCAATATCCCATGATAAGTGGGAAAGGGTATTTTATTTTAAAATGTATTTATATATATATAAAATGGAATCCATGCGCTACAGAAGAAATGAACACAGCCTGGTAAATCAACTATACTTCAATAAAAAATATGGATCAAAAAAGAGCATATTTAGTGAGCAAATCAGAATCATTTATTATGCCACTGACAAATATTGCTAGCTATCCTTCCTATTCTTAGGACTTTATGTTGTGGGAATGAAAATACCTCCTGCCGAATCAATAAACAAGAAATGTCACAGCCATCGGCGGTTTCTGGCCTCCAAATGGGAATGGTGGTGGTGGTGGTTTAGTCACTAAGTCATGTCTGACTCTTTCGACCCCATGGACTGTAGTCCTCCAGGCTCCTCTGTCCATGGGATTCTCCAGGCTAGAATACTGGAGTGGGCTGCCATTTCCTCCCAACCCAGGGACTGAACCTGGGTCTCTTACATTGCAGGCAAATTCTTTACCGACTAAGCTACAAGGGAAGTCCCAAACGGGAATGGGGGTTCCCAAAACTTCGATCCAGCAGATGCTGTCGACCCCCTCAGTGATGGTTGAGGAGCTGGGAGAATGCAAGAAGCAGCCCTCTGCCACATATCCCACTCTGTAAGGTGAACTAGGAAACAGATTTGGCCCCAGATAGCTGAGATGCATGGAGAAGGCAATGGCACCCCACTCCAGTACTCTTGCCTGGAAAATCCCATGGGTGGAGGAGCCTGGTGGGCTGCAGTCCATGGGGTCGCTGAGGGTCAGACACGACTGAGTGACTCCACTTTCACTTTTCACTTTCATGCATTGGAGAAGAAAATGGCAACCCACTTCAGTGTTCTTGCCTGGAGAATCCTGGGAACAGGGAGCCTGGTGGGCTGTCGTCTATGGAGTCCCACAGAGTCGGACACGACTGAAGTGACTTAGCAGCAGCTGAGATGCATATGAAAGGAATGAATTCAGTGAGTCCAGAGGCTTGCACCTTCCCACACGTAGAATGCTAAATTCTCTAAGTTGGTATCTGATCTTCAATATTCAGACTGCCTGCTCCCTTTGTCACAAACTTGTATATAGTTTGGTGTACCCCCTGCCTCCTTGGAGCAGTTTTCTCAGAGCTCCTGAGATGCGGTCTCCTGGGCTCAGAGTCCTAAACATTCCCACCAAATAAAACAATCCCTACCTTCAGGTCATGACCGATTATTAGTGGACAATGTTCGGCATTTGTTTCCTCCATGACTGGTTTTATCGATTAAGTGGACACTCATTTTGCTAATAACTTTCATTAACTATCATTGTTCAGTTCAGTTCAGTCATTCAGTTGTGTCCTACTCTTTGTGATCCCATGAACCACAGCATGCCAGGCTTCCCTGTCCATCACAAACTCCCAGAGTTTACCCAGACTCATGTCCATTGTGCCGGTGATGCCATCCAGCCATCTCATCCTCTGTCATCCCCTTCTCCTCCTGCCTTCAATCTTTCCCAGCATCAGAGTCTTTTCCAACGAGTCAGTTCTTCACATCAGGTGGCCAAAGTATTGGAGTTTCAGCTTCAGCATCAGTTCTTCCAATACATATTCAGGACTGATTTCCTTTAGGATGGACTGGTTGGATCTCCTTGCAGTCCATGGGACTCTCAAGAGTCTTCTCCAACACCACAGTTCAACAGCATCACTTCTTCGGCACTCAGCTTTCTTTATAGTCCATCTCTCACATCCATACATGACTACTGGAGAAACCATAGCTTTAACTAGATGGACCTTTGTTGATAAAGTAATGTCTCTGCTTTTTAATATGTTGTCTAGGTTGATCATAGCTTTTCTTTCAAGGAGCAAGCGTCTTTTAATTTCATGTTGCAGTCACCATCTGCAGTGATTTTGGAGCCCCCCAAAATAAAGTCTGTCACTGTTTCCCCATCTATTTGCCATGAAGTGATGGGACCAGATGCCATCATCTTAGTTTTCTGAATGTTGAGTTTGAAGCCAACTCTTTCACTCTCCTCTTTCACCTTCATCAAGAGGTTCTTTAGCTGTGGCTTACATTCAAAACATGCTCGACAGTCTGTTGGGGACTTCCTTTCCCCTTTGTCAGGGCTGCTATGAAGTTCCCCTCGACTCCCCTCAATGGCCAGCCTCCTTCCTCCCCCAGATCAGCTTGGTCCCCCTGCTCTCCAGGGTCACAGGGAAAGGCTGGAGCTTCGGACTGAGCAGGAAGTGTTGGGAGGCTGCTGGCCCCGACTGCCTGGAGATGGGTGAAGAGGATGAACTGAGTCAGCTCCCTCTCTTGGAGACAGAGGGGTCCCTGTGGGGAGGACGAGAGGCTGACATGGTAGCAGGGGTGCTGGGGAGTCAAGAGGGATTATAGAGGGAGGTCAGGACCATTTGTCAGGAACAGCGAACATCACAGCAGACAAGGATGCCCTCGGGTCCCAGAGGTACTGCTGTGCCTCCAGCCCTGTCCTGGTGGCACGAGGTCCAGCCTGGGCTGAGGCCTAGGGGTGCCTTTGAGCAGCTCCCCCTCTTGTTAGCCCCGGAACTCTGCAGCCACGTTTCCGCGTTTGTTGTATAATCAGCCTGTTCTTCCCCTGGCTTTGGCTCACTTTCTTGACCTCAGTCTTGTACCGCCCCCACTTCTGAACTCTCAAAAACTCCTCATCTGAGAGCCACCTTCCCGCTGATATTTTTCTGGATGCAACTGAATTATAGATCAGAAACGTTTGCGATTATTTGGAAGAAGCAAGCACGTTTACCACTTGAATATAGCCCGGTGTCTGGACACACAGCAATTTCTCTAGAAGTAGACTGTGAGTAGCTAAATTAATTAGTTCCTATGAGCAGCTGAGCCATGGGTGGATAAGGTTACCCGGATTCCATTGCTCCGGAGAGGGGGTTGGCTTCGAAAAGCGAAAAGCGTAGCTTGTGCTTTGCTGCAGGCCTCGCCAGCCTGGAATACAAATGAGGTCACCTTGACATTTATGCCCAGACTAGCATGGCTCCCACCAGCACTTTTGAAATGGATCCTAAGTTTGCTGAATATGTCCCTGCTCAAATATTCCCCGAGAAGCCAAGAGTTGCTTGTACCAGTCCACGAATCAGTCCATCCGAGCAGTCCCGTAGCTGCCTGCTCCCCTCATGGTGGGGCAGACCATCCCCTTTGTGAACAGAGAGTGATGGTGAGAGAGTCAATTCCTAGGCAGGCTGATAAGAAGTCTGGGGGTACCCAGGAGAGAGGAGTCTGGAATTTTCAAGGAAGGGGAAAGGACAAACATTTTTCCCCCTTTACATTCCTTAGGATTATATAACAATAATATATCCTGCTTGAGGACAGTTTCTGGAAAAAACCTTCTGGCTAAACCTGTTACCTTAAAATGTGAATTATGGGAGTGGATCTAGTAAGGTCTTTTCAACCTCCAGACATTCTTTTGATTCAGTGTAATAACTAATTTAAAAGTTTATAACTCCATTGCTAACACTAGCAAGGGGGCACTCTTTCTGCCCCCCTCTGATGTCTCTGTCAGAAGCTTTCTCTATCTCTTTTACACTTTAATAAAACTATTACACAAAAGCTCTGAGCGATCAAGCCTCGTCTCTGGCCCCAGATTGAATTCTTCTCCGGAGGCCAAGCATCCTGGCATCTTTCGTGGTTCAGCAACAATCTTTTAATGGTTCCTCAAAAAGAGGATATGGGAATCGGGGCGTCCCACAGAGGTGAGCCCCTTCCTCCAGGCACGATGGTTTCAGGGCTGCTGTGTCAAAATGGCAGTCCCTGTCAACCACCCAGAGGACCCAGAGCTGGCTCCCACGCCAGTGGCCAGAACCTTCGATGCTCACAAGATTCCTCCCCTTTCTTGTGCCAGATTCTCTCCCGGGAACCCTGGGGTATGAAATAGAACTTGGGGTGTTCCGTTTTCAGGACAAAAGAGCTGGCCTTGGGTGGGAAATTATTAACAAATGGTTTTCCACTCAGAGCTAGCTAGTTTTGTCTTGGGAAAATCACTGGCAAGCTAGTCTTGCCTAACAGCTTACACCTGGAGAGTCCCTGGGCTGACAGGATGTTTGGGAAGGGATGCCCTAAAGTCCTTGTTGAGAAACATGGATTTAGCACGGGAAGGGAGAAGAAAGAATACCCCATGAGACTAGGGCGACACCTGGGAAGAGTGTAAGCCCACAGGACTCAGCTGGTGAGGACCTGGAGAGGAGTCAGTGAGCCAGGAAATGCGTGCTGGCTGTACCCACCCCGGGAGGCCTGCCCACTGGACACCCGATTAAAGACCCTGATTAAAAGTCTCGCTTTCACTGTGCTTCCTGTCTCGAAGACCATCCCTTGGTTTTGGGCATGTGAGTGTGTTTCTCAAACCTGGGATCCTTTCTTTCAATCCATCCGATTAAGGCCAGTCCAATCCCTCAGGCTGAACACCGAAGAATTGATGCTTTTGAACTATGGTGCTGCAGAAGACTCTTGAGAGTCACTTGGGCTGCAAGGAGATCCACCCAGTCCATCCTAGAGGAAATCAGCCCTGAATACTCGTTGGAAGGACTGATGCTGAAGCTGAAACTCCAATACTTTGGCCACCTGATGTGAAGAACTGACTCTCTGGAAAAGACCCTGATTCTGGGAAAGATTGAGGGCAGGAGGGGAAGGGGACGACAGAGGATGAGATGGTTGGATGGCATCACTGACTCAATGGACATGAGTTTGAATAAACTCCAGGAGTAAGTGATGGACAGGGAGGCTTGGTGTGCTGCAGTCCATGGGGTCGCAAAGAATCAGACACAACTGAGCGACGAAACTGAACTGAGTCCCTCAGGCATTTTTCAATATTATTGAGCCGGAATTAGAGGTGAATAGGGTCTTAGCCCCTTTTCCATTATGGGAGTAATTCCACCCTTATAAAGATAATTGGAACAGCCCCGCAGCACCTGAGCCCCAAGTTCCTATATTACTGGGAAAAAGAATGCCTGATTCTAGAAAGTAAAAAGGCAACCACACTGAATGCATCAAATGCTTTAGTACTTGAGAGGACTGTGGATGAGCTGGGGCTTCAGATCTGTTTCTCTCCCACCTCCCTGAGGGTTTAAGGGTTCTGCTCAACGGTCATGGACACAGGGGAACATTCATGGAGGGTGATCACAATGTGGTACCTAGCAGATCTGACCCCCAGCGTGGCTTGTGTTTCAACAGAGCCCTCCTTTTTTAGGATAATTCACTATTTTATTTATTTTATGTTTTAATTTGGAGTATTATTGCTTTACTCTGCTGGGTTGGTTCTGCTGTACGAGGAGAATCACCCGTATGTGTACATATATCCCCTCCCTCTGGAGCCTCTCCCACCCTCCCATCCCAACCCTCTAGGTCATCACAGAGCACTGAAAAACACTCCCTTTTTACACAACAAAAATATCTTTCATAAAATTATGAAATGGAACAGTAATAAAGGCAAGGAAAGAAACCTAACCAGTGAACATTTTCTCTTATTGAATTTCATAGATAAAATTGCACCAGTAAAAAATAGATAAAAACAAAAACACATGTCATGGTACAAAAAAGGAAATAAGTGTGTCTTTTCCCAACCATTTAAAAATGTATATGACAGCTTAAACGTTTGATTCTGTAAAGAATTAATACTCGCGATGTGGAGAGAAAGATTCGATCCCTGGGTTGGGAGGATCTCCTGGAGGAGGCAATGGCAACCCACTCCAGTATTTTCGCCTGGGAAATCCCATGGTCAGAGGAGCCTGGGGGGCTACAGTCCATGGGGACGCCGAGTCGGAGACGACTGAGAAACTAAGCAAAATTAAGTAAATAGATCTGGGATACCGGTAGGGGGAGCTCTTGCACCCTGTGATGACAGCAAACCCAATAGGAAGAAGAAAGCCTCCTCTTCTTCCCCGGCAACGGCTCAGCCAATGAAAAGCCAAGATCTTTGTTTACCTCCCCGCTTCCTTTTCTCTCTACCAGCAGTCTCCTCCCCTCGCCATATGGGGACCAGCCTGTGGCTCGCAGTTCTCCACGCCAAGTTAAAATTCTCTGCTGATCCCGAGTAAACCCGCCTTTTCTGGAGAAATATCCAGCCGTCTGTTTCAGGTCAACAATCTTTTGATTACAGTATGATATAATATTTTATGTATATATAATTGTCCAATAACCAATACGTGAATTTTAATAAAACGGCAACATCTACAAAAGCGACAATTAAGGCAACTACTAAATCACACCGTTTTGGTAAAGCTTATTATCTTGACGGGTTTCCCAGGTGGCTCAATGGTAAAGAATCTGCCTGCCAAGAAGAGACGTAAATTCAGTCCCTGGGTGGGGAAAATCCCCTGGAGAAGGAAATGGCAACCCAATCCAGTATTCTTGCCTGGTAAATCCCGGTGGTCAGAGGAGCCTGGCTGACTACAGTCCATGGGATCTCAAAGAGTCTGATCTTAATGTATTCTTTAGTTTTGAAACAATTAACAATGGCAAAAGGATACATTTCATTTTCAAATTCCAGTAAAGATTGGATGGTATGAATTAAAATAAGCATGAAAGAAGTGAAGGAACTAGAGTCTTCATCTCTGTCTCTCTCTGCTGCCATAATTTGTTTCAAACTTTCTGGTAAAGACAGAACTTGTAGCCCCAGAGTTGGAGACCCAAACGGCACCCAAAGTGTGCTTGCAAAATTCCATCCACATAATCGGGAGTTCTCCGAATTATTGATAACTCCTGGCTAATTAAATCCTCTTGGAATACAATATTTATTAAGATCTGAGTATCACAAATGCTTCCCTGGTGGCTCAGAAGTAAGGAGTCTGTCTGCCAATGCAGGAGACACGGGTTCGATCCCTGGGTCGGGAAGACAAAGTCTTTGGAAGGCAAAGTCTTAACTGCTAGACTGCCAGGGAAGCCCTTTATTATTCTTTTTAAGGCCCTTCAGAGGCCTTGTCTTACAGCTGGCTCCCATCCAATCCTCCCACTGCCTGAGGAATGCACAGTCCACTTGGGAAAAATAAACAAATCAACAAATAGAAGTTCCACCTGCAGGATGGGATCTGGAACCAGAAAAGAAACGCTGCTTTTTCCAAAAACCAGTCTGGAAAACCCTTGCCAAACTTTCTAAGTACATGCCCTGCTCCATGTCTCCCTTGCCAGAGATCCCTGGTCAGGCATCCACACCTGCCAAAAAACTAGCCCTGTTCAAGCCTCCCCAAAGTCTTTCCAACTCCCCAAAATTCCAAATGAAAAATGACCCTAAGAAATAGTCATTGGTGGCATATCAAATTTCTTTGGGACTAAAGCTAAACGTTCACTGGAATAAATTGTTCTATTTGGGAGACAAGGAAAGAGAACATTTTAAAAATTGAATCAGAGTTATTCTTTTCAAGAATGGCATACAGCCCTGCAGTAGACAGATTAAAGTTCCCCAAAGAGGTCTTGTCGGAATCTCAAAACATGGGGATGTGTGCAAAATGGGCTGGGTGCAGGGGGCCTGCAGGCGGAGCCAGGAGTGAAGACCGTCTGCAGTGAGCAGGAATGGCTGGACCAGGCAGGAGGGGCCTGGCTGAACCACAGACACAGGCCCAGCCACGAATGGGTAGGCCTGCCCAGGTCCTTCTGACTGCACAGAACAGCAAGTGAGTTGGACCAAGAAAACTCACACTTAAGCCACCATGCCCTCCCTCAGGTCACTAAGGCTGTGACTAGTTTCAAGGGTCTAGAATGTTCTCATTAACTCGGAGTCTCCATAAGGCATCGGTGATGGACAGGAGGAGAAACTCGATCTACCTTAAGTCTGAGTTCAGGGTATATTCAGAGGGTCTTCACTTTTCAGGTTGAGTCTTGTATAGTGCTACGCAGGCTTGTGTCAGCTTCCTTTTGCTGCCCTAACACATATTACACACTCAGTGGCTTAAGACAACTCAGATGTGTTACCTTATATCCTACAGTGCTGGTGATCAGAAGCCTGACATGGGCCTCACTTAGCTAAAATTAATACGTCAGCAGAGCTATGCTCTTTCTGGAAGCTCCAGTGGGATGTCTATTTTCTTCTGTCTTCCAGCTTCTAGAGGGACCTGTGAACTTCCGTGTCTTGTGACCCTTCCTCTGTGTCCAAGGTGACTCTGTCATCACTTCTCTGATACGGACTCCTGCCTTCCTCTTAGAGAAACTCTCACTGGGACCTCCCTAGTGGTGCAGTGTTTAAGGCTCCATGCTTCTGCTGCAAGGGGCGCGGACAGGTTCCATCTCTGGTCAGAGAACTAAGATCCCACATATCTGCTGCACGGTCAAAATGGGAAAAAACCCAAAAGTTAAAAAAGAAAAATCTCTTTCACTGCACCAGATAATCCAAAAAATCTCTCTCTTAAGATCCTGAAGATCAGAGATTTGGTTTCAGAGATTAAAATCATGGACATTTTAGGGGGAAGGAGAAAAGTTGTTATTCTGCCAGTCACAGGGTCCTCTTGCCATTTTTGAAAAGCAATTCAAAAAATTAGCTCTGGTTTGTTTATTTCTCTGTCTCCTAAATTAAAACAATTTGTTCCAGTTTATGTTTAGCTAAAGTCCCAAAGAAATTCAATAGGCAAGTAATAATGACTAGTTATTAAGCTAATTTATCATCTGGGGCCTGGCTGTACTTCCTCATTGAAACTAAATGGCGGTGGTGAATTTGCTGCCGTTTTGATTTAGGCTTTGAAACAGACTGGAGGCCGCTGACA
Organism: Aepyceros melampus; assembly: GCA_006408695.1. Taxonomy (NCBI): domain Eukaryota; kingdom Metazoa; phylum Chordata; class Mammalia; order Artiodactyla; family Bovidae; genus Aepyceros; species Aepyceros melampus. Next base: position 435,987 of record SJXQ01010408.1, read on the forward strand.
AACTTAGAATAGGATGGACTAAATCAAAACCAAAACAAGGCTCGACAGGAGAGAGAGCAGGTTTCACCTTCCAAGGGTAAGCGTGGGCACAGCTTCATGGCGGTATGGCAGGTTTTCTGCTGCAGCTTGGTGGGAGGATGAGGCCATGCTTCCTGGTCTTGTGGTCTGACCCATGGAAGTACACACGTGTGTCAGGAAAGGAAACAGACCTGCTCACAGCTTAGAGAGCTTGGGAAACAGGAGGCAGTGCGCTTGGATATTGGTCATCGTACACAGACGTCTGGCTCTTTCTTACCAAGGTGGGGCCTCCTGGGAAGCTCTTGGGGTGCACACACACAGAGGCACACGTCTCAGAGGCCTTTAGCACTTTCCCAGAGGCTCAGCCTCCTCACCCTGAACAATTAGGACTCCCTGAGCCTCGGATCAGCATGGATTCTGCACCCCCTCTTGCTTTCTCTCCTCCAACTTTCTCATTTTCCAGACCAGTTCAGTTCAGTCGCTCAGTCGTGTCTGACTCTTTGTGACTCCAAGAACTGCAGCACACCAGGCTTACATGTCCATCAGAAACTCCCAGAGCTTGCTCAAACTCATATCCTTCTAGTCAGTCATGCCATCAAATCATCTCATTCTCTGTTGTCCCCTTCTCCTCCCACCTCAATGTTTCCCAGCATCAGGGTTTTTCCAATGAGTCAACTCTGCATGAGGTGGCCAAAGTATTGGAGTTTCAGCTTCAGCATCAGTCCTTCCAATGAGTATTCAGGACTGATCTCCTTTAGGATGGACTGGTTGGATCTCCTTGCAGTCCAAGGGACTCTCAAGAGTCTTCTCCAACACCACAGTTCAAAAGCATCAATTCTTCTGTGCTCAGCTTTGTTTATAATCCAACTCTCGCATCCATACATGACTACTGGAAAAACCACAGTTTTGACTAGATGGACCTTTGTTGGTAATGTCTCTGCTTTTGAATATGCTGTCTAAGTTGGTCATAGGTTTTCTTTCAAGGAGCAAGCGTCTTTTAATTTCATGGCTGCAGTCACCATCTGCACTGATTTTGGAGCCCAAGAAAGTAAAGTCTGTCACTGTTTCCACTGTTTCCCCTTCTATTTGCCATGAAGTGATGGGACCAGATACCATGATCTTAGTTTTTTCTAAGTTTCAAGCCAGAAACTCAACATTAAAATTCAGGCAAAGGTGACTAGAAAATTTTGCCGAAATTTTCAGTGTCCAAAAATGTCTTTTCTCTCCTCAGACTGCGGCTGTGGTGTTCTAGGCTGGAAATCACATTGGCTCAGTTTCGAGTGCTTTGTCCTGTTGTCTGCCAGCTCCCAGCGCCGCCCTTGACATGTCCTAAGAGTGTCCTGATTCTGGAACCTCTGTAGGAAAGCTGTCCACCCTCTGAAAGCTGTACAGGGCTATTCGATCCCAAGGCGTCCTGATGTTCCATGATGATCTGCCTTGGGAGTGTTCTGTTTTCCATCATGGTGGTCTCTGTCCCCCCCTTTCCATTTAGAAACTCAGGTCCGGGGACTTCCCTAGCTGTCCAATGGTTAAGGCTCCTACTGCACGGGGCGTGGTTTGATCCCTGGTTGGGGAACTAAGGTGCCATGTGCCATGCAACGTGGCCAATACATAAATAAATACAACAACTTTAGATTACAAACTTAAAAAAAATAAACCAAGTCCTTCCTTTCTGGAGCCTGATGAGCCCTCCGGCCATCCTGGTCTCTCCTTTGAACTCCCTCTATTAGGCTGCTGCACCTTTGGGGTCAGTTCTTGAATTTTCTTATCTTATGTCCTCTTGACTTCCATCTCTTTTCTTTGTGCTTTGCTGTCTGGGAATTTTTTCAGCTCCAGTTTCACATTTTTTATTGAGTGCTAAATTGCTACTCTCTCTCTCTCTCTAATTCCGGGAGCTTTGTAGTTCTCTTATACTACTTTTATAAAATTATTTTTGAAGCATTGCATTTTTGCTTCATAGAAGAAATAGCTCTTTAATCCCCCTGAGGATTTTGATAGTTACTTTTTTTAAACTTTTTGTCTCCTTGCGTATTCTAAAAAGCTGCTGGATCTCCCGTGTAGGTGGATGGGGCTTAAGACACGTGGATTTGCTATGGGTGGGTGGGTGAGTGGAGTGTGTAGGAGCTGTTCAGTTTGGGGAACTGCTTTCTGGGTTGGTTCAGATTCTCAGACTCCACAAATCTTGTTCCAGGAGGCTGAAGGCCCGAGATTCTGGAAGCTTCCTAAGAGCAGCAGAGTGGTGTCCGCTCACCCTCCTGGTGCCTTCAGATGGAGCCCTTAACGCAGGAGATGTTTTTCCAGCCTCTGATCCGCCCTGCCCTCCGGAGACCAGCCTCTCGTCTCCTGCCAGGAGGGAGGAGGGTCACCCGGCTGTGGAGAGAAGGGAAGGAGATCCGGGGTCTGTGTACTGTTAACTGAATTTCAGCCACCCTCCCTGATGTGGCCCGCCCT